>CM042168.1:55606224-55923114 GCA_023376005.1 Doryteuthis pealeii
GTTATATCTTTGTAAGTATACTAATATATATGCATACATTTTTTTTAAAATCTTTTTTTTAACTCTCTATAGATAGCTCAGCCCTGTGCAGGGAATCTACAACCTTTGCTCTCTATGTTAATTTTATTTACCAAAGTTATGAATATATTACTTTTTAAGAAATATTTTCTGCATTGGCAGACCATCTGCAAAGGAATTGCAAGGATGGTGGGTTTTATACAACAACCTCATGAATTCAGTGCATGAATAGTATTCCTGATCTGTTTACATAAGCATCTGGAGCTGATGGTAGGTGAGATACGCCACCTCAGCAAAAACAACTCCCTGGTCTTGTGCTAGTGAATGGGGATAGACTTCCTTGCTGCTCAGCTGATACCAATGAAAGGCCAGTCCACCAACTAAACTTTTTATTTCTCTTTGATATTGGTGTCCTGAATCTGAATAATTTTTGAACACATCTCATATTTAAAAGATATTTGATAATATTTATCAAAATTTTAAATAAGAGTTTTATACAACCTTAAGAAAAATGTTTTCTTTAAATTCGCAAATGAGACCCTTGTTAATATCTATATCAATAATTGAGAAGAGTTTGTTTGTTTGTCTTCTATAGATGGCCAAATTGAATTATGCAGATAATACAAATTTGGTATTCATTACTATGTACTTAGGGGAAGGTTTTAACATTCATTTTTTTTTCTCCAATTGTGAGAGGGACTCTAACAAAAACAATAATAAGTAGGAAGCCATACTGCTGCAAGATGTAACTATTGTCTCACAATTCAAATTTGCAACTTCAAAGAGAACAATTAATTAATTATTCATTTTTACTGGAATAACTCTTCCCATTTAATTGAATATTATTAATTAGTTTTGTATGTAGTTCTTCAATCTGTAGCATTATTTCTTATTTAGGATTAACAATTTAAAAATGTCTTGATTTAAAATATTTCTTTAAAAAACACCATGAATTTTTTTTCAGAGATCAATATCAACTTTATAAGATGATATAAAAAATGTAATTAGTAGCATATTATTTCTTTATAAAATGGATTATTTTTCCAGTTTTTTTGAACACCAAATTTAAGGGGTGAATATTATACATGAGAACTATATAATTAATTTTTTTCTAACCACATGCCTTGTTCATGGGGAACTTCTCCCTAGGCAGCACAAGCTTGCTCACTTGAAAGAGGTAAGGGCTGAGTTTATTGCTTGGCTGCCTGAGGCACTCCTGAAGGGTAATGCTCATGGAAGCTAAGCTGCAGTAGACTGAGACTTGGAAATTAAGAAAACTTCACCCCAACCAAACTCATATGTGTCTTAGTTTTTATGAAAGGAGAGAAAATTTCCAGTTCAACAAAAAGAAAATCAACTCAAAAGTTTTCCTCTATCAAAAGTTTTGGATTTTGAAGATCAGCTACAAGCATCTTTCACAGTGTCCACCTTGTCTTTTGTGTCGGGAATTTACAAATTCTATCCAAACTTAAAAATTATCCTTAAAAGTGACATAAAAGGCCCCTAAATCATTTTATTTTTTGAGAAATAATTATTATATTTAGTTTACAGAATGAAAGTGATTTTGGCCAAAAATTGACTATTTTTATGATCAAAATTCAATATATTGTGGTAAATATTTTCAAAATTCATAAGCCAGATTTGGTACATTATATATTGTAGCGAAATTGAAAGACAGAACTGTAGACGTGCAGATTCCCAACCCCATGAACAAGCGTGTCCGGATGTGTTTGGCCTGTGCGAGGGGGGGAGTGTGGCGAGTGACCAAGGAAATTGAACTCACCACATCTTCGTTAATGAAATGTTGTTGAAATTCGCACGAGCAGTGCAGAGTAACCTGGATGTAAACAGTATCGCCGTGAGGATTGACACATACTTGAAGTGCTGGTGAAGTGCACGGGCAATGCAAAGTAGCCTGGATATACACAAGTTACTGTGTATTTAAGGGCTGCACTCCAGACCGGGGAAGAGACAACTGTAGTAGGATTTTGCTGTCGAGACGAGTGGAATAGAAAACTGTATTTGGATCTTGCTGTTAAGAAGAGAGTAGTACTTTTGTGAGAGATTGTTGCAGACTGAAGACTTTGTCAGTTGGGAGAGCATATGCGTTGGACTTGACTGTGCCACCCCACCCCCACCCAGAGTTTACTTTAATTCTCGTTACATTATTTTCTAAAGTACATGAAAAATATGCTTCTAATGAACTCTCATAAAAGAGACTCATCTTGAGTAGATATTATGCCTGAATTTCCAAATTTTGGGCACTATCAGCCCACTCTGTAAGCAGTTTTTGTACTTGCTGCACGGAAACCTTGCTTCCTGTGGGGACTCCACATTAAACCAACTTTGTGTCACATTTGAACCAAATAATACTTAACATGTTGTGCTTGATGGTGTAGACAAGTAAATCAGTAAAAGTAAATAAAATAAATTAATTTGTATATGGTTCACCAAATAACTTCCTTTTACATTTTGTTTTTTATTTCATCTAAATCTAATTTTTCTTCTTGTGCCTTCACCTGTAGTAATAGCATCCCTGAATATAGTGATGTCAGTGTAATGTCAAACAATATTCCCCAATTGATATATTGATTATATTGATATACCCAAAGACAGCTACAACTGGGATCATCATATTCTCTCAATGGTTGCTTATTTGAGCCAGAGTTTGATTTTAGAAGAAGCATCTTTTAAGCCTCCTAAAATTATAATAGAAGATAAAAATGAATGACTTCACAATCCTATGTCAAATTATTCAGGTATATTAAAAGATTGTTATATCTTTAAAAGCAAGACCACATTTTTAGGTTGTAAAATTTTTTATCATTGAATTAATCAAATACAAAAAAATAATCTGCATTAATCTTCATCAATATCTGAATTTTATATAATAGTTTTGATTGCTGGATAATAATCAAATATTATTTCTGCTTTTGATATTCCTCTTTCTAAAATCAGTTAAGACTATAGAATTTAGATGTTAATGTTTCTAAAATGGCAATGTAAGTTGGTTTAATCTGTAAAGTTTATCAATATAAATGATGAAACAAAGAGTTCACATGATTTTTTGCTTTAATAAAAGATGAAATCACACTGAAAACTTTGCATTACTCTTCAGTGAAGACAGAAGGCAAGATCAGTTTCATTCAACTAATTATTTTTGTTCAGAGTTCAGCAAAGGAATTTTATCTGAAATATATTTTCACCTTACACTTGATGATAACTCTAAAACTTTTATATTTTTTTTACCAATACTGAGAAAGACATTATTGCAGAAATATTTTCCCAAGTCCTCACTTTTCACTTCAGCTGAAATCTAAACAGACTTGAACCCCAACTTTTAACCAGAAATATTATTCATCCAGTCATACATTTTAATGAGTTTTTATTCACTTTTGACTGCATCTGTTATCTTTATTATTTAAAAAAGAGTTCATCCACAGATCAGAACAAGACTAAACAATTCTTGAAAACCATCTGAAGTTTTGGCCAAAATCAGATGACATTTTTGTTTACTTGAATAATACAGAGAAAAAAACAACTTTTCAAGATGGTGGAAGATGAGAAGCAAGAAGTAGAAAAGCTGAAGCCAAAACAGAAAACAATGATTCACTTGTTGAAAAAGTCACTTGGAGACATTATTCTTTCTTTGTCATTCATTTTATACAAAGCATTCTTATTGCCGTTTCCTATCCGCCAATGCGCCAATACCTATATGCTAAGACAGCCAATCAGTATATCAAGAATACAACTTATGCTGTCAATTCTACCTTTGATGAAGGTGGAAATTCCCTGTGTTGGTCAAAGAATGCCTCTTTTGACCGAGATAATAAACAACAGCAAATCCAAATTGATGTTGCAATGTGGAATCTTTATATTAACATTGCTAATGGTATTCCAATGGTATTAATGTGGTTTTATTTGGTTATTTAACAGACATATTTGGACGTAAGCCAATGATAATTCTGAATAATTTGGGCTATCTTATACGCCTAACAGTGTATGCTGCAGTGATGCATTGGGATCTACACACAGGCTATCTTTTGATTGGTTGTTTTTTTGATGGTCTCTTTGGAGGTTATCCAGGCAATAATCAACTAACAGCTATTTATCAGCTGATGTGACAAAAAAAGGGAAAATGAGAGGATTTCTCATCACACTCACTTTAGTTTAACAGATTTCTTTTATGGGGTGACAAACTTGCAATCTGGTTACATTATGAAGAGATTTGGGTTTTTTTGGCCAATAACAATCACTGTAATAGTTTCGTTATTTTTAACTATAGCAATGCATGTTTTTATTGCAGAAACAGTTGAAAAAAAAGACAAAGATTTTAGCCTTACAAAGGAATTAAATCAGTTCTTAGTTTTTATTTATATAAAACTGAAGATGATGGGAAAAGAAGATTCAAGTTCTGGCTTTGTTTCATTTCATTTACTCTGATTATGCAAGCTCTTTATGGTAAATGGGACATCTCACCTTTGTTTTTTATGAATTCCCCATTTTGTTGGACAAGTGTAGAAATTGGTTATTTTAATGGTGCTTTGTTGATTATTCAACCAGTAGTAACAATTTCAACAGTGTACATTCTGCAGAAATTCTTTACACATGAAATGATTGCAGTTTTTGGAATTTTGTCTACGATTACTGAAAATCTGCTTTGGGCATTTGCATCAAAAAGCTGGATGTTGTATCTTTGTAAGTATACATATATATATGCATACATTTTTTTTTGTAAATCTTATTTTTTAACTATCTATAGATAATAGCCCTGTGCAGGGATCTACAAACCTTAGCTCTCCATGTTATTTTTATTTTACCCACAGATTTATAGAATATAATACTATTTTAGAAATATTTTTCTCATCTGGCAGACCATCTGCCAAGGAATTGCAAGGATGTGGGTTTTATACAACACCTCATGAATTCAGTGCATGAATAGTATTCTGATCTGTTTACTAAAGCATCTGGGAGCTGATGGTAGGTGAGATACGCCACTCAGCAAAAAACAACCTCCCTGGTCTTGTGCTAGTGACATGGGGATAGGCTTCCTTGCTGCTCAGCTGATACCAATGAAAGGCCAGTCCACCAACTAAACTTTTTATTTCTCCTTTGATATTGTGTCCTGAATCTGAATAATTTTTGAACACATCTCATATTTAAAAGATATTTGATAATATTATCAAAATTTTAAATAAGATGTTTTATACAACCTTAAGAAAAATGTTTCCTTTAAATTCGCAAATGAGACCCTTTGTTAATATCTATATCAATAATTGAGAAGAGTTTGTTTGTTTGTCTTCTATAGATGGCCAAATTGAATTATGCAGATATACCAAATTTGGTATTCATTACTATGTACTTAGGGGAAGGTTTTAACATTCATTTTTTTTTCTCCAATTGTGAGAGGACTCTAACAATAAACAATAATCAGTAGGAAGCCATACTGCTGCAAGATGTAACTAATTGTCTCACAATTCAAATTTGCAAACTTCAAAAGAGAACAATTAATTAATTATTCATTTTACTGGAATAACTCTTCCCATTTAATTGAATATTATTAATTAGTTTTGTATGTAGTTCTTCAATCTGTAGCATTATTTCTTATTTAGGATTAACAATTTAAAAAATGTCTTGATTTAAAATATTTCTTTAAAAAACACCATGAATTTTTTAATGTCAAACAATATTCCCCAATTGATATATTGATTATATTGATATAACCAATGACAGCTACAACTGGGATCATCATATTCTCTCATGGTTGCTTATTTGAGCCCAGAGTTTGATTTTAGAAGAAGCATCTTTTAAGCCTCCTAAAATTATAATAGAAGATAAAAATGAATGACTTCACAATCCTATGTCAAATTATTCAGGTATATTTAAAGATTGTTATATCTTTAAAAGCAAGACCACATTTTTAGGTTGTAAAATTGTTTATCATTGAATTAATCAAATACAAAAGAATAATCTTCATTAATCTTCATCAATATCTGAATTTTAGATAATAGTTTTGATTGCTGGATAATAATCAAATATTATTTCTGCTTTTGATATTCATCTTTCTAAAATAAATTAAGACTAAAGAATTGAAATTTTAATGTTTCTAAGATGTCAATGTAAGTTGGTTTAATCAGAGAAGTTTATCAATATAAATGATACAGCAAAGAGTTCAAATGATTTTTTGCTTTAATAAAAGATGAAATCACACTGACAACTTTGCATTACTCTTCAGTGAAGACAGAAGGCAAGATCAGTTTCATTCAACTAATTATTTTTGTTCAGAGTTCAGCAAAGTCCTCACTTTTGACTTGAACTGCCATCCTAAAATTTCAACAGTTGAGCAAAAATTTATAATCAGAAATATTATTTATCCAATCATCACAGTTTAATGAGTTTTATCCACTTTTGATTTGAGCTGTTATCTTTGTTAGTCAAAAGATTTGATTCAGAGATTGGAACAAGAAAAAACAATTCTTGAAAACCATCTGAAGTTTTGGCCAAAATTAGATGACATTTTAGTTTACTTGAATAATATAGAAAAAAAAACCAACAACTTTTCAAGATGGTGGAAGATGAGAAGCAAGAAGTAGAAAAGCCTGAAGCCAAAACAGAAAACAATGATTCACTTGTTGAAAAAGTCACTTGGAGACATTATTCTTTCTTTGTCATCCATTTTATACAAAGCATTTTTTTTGCTGTAGCCCATCCCCCCATGCGCCAATACCTATATGCTAAGATAGCCAATCAGTATATCAAGAACACAACATATGCAGTCAATTCTAACTTTGATGAAGGTGGAAATTCCCTGTGTTGGTCAAAGAATGCCTCGTTTGACCGAGATCAAACACAACAACAGATCCAAGCTGATGTAGCAATGTGGAGTGTTTATCTAAAATTAGCTCTTGGTGTTCCAATGGTGTTAATGTGGTTTTACTTGGGTTATTTGACAGATGTGTTTGGACGTAAGCTAGTGTTAATTTTGAATAGTTTGGGATTTATAATACGTCTTGTGGTGTATGCTGCAGTGATACATTGGGATCTACACACAGGCTATCTTCTGATTGGTTGTTTTTTTGATGGTCTTTTTGGAGGTTATCCAGGCAATAACCAAGTAACAATTGTTTATACAGCTGATGTGACAAAAAGAGGGAAAATGAGGGGATTTTTCATTACACTCACTTTTTGCCTGACAGATATCTCTTACGGAGTGACGGATATGCAATCTGGTTACATTATAAAAGCATTTGGGTTTTTTTGGCCTATAACTTTCACCGCAATAGTTATGTCAGTTTTAACTGTAACAATGTATACTTTTATTGCAGAAACACTTGAAACAAAAGACAAAGATTTTAGCCCTACAAAGGGAATTAAATCAGTTCTTAGTTTTTATTTACATAAAACTGAAGATGATGGGAAAAGAAGATTCAAGTTCTGGCTTTGTTTCATTTCATTTACTCTGATTATGCAAGCTCTTATGGTAAATGGGACGTCTCACCTTTGTTTACAATGAATTCACCATTTTGTTGGACAAGTGTAGAAATCGGTCATTATAATGGCGCTTTGTTCCTTATTCAACCAGCAGTAACAATTTCAATGCTGTATATTCTACAGAAATTCTTTACCCTGGAAATGATTGCAGTCTTTGGACTTTTATCTACGATTACTGAAAATCTGATTTGGGCATTTGCATCAAAAAGCTGGATGTTATATCTTTGTAAGTATATATATATATGTGTATATATATATATATATTTTTTTTTGTTTTTAATTTTTTTTTGTTATTTATAATCAAAGCCCAATGCAGCAATCAACAAATCCTGACTGTCCATGCTATTTCCTCTTATCCACAGAAAATATAGAATATATTATTATTTTAGAATAATATTTTTCTCAATAATTAGAGCTGTAATGTAGAGGGGTCTTCATTTTTATATAAGGGTTCATTTTTCCGTGTGTGAAAATGACCCTTAAATTAGGCTCCTTGGTAACCTGTGCTGACTAGAAACAAACTCATCGTTAACACTTGTCATCAATATTTATTATGATAGTCATCGGTCTAGCAATCATCAGTGCAAAGAGAGAGAAAGAATGTTTATAATAAAATAATTGGCATGATTAAATTTAGTAAACTTATGACTCTTGCCTATCTGTTAAGTGTCAAAACTAGGAGAAGAAAGAAAAGCTGCTTTTCTCAGATGGGCTTGTAGGCGTTATTTTCGGATTTGCCTGGGGAGTTGTCTGCCCGTTTAGTTTCGCTGGTTCCCACTAGGGGCCCTTGATATTTAAGCGGCTGATTTGAATGTCTCTCTCTCTTTGCCTGCCGAACTACGAGATACATGGGTTAGACACGGTCTACCCCTTTCTTGTTGGGGCTTCGGCCCTTAACACTGGCCACTCACTGCTAGTAAGTCTATTATACGATATATGACCATTCTTTAGTCATGTATCTGTAACTACGTTTTTATGTGCATTTAGGTATCTCCTTGATACCTAAATACCTTGTATTTTACCATTCATGAATGTGTCATCATCTCTACTCTTGTATATGTATTTATACTACTTTTGTATGTATGTTTATGTACACCTATGTATTATGTACCCTGTTTATTCTGTGCTGTATATAAAATGTTTTGTCTATCAACCTTTGTTGGAGTTTTATCTTCAAGTATTATCACTTTGAATCTTACAGGCTAACCAACCCTGCATCACGCTTTGTCTCCAGACACTTTCTGGTCTGCCTTTGCTCCCTTTTCCCCCTCTCTGACTATTTGTCCTTTCTTTTATAATTACTTATCTTCTGAAGAGTGTAGCACGTGTGTTTACATCCAAGAATATGAAACAACGTTCGTGGCTGGAGATCAACTCACATCACATACTGAGCTAATCTTCGTTGTTCTTTTATATGTACTCATTTGCATACGTGAGGGATTATCCGGTTACTTCCCTTTACAACAATTATATAAATACATAGGAATTTTAACAAAACAAACCAACATTCCTCTGGCCAGATTTTTTCTCTCAAGAAATGTTTATAATTCTCCCAAAAATATTTAACCTCAGCATTTCTCTGATTTGGAATTTCAAACAAACAGTTTAAATAAACAATTCGCAAAATACATTCTATCTTTCAAAATATTTTTCCTAAAATATTTCTTTCTAAGCCCATAAATATGTAACAGTGCATCTACCAAGAGATTGTAAGGTTTAGGGTTTGATACCAGACCTCACCAACTCATGCATAAGTAGTGCCGCTTGGGTATTCTGATCTGTTGGAAAAGGATGTGAAAGCTGATGGATGGTGTGGCATACCACCTCAACAAAAACAATTTCCCTGATCTTGTGCTAGCGAAAAGAGGATAGACCCCCTCACTTTTTTTACTCATACCAACAATAGGCTACTCTGCCAAATTTCCTTTTTATTTCTCCTTTAATGTTGTGTTCTCGGTAGGAGGGTCTCTAACAATAAGCAGTAGGAAGCCATACTGCTGCAAAATGTTACTAATCGTCTTACAATTTAAATTTCCAAACTTCAAAATAAAACAATTTACTAATTATTCATTTTACTAAAATAACTCTTCCCATTTAATTAAACATTACAAATTAGTTTTATATGTAGTTCTTTAATCTGGAGCTGTAAAATAATTACCTAGCATTATTGCTTAGTTAGGACTAACAATTTTGATAAATATCTTGATTTAAAACATTTCTCTATAGAACATGATGAATTTTTTTCAGAGATCAATCTCAATTTCATGAGATAAGATAAAAAATGTAATTAGTAGCATAATTATTTGTGTATAAGATGCACTATTTTTCCAGTTTTTGAAGCCCAAATTTAAGGTGAGCCTATTATACATGAGAACTATATAATTATTTTTTTTCTGGTGACATGCATTTGTGTCCATATTAGAGATAGAATGACTGAAAGTAAATCATATCTATAGTCCAATCTAATGTGTTTTATCCCAGTACAGAGATATATTCACTGGAATGAGAGTTTGTTTAGAATTTTTTCCCCTGTGGCGTTATTTTCGGATTTGCCTGGGGAGTTGTCTGCCTGTTTAGTTTTGCTGGTTCCCGCTAGGGGCCTTTGATATTTAAGCGGCTGGTTTGAACGTCTTACTCTCTCTTTGCCTGCCAACCTATGAGACACCACTATGGGTTAGACTCTGTCTACCCCCTTCTCGTTGGGGCTTCGCCCTTAACACTGGCCACTCACTGCTAGTAAGTCTATGTATACGATATATGACTATCCTTTAGTCATGTACCGTAACTATGTTTTTATGTACATTTAGGTATCTCTTTGATACCTAAATATCTTGTATTTTACCATTCATGAATGTGTCATTATCTCTACTTTTGTATGTATGTTTATGTACACCTCTATGTATTATGTACCCTGTTAATTCTTGTGCTGTATATAAAATGTTTTGTCTATCAACCATTGTCAGAGTTTTATCTTCAAGTATTATCACCTTGAATCTTACACCCCTAATGTGAGCTTATTTTTGCTGCAAACTTGTTGCATTTTCATGTGAACATGTCTATGTATTTTTTCTAAATAATGTGTATTTTGTGTTTTAACACATAAGGTAAACTATATAAATTATTAGTTTTATTCTAAAGGAATTTAGTTGAACAAATGCTAAATACAGATTAAATATATCTAACACAAATTCTAAAAAGTCTGTGAGAATATTTTTTTCCAAATTTCATGGTTCCAAATTTGGGTGTACATTTTATACATGAGTTCATATTGTACACAAATAATTATGGTAAATATTGTTGAGTTAGCCATGTCGTGGAACAAAGAAATGTTAGGTGAGAGTAGATGAAGGAACAAACAACACGTCCGTTGTCTTGAAAAGGAGAATAGAAAAGAATTTTATTTTACAAAAAGAACAGCTACTCAAGGTAGATAACTGCTTGGGTTATCGGACCTGATGTACAATTCTAACACCCTCCCATGCTCTCATATTAATAATTTTGTTTATTCCCATAAATATGAGAGCACAATACAAAAAAGAAGGGATTTTAGAGTCCAAATAAAAGTCTTTTGAATCTGTATAATTTTAATTTGGTCATGGGTTTAGTCATTATATCAGCAACCATATTTGTTTTTGGACAGTAGTGTATTTCTATTTTCTTCTGGTGTAATGCGTCTCTAATGAAATGATATTTGATATCTATGTGTTTACACCTTTGTCGGTTCACGGGGTCTTCAGATAATGCGATCGCACTGTGGTTGTCTCCAAATATTTTTATTGGTTCATATCTTTGTTGAGAGTTCATTCCATTCAATAGTTGGAGCAGATATAAGCCTTCTTGCCTTGTTTTTGCTAAAGCCATATACTCGGCTTCGCAGGTGGATAACGCAACTGTAGGTTGCTTCTTCGATTTCCATAAGATAGGTGAGCTGTCTTCGTTTAAATAAAAACAAAATCCAGTTGTACTACGTCGATCATTCGGATCAGATGCCCAATCTGCATCACTACATGCTAAAATTCTTAGTACTCTGTTTTTCTTATAGCACAGGTTATATTGGGATGTTCCTCTTAAATATCTCAGAATGTGCTTTTGCCGCTATCAAATGTTGTTGGTGTGGCTCTGCTAGGTGTTGCGATAGTTTTCCTATAGCATAGCTTATATCTGGTCTAGTGCAGGTCGTTAAGTAGATAAGACACCCGACAATTTCCCGATATTTTCTTGTGTCGACAGGATCACTGGTGTTGTTAGTGTCCAGTTTTGGTTCACATGGTGTTGTTCTTGGTTTGCAATTTGACATGTCAACACCTTTCTAACACCTTTTCCGTATATTGCTTTTGGTTCAGCTTCACACATCCTTGTGTTATGTCCAAGTCTATCCCTATGAAATGATTCAGTTCTCCTAGGTCTTTCATCTTAAATTCAGACATCAACATTTCCTTCACATTACTAAGGGAGGTAACTCTTTCAGCTGCGATGATTAAATCATCGACCCAGGATATAATTATTATTCTCTCCCTTTGTTTTATGTACACACAGTGATCTGCTGGATTCTGTATGAAATCATTTCTGGTGAGGCAATCATGTAGCATTTTATTCCAGTTCCGTCCTGATTGCTTCAGTCCATATAGGGATTTATTTAGCCTATAGACTAACCTATTCTCTGTTTATTTTTGTTTCGAAACCTTCGGGCTGCTCAACAAAAATTTCACAATCAATTGGTGCATGTAGGTAGGCTGTTGTTACATCCATCTGATGGACAGTCAAATCATATTGCACTAACATTTGCATCAAGATGCGTATTGAGGTGATGTTTGCAGTAGCGGAAAATGTTTCTTCGTAGTCTAACCCCTTTGTTTGACTGAATCCTCATGCAACGAATCTGGCTTTATACCTTTCTGATCCATCAGGGTTTTGCTTGATGGTGTAGACCCATCTACTCCCAACTGACTTTTTGCCTTCAGGTAAAATGTCAATTCGAAAACATTGTTTTCTTTTAGGGATTTTATCTCCTCATTCATTACTTCAGTCCAGTAAGTTGCTTTTGATGAGTTTAATGCCTCTTTATATGTTCGGGGGATGCCACAAGTGATTTTGTAACAATAATCGATATTGATTAATGATTGGTCACTGTCGTCCTCAGAATTGGTTACATAATCATTTAGGTATTGAGGTGCTTTTCTTTCTCTCCTGGGGTAATGCCGAAACTTTTCATTTTCCTCTGTGTGTGCGTCCTCCCGTGAATCAGTCCTAAGTTGTGGGTCCGGGTCCACTATGGATTTCTGCGGAATACGCTTCCTTTGGACAAAATCATCATCATCATCATCATTATTGGTTGAATGTTATAGTCGCCTCATTTGACGTGGCCGACTTAACAGAAAATATATCCTGTGGGTAGGAAGGTATATACAGTGCCCCCTTTAAAGAGACTATCACGTGGTTTCCATCCGTATCTACCAAGCCCATCTTGGCTTCACCCCTTTTTAATGCTACGCCATTAGTCCTGGTACTGTCAGCCATCTCTATAAAGTGGTTATCCGGCTGGAATGTGTCATCAAAATTTTTAAATTTGTTGATGTCACTTATTATGTGGGAAGTAGCCCCAGTATCCACCATAAGTCCTTTGCATAAAACAGTTTCCTGTGGCTGGTCACTTATTTTAAACACATACGAATCATCCTCTACTGCTGCTTTGTTGACAGCGTCTCGCTTCTTGTACCGACAGCTCTCCCTTACATGGGTCTGGCTTTTACAGTAGTTGCACCACTGTCTGTTTTTTTCTTTGGTTATTTGGGCATATATTTGCTAAATGCCCCTTTCCTTGACATGAAAAACACGTTATTTCTTTTGTAGTCATTTTTGAAAATGTGTTTGTAAGTTTCATGACGTTATCTTCATTGGAACTGTGACGGTATTTGTCCGTATCTTCGAAACTTCGAAGTTGAGTCTTAAATTCTGAAAATGTTATTTCTTTGCTGTTGTGTGTAACATATATTGAAAAGGGGTTAAACGTTTTAGGTAGCCCCTTTAAAACCATTGCTATGATAAGACCGTCATTTAATGATTCTCCGGCATTTCTTAATGCCGTTAATGTCTCTTCTGTCTTTATAATATAGTCCATTAAGCTTTCAGTAGGTTCCTTTTTAAGTGCTGTTAATGTAGTATAAAGAAAAATTATTCTTGGCTTACCGTTGCCTGCGTAATGGCCGCGTAAAATCCTCAGGGCTTTTCTTCCATCGTCTGGGGCTTCATTCATGACAAGGGACAGGCGTAGGCATCTTCATTCCTTTCCATATCTGTTTCATCTCCGTTTAGGCTTTTACCCAAAATGGTGTCTTTTAAACCCAGCGTGCGGAGGTATCCTAAAAATTTTGTTTCCCAAATTCCATATTTGGTCTCATCTCCTTCAAATAATAACCTGCTCCCCCTATTTCCATTTTCTTTTCTGCTGCGTCCATAACCTGTTGGGTTGGCCATGTCGTGGAACAAAGAAATGTTAGGTAAGAGTAGATGAAGGAACAAACAACATGTCCGTTGTCTTGAAAAGGAGAATAGAAAAGAATTTTATTTTACAAAAAGAACAGCTACTCAAGGTAGATAACTGCTTGGGTTATCGGACCTGATGTATAATTCAAACAATATCCTTTCTATTATAAGGATTTTATCATTTATGGTAACAATTACTATTTTTCACTGTTTGGTTTAAATTTGCTCTCCATTCCCACCCTTCCCTAATGATCATTGTGCCTGGTAGGTCATTCTTATGGCATCCAGAATCTACACAGAGCTGATTGATGTAGGTTTTTGCTGGTGTATCCATGTGTAGATGTTCATGTGAGAACATCACTTATGAGTTTGTCCTTGATTCCCCAGCAGTATCCAGCATATCTTGCTCATCTCACTTGGATGGTTTGCGTAATAGGAGGTAAATAGCTGTAGAGCTGATTTTTGTGGGGCGCTACTTCCAAGATTTGTTCCAAGACAGCATGCAGTATCCTTGTGTAGTTCATATCTATTTTTTTTTATCACTATACAAGTTTGTAAGAATAGCTGTCTACAGTCTATAAGAAACAAAATATATGTTCACAGAATGTAATGACGAAAGGGAAAGCACATGTACTTTTAACCTTATTTATTAACATGCAAACTCAACAACAGACAATATAACAAGTACTTAGAAGCAGTACTTACAACTCATATATCTCCCTCATTGAGGGGGGTGCTCATGTTGAGTCTTCAGTTGTTACTCCCTCACTGAGGGGAAAGTTCCTTCAGTCACAAGGGACTGAGACACGGGTTCGCTTCTACGAGGCTTACGCGTTGGTACCAAAACCGTAAAGAGAATTCTTCACTCAACCAGACAAGGGACGTTACCTTTTCTACTTCCTGTCCCCGAAGGCACAGGAGAGTTCTAGTCCCTACAAGTTGTTAAAGATCAACAGATTTTAATAAGAGAGAAATGGTGAAACAGAATAAATTCAAAATTTCTAGAAATTTCTTCACAAAAATATATGACTTTCTACTTAATATGCATTTTCAGATAATTCTAAAGAGTTTAGAAAAAGAATTATTTTAGCAGCAATCAGAATAATCATCCCCCACCCCTATCCTTAACATTTATGAAATTTATCAGCCTAGTTAATGAGAACTTATTTCGAGTCAGCACCTGCCCTTAAGCTAAAGGAGGTAAGGGTTGGGTTTATTGCCTGGTACCTGAAGCACCCAGTAGGTGGAATGACAACAGAACTGACCAATTCTTAATCTCCCCCCCCCCTTGCACTATAGGAAGCTGTGGGGTCTCCACTTTAAACAACTTTTTCCATTCGTGCATATAAATACCCCCTCCCAATGCATACAGAGAGAACATGAAATCAATTTTGCAATACTTCATCAAGTATCTTCTTTCTACTATATTTTTACTATGTAATCTTCTTCAATTTCATTAAATAATATAATATTCCTAAATGTTATCCCCCACCCACCCCAATTAAAAAAGCTTTCCAAAGCTCAAGGGTAATGGCATCCCTGAATATAATGATGCCAGTGTAATGTCAAACAATATTCCCCAATTATTGATATAACCCAACGACAGTTTAGCTGGGATCATCAAATTCTCTCTATGGTTGCTTATGGGATCCTAGAGTGTGATTTTAGGAGAAGAATCTTTTAAAGCTTCCAAAATTGTAATAGAAGATAAAAACTAATGACTTCACAATCCTATGTCAAATTATGCAGGTATATCAAAAGATTGTTATATCTTTAAAAGCAAGACCACATTTTTAGGTAGTAAAATGGTTTATCATTGAATTAATTAAATACAAAAAAATAATCTTAATTAATCTTAATCAATATCTGAATTTTAGATAATAGTTTTGATTGCTGGATAATAATCAAATAAGATTATTTCTGCTTTTGATATTCCTCTTTCTAAAATCAGTTAAGACTAAAGAATTGAGATTTTAATGTTTCTAAAATGGCAATGTGACATTATTCATTCTTTGTCATCCATTTTATACAAAGCATTCTTATGGCCATTTCCTATCCGCCAATACCTATATGCTAAGATAGCCAATATATATATCAAGAATACAACTTATGCTGTCAATTCTACCTTTGATATAGGTGGAAATTCCCTGTGTTGGTCAAAGAATGCCTCATTTGACCGAGATAATAAACAACAGCAAGTCCAAATTGATGTTGCAATGTGGAATCTTTATATTAACATTGCTAATGGTATTCCAATGGTATTAATGTGGTTTTATTTTGGTTATTTAACAGACATGTTTGGACGTAAGCCAATGATAATTCTGAATAATTTGGGCTATCTTATACGCCTAACAGTGTATGCTGCAGTGATGCATTGGGATCTACACACAGGCTACATTTGTAAAAAAAGGGGTGGGAAAAAAAAGCGGCCAAATGAATGCCTATAGACTCCTGAATATCATACTTTTTTTCACAAGCGTAAATGTTGTTATTATTGTCTTTATTGATATCATTTTTTAACAGAAGTCTGTATTCATGGTTCTTTTATTAAAAATCTTTGCCATTGAGACTTATAAAAATCTTCTGATATAATTATCTAGACTCTTATCTTTATTGAAAAAAAGTAAAAATCGTTTTTGCCGGTTCATTTTTTCATATTACATAAAATAATATAGGGGGGAGTAGACCTCATAAAAAATATTTCCCCTATTATATTTTAGAAAAAAAATATTTCAGACATATATTCATCCAAAGGTAAGTAATTATGGAAATTTTCGTGAAAATTGGATCAATTTATTTTTCATAGAATTAAAAAAAAAAAACCTTAGTTATAACTTGTTTTTGGCTGCGTTAAATTTAAATTGATTTAACGGTGCAAAAATGTAAATATTGTTTTTCGTTTATAATTTTCATTATTTTTGTAAGCCGAAAAATTTTTTTAAAAATCATTACGAATTTGTTTAATGCTTCGTCTTTCGAGTGAATAAAAAAATTTCAAGATAATATTAACCTTCATCCAAATTTTATTATGTTAAATATAGTGGGGGGTAAATTTCACGGGGAAAATTGGTGGTACCTACGGAAAACTTCAATAATAACAACATTTACGCTTGTGAAAAATAGTATGATATTCAGGAGTCTATAGGCATTCATTTGGCCGCTTTTTTTCCCCACCATCAAAATAATTAATTAAATCAAAAAACTAGAGACATATTGACCTTTGGGCCCGTAACCTATAAGGCACGTGTGGTGTGTTACCCAGAATATGGCTGACTGCCGTATTCTGGGGAAATGTCATAAATGGTTGCAGATGTCGCAAAATGAGTGTGGTAAGGTACTGTTTATTTACGACATTGGACAAGTGTAGAAATTGGTTATTTTAATGGCGGTTTGTTCCCTTTCAACCAGCAGCAACAATTTCAACAGTGTACATTCTGCAGAAATTCGCTTCCCATGAAATGATTGCAGTTTTTGGAATGTTATCCACAATTATTGAAAATCTGCTTAGTTAGGACTAACAATTTAGATAAATATCTTGATTTAAAACATTTCTTTACAAAACACCTTGAATTTTTTTCAGAGATCCATATTTACTTCATAAGGTTTTGTTTTGTTTGTTTTACAGCAGATCAACCTCAGTGGGTCATTTAATTTTTGGGTTCATAGCAGTAATTTGGTAGAAAACAAATGTATATTTAACTATTGTTCAATTACTCATATTTTTTAGTACAATCTCACTTCTTTTAGGAAATGTAAAATCCTGGATGGTTTTTTTTTGTGAAAAGTTTATTCAAATTATTTGCTTGGTAGTATTTTGTTCGCACTAGATCAAAGTCTACACATTCTAGCAGTATATGCTTCACTGTAAATCTCCCTTGGCATGTAGTGCATATTAGGGATTCTGTGCCCTCTAGTAAATGATGATGGGTGATGTAGGTGTGGCCTATGTGAAGGTGTGTCAGCACTATCCTTGTGTAGTTCCCATCTAATTTTTTCAATTTACAAGTTATTAAATATCAACAGATTTTAATAAGAGAGAAATGGAGAAACAATAAACGGACTGACAATTCAATCTTTCTAGAAATTTCTTCATGCAAACATATGATCCTCTACTTAATATTCATATTAAGATAATTCTAAAGAATGTAGGAAATGAATTATTTTAGTAGCAATCAAACTAATCATCCCTATCTGCACTTAGCTTTTGAGAAATTTATCAACTTAGTTTATGGGAAATTCTTCCCAGGCAGCACCTGTTCCCTCTGCTGAAACGGGAATGGAATAGATTTAATCAGTAAAGTTTATCAGTGCACATTATAAAGCAAAAGGTTCAAATGATATTTTGCTTTAATAAAAGATGAAATCACACTGACAACTTTACATTACTCTTCAGTAAAACAGAAGACAAGATCAGTTTCATTCAAGTAATTATTTTTATTCAGAGTTCAGCAAAGGATTTTTATCTGAAATATATTTTCACCTCTTACACTTGATGATAACTCTAAATCTTTAATATTTTTTTTAACAATACTGAGAAAGACATTATTGCAGAAATATTTCCTCAAATCACTTGAGCTGCCATCCTAAAATCTCATCAGAGTTGAGCCAAAATTTTAACCCGAAATATTATTTATCCAATCATAACTCCTTAATGAGTTTTATTCACTTTTGACTTGAGCTGTTATCTTAGTTATTCAAAAGAGTTGATTCACAGATCATAAAAAGACAAAAAAAATTCTTGAAAACCATCTGAAGTTTTGACCAAAATCAGAAGAAATTTTTATTTACTTGAAGGATACAAAAAACCCCCAACTTTTCAAGATGTGGAAGATGAGAAGCAAAACACAAAAATGCTTGAAGCAGAAAAGTCTGAAGCCAAACTAGAAAACTATGATTCACTTGTTGAAAAAGTCACTTGGAGACATTATTCTTTCTTTGTCATCCATTTTATACAAAGCATTTTTTTTGCTGTAGCCCATCCCCCCATGCGCCAATACCTATATGCTAAGATAGCCAATCAGTATATCAAGAACACAACATATGCAGTCAATTCTACCTTTGATGAAGGTGGAAATTCCCTGTGTTGGTCAAAGAATGCCTCGTTTGACCGAGATCAAACACAACAACAGATCCAAGCTGATGTAGCAATGTGGAGTATTTATATTAAATTAGCTCTTTGTATTCCAATGGTGTTAATGTGGTTTTACTTGGGTTATTTGACAGACATGTTTGGACGTAAGCTAGTGTTAATTTTGAATAGTTTGGGATTTATAATACGTCTTGTGGTGTATGCTGCAGTGATACATTGGGATCTACACACAGGCTATCTTCTGATTGGTTGTTTTTTTGATGGTCTTTTTGGAGGTTTTCCAGGCAATAACCAAGTAACAATTGTTTATACAGCTGATGTGACAAAAAGAGGGAAAATGAGGGGATTTTTCATTACACTCACTTTTTGCCTGACAGATATCTCTTACGGAGTGACGGATTTGCAATCTGGTTACATTATAAAAACATTTGGGTTTTTTTGGCCTATAACTTTCACCGCAATAGTTATGTCAGTTTTAACTGTAACAATGTATACTTTTATTGCAGAAACACTTGAAACAAAAGACAAAGATTTTAGCCCTACAAAGGGAATTAAATCAGTTCTTAGTTTTTATTTACATAAAACTGAAGATGATGGGAAAAGAAGATTCAAGTTCTGGCTTTGTTTCATTTCATTTACTCTGATTATGCAAGCTCTTATGGGTAAATGGGACATCTCACCTTTGTTTACAATGAATTCACCATTTTGTTGGACAAGTGTAGAAATTGGTCATTATAATGGCGCTTTGTTCCTTATTCAACCAGTAGTAACAATTTCGATGCTGTATATTCTACAGAAATTTTTTACCCAGGAAATGATTGCAGCCTTTGGACTTCTATGTACGATTACTGAAAATCTGATTTGGGCATTTGGATCAAAAGCTGGATGTTGTATCTTTGTAAGTATATATATATATATATATATATATATATATTTATTTATTTATTTTTTATCTTAAAAAAATTTTTTTTTTTACTATTTATAAATGATAAACACCACCTGGCCCCCAATGCTATTTTTTTATGCCCATGGATAATATAAAATATATTATTATTTTCAAAATAATATCTTTTCTCATTTGGTAGAGCATCCCCTGAGGAATTGCAAGGTTCCAGGTTTCATACTAATCCTCACCAACCCAGTGCATGTATAGAATACTTTTGGTATTCTAATCTATGTGGTAAAACTTTTGGGAGTTGATGGTTAGTTTGACATACCACCTCAGCAGTTTACTTTCATTCTTGTTACATATATTTTCTAAAAGTACATATTCCTTGGACTGGAAATAACTATTTTCATAAGATCTGGTTTTTGGCATCTTTAGAAAATCAATATTTAGCATTAGGGCATTTAAATTGAAAAAATGATGTTTGAAAAATATGCTGCTTTCTTATCTATGCATATCCGCTGAGAAAAAATCAGATTATTATCATATCTTCATCCCCAGAAATTGTAATTTGTTTGCTTGCTTCTTTAAAATGTACATAAGATGTCTTATGGACAATAAACAGTCACATTACAGGAGAAAATCTAACAAATATGGATAGAATTTAGCCATAATTGCAAAATTTTGACTTACAGCTGGCTGAAAATTACTGAAAAATACAAGTTTTCAAAATAACTTTTTGTATTATTATCCTAAAGTCTAACTTTGATACCAGAACTATAGCCATCCAAGTATTCCCACCTTCACATTTTCATTGTTTTGATTGAAAATTAGGACAACCTTTGGCCATTTTTCCTGTATAGCAGGCTGATTTTAGTCAAACGACCTTTCAAATCACCGAACCATAAAAAGAGAACCTTTAGGAATTAGGAGGCAAGTAAGCCTAGGATGGTTGTACAGTATTCATTGTTTTATTAGTGTTGGTGGTTGTTACTAAAGGATGTAGATTGACTACCATCAATTAAGCAATGATGTGATGAAAATTGCCTTGTGATGGACAATTTGTTAAAACTGTTTGAGCCCATAGCTGTGAGCAACCCATACAAATTGTTTGCATCTTATTGTAAACTTTCTGATGAATACACACATTTGACCAGATACTGCAAAATAAAAAACCCGGTATTTGGTCTCCTGAGTAATTGTTTGAGCAGATGGTTATTGCTTAATTACTTGTTGATATCATTTTAGTTATTGTGTAGTATAATTCTATTTTTAAATTGGGTTTTATATTATTCTTCAATCCATTTTTGTCTCCATTTTCCTTGTTAGTTAGTTACACAACCCTATTTCCATCGGGCTTCCATTGAGCCGTCAACCACTGTCAGGGGATCATTTTTATTTAAATTATGCCCGAAAAAGTGATTTTGGAGCAAAATGCCCAAATATAGTAATTTGGGCCCAGCCTCCTAAAAATAAACATTTTTGAAAATGTCTTTTTTCATTGCAAAGATAATATCATTATGCTTCTAATAAACCCATAATCATCCTCAGAGGACCATTTTTAGCTAAATTATGCTCAAAATAATGATATTGGACCAAAATGTCCAAATATGGTAATTCAGGTCTAGACCTCCACAAAATACTTTTTTGAAAAATTCTTTTTTTATTACAAAGGTCATGAAAAATATGCTTCTAATGAACTCTCATAAAGAAACTCATCTTGAGTAGATATTATGCGTGAATTTCCAAATTTTGGCACTATCAGCCCACTCTGTAAGCAGTTTTTGTACTTAATTAAACCACATTAAACCAGTTTTGTGTCACCATTTGAACCAAATAAATACTTAACATGTGTGCTTGATGGTGTAGACAAGTAAATCAGTAAAAGTAAATAAAATAAAATTAATTTTGTATATGGTTCACCAAATAACTTCCTTTTACATTTTGTTTTTTATTTCATCTAAATCTAATTTTCTTCTTGTGCCTTCACCTATAGTAATAGCATCCCTGAATATAGTGATGCCAGTGTAATGTCAAACAATATTCCCCAATTGATATATTGATTATATTGATATAACCCAAAGACAGCTACAACTGGGATCATCATATTCTCTCAATGGTTGCTTATTTGAGCCCAGAGTTTGATTTTAGAAGAAGCATCTTTTAAGCCTCCTAAAATTATAATAGAAGATAAAAATGAATGACTTCACAATCCTATGTCAAATTATTCAGGTATATTAAAAGATTGTTATATCTTTAAAAACAAGACCACATTTTTAGGTTGTAAAATTGTTTATCATTGAATTAATTAAATACAAAAGAATAATCTTCATTAATCTTCATCAATATCTGAATTTTAGATAATAGTTTTGATTGCTGGATAATAATCAAATAAGATTATTTTTGCTTTTGATATTCCTCTTTCTAAAATAAGTTAAGACTAAAGAATTGAGATTTTAATGTTTCTAAGATGTCAATGTAAGTTGGTTTAATCAGTGAAGTTTATCAATATAAATGATACAGCAAAGAGTTCAAATGATTTTTTGCTTTAATAAAAGATGAAATCACACTGAAAACTTTGCATTACTCTTCAGTGAAGACAGAAGGCAAGATCAGTTTCATTCAACTAATTATTTTTGTTCAGAGTTCAGCAAAGGAATTTTATCTGAAATATATTTTCACCCTTACACTTGATGATAACTCTAAAACTTTAATATTTTTTTTACCAATACTGAGAAAGACATTATTGCAGAAATATTTTCCCAAGTCCTCACTTTTCACTTCAGCTGAAATCTAAACAGACTTGAACCCCAACTTTTAACCAGAAATATTATTCATCCAGTCATACATTTTAATGAGTTTTATTCACTTTTGACTGCATCTGTTATCTTTATTATTTAAAAAGAGTTCATCCACAGATCAGAACAAGACTAAACAATTCTTGAAAACCATCTGAAGTTTTGGCCAAAATCAGATGACATTTTTGTTTACTTGAATAATACAGAGAAAAAAAAACAACTTTTCAAGATGGTGGAAGATGAGAAGCAAGAAGTAGAAAAGCCTGAAGCCAAAACAGAAAACAATGATTCACTTGTTGAAAAAGTCACTTGGAGACATTATTCTTTCTTTGTCATTCATTTTATACAAAGCATTCTTATTGCCGTTTCCTATCCGCCAATGCGCCAATACCTATATGCTAAGACAGCCAATCAGTATATCAAGAATACAACTTATGCTGTCAATTCTACCTTTGATGAAGGTGGAAATTCCCTGTGTTGGTCAAAGAATGCCTCTTTTGACCGAGATAATAAACAACAGCAAATCCAAATTGATGTTGCAATGTGGAATCTTTATATTAACATTGCTAATGGTATTCCAATGGTATTAATGTGGTTTTTCTTTGGTTATTTAACAGACATTATTGGACGTAAGCCAATGATAATTCTGAATAATTTGGGCTATCTTATACGCCTAACAGTGTATGCTGCAGTGATGCATTGGGATCTACACACAGGCTATCTTTTGATTGGTTGCTTTTTTGATGGTCTCTTTTTTGGAGGTTATCCAGGCAATAATCAACTAACAGCTATTTATATAGCTGATGTGACAAAAAGAGGGAAAATGAGAGGATTTCTCATCACACTCACTTTTAGCTTAACAGATTTATTTTATGGGGTGACAAACTTGCAATCTGGTTACATTATGAAGAGATTTGGGTTTTTTTGGCCAATAACAATCACTGTAATAGTTTTGTTAGTTTTAACTATAGCAATGCATGTTTTTATTGCAGAAACACTTGAAACAAAAGACAAAGATTTTAGCCCTACAAAAGGAATTAAATCAGTTTTTAGTTTTTATTTATATAAAACTGAAGATGATGGGAAAAGAAGATTCAAGTTCTGGCTTTGTTTCATTTCATTTACTCTGATTACGCAAATTGTTTATGGTAAATGGGACGTCTCACCTTTGTTTTTTATGAATTCCCCATTTTGTTGGACAAGTATAGAAATTGGTTATTTTAATGGCGCTTTGTTCCTTATTCAAACAGTCGTAACAATTTCAGCAGCGTACATTCTGCAGAAATTCTTAACACATGAAATGATTGCAGCTTTTGGAATTTTGTCTATGATTACTGAAAATCTAATTTTGGCATTCGCATCAAAAAGCTGGATGTTGTATCTTTGTAAGTATACATATATATATGCATACATTTTTTTTTAAAATCTTATTTTTAAACTATCTATAGATAATAGCCCTGTGCAGGGATCTACAAACCTATGCTCTCCATGTTATTTTATTTTACCCACAGATTTATAGAATATAATACTATTTTAGAAATGATATTTTTCTCGTTTGGCAGACCATCCGCCAAGGAATTGCAAGGATGTGGGTTTTATACAACACTGCATGAATTCAGCACATGAATAGTATTCTGATCTGTTTACTAAATCATCTGGGAGCTGATGGTAGGTTAGATACGCCACCTCAGCAAAAACAACCTCCCTGGTCTTGTGCTAGTGACATGGGGATAGACTTCCTTGCTGCTCAGCTGATACCAATGAAAGGCCAGTCCACCAACTAAACTTTTTATTTCTCCTTTGATATTGTGTCCTGGATCTAAATAATTTTTGAACACATCTCATATTTAAAAGATATTTGATAATATTATCAAAATTTTAAGTAAGATGTTTTATACAATCTTAAGAAAAATGTTTCCTTTAAATTCGCAAATGAGACCCTTTGTTAATATCTATATCAATAATTGAGAAGAGTTTGTTTGTCCTCTATAGATGGCCAAATTGTATTATGCAGATATACCAAATTTGGTATTCATAACTATGGACTTAGGGGAAGGTTTTAACATTCATTTTTTTTCTCCAATTTATTAATTATTCATTTTATAATAATCAAGGAAGATATGCTGCTGCAAAATGTAACTAATTATCTCACAATTTAAATTTGCAAACTTCAAAAGAGAACAATTAATTAATTATTAATTTTACTAAAATAACTCTTCCCATTTAATTAAATATTACAAATTAGTTTTATATATAGTTCTTTAATCTGTAGCTGTAAAATAATTACCTAGCATTATTGCTTAGTTAGGACTAACAATTTAGATAAATATCTTGATTTAAAACCTTTCTCTATAGAACATGATGAATTTTTTTCAGAGATCAATATCAATTTCATGAGATAAGATAAAAAATATAATTAGTAGCATAATTATTTGTGTATAAGATGCACTATTTTTCCAGTTTTTTTAAGCCTAAATTTAAGGTGTGCGTATTATACATGAGAACTATATAATTAATTTTTTTTCTGGTGACATGCATTTGTGTCCATATTAGAGATGGGATGACTGAAAGTAAATTATATCTATAATCCAAACTAATGTGTTTTATCCCAGTACAGAGATATATTCACTGGAATGAGAGTTTGTTTAGAATTTTTTTCCCCTAATGTGAGCTTATTTTGCTGCAAACTTGTTGCATTTTGTGTGAACATGTCTATGTATTTTTTCTAAATAATGTGTATTTTGTGTTTTAAGACATAAGGTAAACTATATAAATTATCAGTTTTATTCAAAAGGAATTTAGTTGAACAAATGCTAAATACAGATTAAATATATCTAACACAAATTCTAAAAAGTCTGTGAGAATATTTTTTTCCAAATTTCATGGTTCAAATTTAGGTGTACATTTTATACATGAGTTCATATTGTACACAAATTGGTAAATATCCTTTCTATTATAAGGATTTATCATTTATGGTAACAATTACTACTTTTCACTGTTTGGTTTAAATTTGCTCTCCATTCCCACCCTTCCTTAGTGATCATTGTGTCTAGTTCACATTTCTGTGTGAACATGTCTGTGTATTTATGTGGTAGCAAGAGGTTTAGGGTTTTAAAGGTTTAAAAGTAGCTGGATATTCTTTGCTGCGTGTTCTTAGTGTTTTCTTTTTACCCCATCTCATTTGGTGGTCATGTGGAAAAGGAAGGAATTTAAGGAACAAAGAAGAAAGAGACAGAGACAGAAGGTGGTTTTATGATTTAGGCTTTATTGACGAGACATGTGGCAAGGGAATATCTCCCTGACCAGTAGGAGTGACTAAACCGAGTTACGCCCTAGAATGGCTGAGATATTCTCTTGGGGGTTGGAAGTTGGTCATTTTTCTCACACATGTACGGAGGGTTCTTCCGGTGAAGGCCCATGGGAGTTTATTTTCTTAAATTTTTATTTTATTTTAGTTTTATTCTTGATATATCCGGGTTAAGGGATATATTCTGAAGTTGGTATTTGGTATATTATCGCAGTAGTAGTTGGTGTGTCGAATAGCAATTTGTCTTCCGAGAAGTCGTGGGGTAGTCTGGCGAGTAAGCTTAGGTTGTAGGCTTAGGTATAGGTATAGGTGCCTGTACCAACACAGTGTCGACTATTTATACAGGACACTGTCCAATCAGATCATAGTGAGGGGGTACAAAGGCATTTACATATTCATTACATCACCTCTACCTGAGCTAAATTCACCGTGAAATTCAGCTTTAATATCTTTTCTTTTTAGGGTCTGGACGTAATCGGTTGATTTCTTTCCTAAGTCTTTTTCGCCTTGGTCCTCCTTGCAGTAGTGACATTCTACACACTGGTACCTCTGGCCTTGGTTTCGGGGATACATCCATTTGCGAATGTTGACTTACTGGAACAGGAATTTCAAATGAGTCATACAAGATTTCCATTGGAATCTCTTTGGTATTTTCCATGACCTCTGTAGTGTGTCTGGGTCTCATTTGATTCCAATGTCGTTTGCACTGAAATTTTTCATATTTTATGTCATATGTGACCTGTCCAATTCTTTTGGTTACTGTTCATTCTTCCCAATGCATTTTTCCAGCCCCAAAGTTCTTAAAGAAAACTTTGTCACCTGGTTTATATGCTTTAGCCATCTTGTTTTCTATTTTAGCAGTTTTCTTCATCGGACTAGGCAATAGTCTGTCAAACACAGAGTGTATTTTTCTTGCAAACATTAACTCTGCTGGCAATAAACCTGAATTTGTATTCGGGTTTGGCGTGATTCTATAAACTGCCAAAAATTTTTGAATACTCCTTTCATTAGTGTCCATATCTTGATTTTTCCTCAGAGCCCTTTTAAAAGTGTCTACAAGTTTTTCTGCCTGTCCATTTAATCTGGGGTGATATACTGCTGTTTTCACGTGATCAATGGACAATGATGTACAGAATTCTCTGAATTTTCTCTCAGTAAACATTGTTCCGTTATCGCTGACTAATGTTTTAGGGACTCCAAAATGGCTGAAGATTTCATTAAGTGCATTTATTGTATTTGTTGCAGTTGGATGTCTGCATTTAACAATTTCCGGCCACTTAGTGAAACTGTCCACAACGATTAAGTAATAAAAACCTTTTATTGGCCCTGCATAGTTGATATGTAATTGGGTCCATGGGACATCTGTCTTTAGCCATGGTTGAATTTTTACCGGTGGGTCCTTTGCTGCTAGCTGGCATCCTCTGCACTGTTTTACCAAATTTTCTATCTGGCTGTAACTTTGTTCCGTGGACAGCAATGTTTTTGAGGCATGTGCTATTGACTTCATAGGATCCATCTTTGAATTTATGCAGTAATACGGCACCCAGGCTGTTTTCGCTAGCATCTTGGGCCAAAATTTTTTTTCTTTGGGTCGAAATGCACTAATGACAGGTCCACCAATAACCAGTCTTTTATTTTTTGAAAAGCATGTTCACACTCTTTCAACCATATCCACTTTGTGCCCTTTTTTAATAAATTATTTAACGAAGCTCTCATATCATGCATTTTTCAGATATAGCTGCTATAGTAACTTACTAATCCCAATAACGCCTGGAGTTTAGCTACATTATCTGGTGCTGGCATATGTCTTATAGCCTCAGATCTTTCTGGATCTGGCCTTCTACCATTACTATCAATTATCTGCCCTAAATATTTTATCTTCTTTAGGAAGAATTCGCATTTTTCAGCACAAAACTTAAAACCGTATTCCTCTATTCTTTTAAATACTGCTTTAATATGTTCTTTATGTTGGACTTCATTTTCAGTTTTAATTAAAATATCATCTAAGTATGCAATTGCATACTCCATATCAGCTAACATTGTGTCCATTATTTGCTGAAATAAGCTTGGCACTACCTTCAGTCCGAAAGGAAGCCAATTTAATTTTAAAATTCCTTTATGGGTGTTTATTGTCAGGTACTTTGAACATTCTTCACTGACTTTAACCTGAAGGTAAGCCTCAGATAAGTCCAACTTTGAAAACACTCTACCTCCGTTTAATTTAGTGAATATTTCTTCAGCTGACGGTAGAGGATATGAATGGTCCTTCAGACAATCATTCAAGACAGTCAAAAAATCAGCACACACTCTTATTTTTCGATTTTTCTTTTTTATATAAACTTTTGGCGAAGCCCAATCCGAGTAATCGACTTTTGAAATTACACCGATTTTCTGCAATCAGTCTAGTTCTCCATTTATGTTATCTAGTGCCGAAAATGGTACTTTTCTATTTTTCTAAATACTGGCTTTGCATTTTCCTTTAATTCAAAATTGACTTCTATTTTTGTGCACAGACCTAATCCTTCTGAAAAAACGTGAGGAAATTTGTTTTTCAAATCTTTAATATATCTTTCTGTTTTATTCAGCTTGTTCTTCTCTATACTATCAACTTTGTTACACTGTGCCAAAAAGATTAATTGAACCAGGGAGTACATATACTTTCGACTTGTGAATTTTTCCTATGAACGAAACATCACATATTAATTCACCAATGAATTTAAATCTCTTACCAGAGACACCTTTCGCAATTTTATTTGTTCTACGTAACTCTGGACAACCGATTTTTTCCATGTTTGCTCATTTATCACAGAGATATCACTACCAGAATTGAGTAATAGTTTTACAGTCTGTCCATTTATTTTCACATTTACGTATTTGCGTCTAGGGCCATCCTGAATACTCTTTTTAGTCAAAACTACATTTATACTAGTTTTAAATCTCTTTTTGTCCCTTTTTTCTGTTTTAGCATACAGTGGAAACTTCTGTGACCTATACGCCCACAATTAAAACATATTTTATCCTTAAAGAAACAATATTTCTTTAAATGTTGTCCTCCACATGCAGTGCATATAAATTTTTGTTCTTTATTTTTAATCCACTTCTGTTGTCTTACAGTTTGTACTCGTGAAATGCACTTCTCCTCAATCTGAGTATTAACCTTTTTTTATATTTATTAAATGTTGACATTCCTTAGTCACTTTTTGTAGCGTAATATTCGGGTCCTGTTCCATGATAGTCAGAATTATTGATCTAATTTCTTTGTCTTTCGGCGCTGTTAACCCTTGTACAAAAATTAGACACTTGAACATATTGCTTGATAATTCTTTTAATTTAAACACCTCGCACTACGCATTAACTGTACCTGCATAAGTGACAAAATCATCGTCTTCTTGTTTTACAATATTTAGGCATTTATACCGTGTATGAAAAATGCTATCTCTTTTATCAAAAATTTTTGATAAATTTTCTATAGTTTCGCTAAATGTCATTTCTTCTGGCTTTTTGGGGAGAATTAAATTTGCATATTTCATATTTTCTTTGGTTCCTAATTTCTGCAATAATAGCGGGATTTTTTCCTCGTCACTCTAATGCTGGCACCTTTTCATAAATATTGCTTCATATCTGCCGAAGTATGCTGGAAACGTTGACCCAGTATCAGGCTCGTATTTAAATTCAGATAGTGAATTTGAAATACCTTCAGCCGAAAAAATCTAGAATCTGGTTCTTTGGTTGACCTAGATAATAATCCTTCCAAAAGTGTTTTATTACTTTTTTCTTATTGTTTGAATAGCTGTTGCATTAATATTTATTATTGTTGCATGAATTGTTGTTGTTGCTGCTGTTGTTGCATGAATTGATGTTGTTGTTGTTGCATGAATTGTAGCACCTTTGTTAATTCTGTAGTTTGTTCCATTTTAGCAACGTCTCAACAAGAAAATAATTTTTGTTCCAATTGTGTACACAATAAAGTTTTCAAAATCCAAGCAAGAGGGGGAAACTTTTACTTTCTGTAAAATGTTCCTCGTTAAGAAACAATTATTACTTTTCATAATTGTTAAAACAGTGTAACGTTCTTCGTTAGCAAGTGTTATAAACATTACTTACTTTTTGGAAGACTTGGACAAAAGCCTAGCTTGTTTTGTTAGTGAGTGTTGTCCACTGTATTTTTTTTTTTTTTCCGTTGTCGATTATTTCTTGGACGGACGTTGGTTCAACTTGTGATTTGTTCTGAAATCCTTCGTCACCACTGATATATCCGGGTTAAGGGATATATTCTGAAGTTGGTATTTGGTATATTATCGCAGATAGTAGTTGGTGCGTCGAATAGCAATTCGTCTTCCGAGAAGTCGTGGGGTAGTCTGGTGAGTAAGCTTAGTTGTAGGCTTAGGTATAGGTATAGGTGCCTGTACCAACACAGTGTCGACTATTTATACATGACACTGTCCAATCAGATTTATAGTGAGGAGGTACCAAGGTATTTACATATTCATTACATCAATTCTAATCCCACATATTTGTTGTTAATACAGTGTACATTTGTGTTTTTTAAGAACATAAGGTAAATCATATAAATTCTCATTTTTTGTCAGTAGAAAGTTAGTTGAACAAATGCTAATTTAGGTTAGATTTAACTACTCATATTCTAAAAATCAATGAGAATTTATTTTTTTCTGAATTCCATTGTTCAAATTTGGAGAGTGTTTTATACATGAGTGCATATTATACACAGATAATTATGGCAAACCTTCTGTTATGTAGATTTATCCTTTATAGTAACAATAACTATTTTTCATTGTTTGGTTTAAAGTTTTAATTGAAACAGATTGTAAAATAACACCTTCAGCCAAATCTTGACCTTGAACCTGGCCTGAATGGATACTTCAGCTAGTACTTAATATTAACAAAAGAAACTTTTCTTTTAATCATTTTTTTTACTATCGTCATCATCATTATCATCATCATCATGTTGTGCTGACAGCAAGGATTTCCATGACCCACTCTTTCACCACACCCATCCCTATTGGTCATTGCCCTGGTATGACCTTGGCACAGCATCCAGAATCTGCATATAGCTGATTGATGTAGGTTTTTGCTAGTCAGCCTACACTGGTGTGTCCATGTGTAAGTTTTCACTGGAGAATGTCACTTATGTGTTCATCTTGCTTCTCCAGCAGTATCCACTATGTCATGTTAATCTTATTTGGATGTTTTGTGTGATGTGATGGGGGTAAATGGTTATACTGCCAATTTGTGGTGTGCTACTTCCAAATTGATCAAGACAGCATGCAGTATCCTTGTGTAGTTCCCATCTAGTGTTTTCACTATACAAGTTATTAATATCAACAGATTTTAATAAGAGAGAAATGGAGAAACAATGAATGGACTGACAATTCAATCTTTCTAGAAATTTCTTTCATGCAACATATGATCCTCTACTTAATATTCATATTAAGAAATTTAAAGAATGTAGAAATTAATTATTTTAGTAGGCAACTAATCATTCCTATCTGAGTTCAGCAAAGGATTTTTTATCTGAAATATATTTTATTTTACAAAAAGAACAGCTACTCAAGGTAGATAACTGTCTGGGTTATCGGACCTGATGTATAATTCAAACAAATATCCTTCTATTATAAGATTTATCATTTATGGTAACAATTACTATTTTTCACTGTTTGGTTTAAATTTGCTCTCCATTCCACCCTTCCCTAATGATCATTGTGCCTGGTAGGTCATTCTTATGGCATCCAGAATCTACACAGAGCTGATTGATGTAGGTTTTTGCTGGTGTATCCATTGTGTAGATGTTCATGTGAGAAACATCACTTATGAGTTTGTCCTTGATTCCCAGCAGTATCCACATATCTGCTCATCTCACTTGGATGGTTTGCGTAATAGGAGTAAATAGCTGTAGAGCTGATTTTTGTGGGGGCGCTACTCCAAGATTTGTTCCAAGACAGCATGCAGTATCCTTGTGAGTTCATATCTATTTTTTTTTTATCACTATACAAGTTTGTAAGAATAGCTGTCTACAAGTCTATAAGAAACAAAATATATGTTCACAGAAGTAATGACGAAAGGGAAAGCACATGTACTTTTAACCTTATTTATTAACATGCAAACTCAACAACGAATATAACAAGTACTTAGAAGCAGTACTTACAACTCATATATCTCCCTCATTGAGGGGGGTGCTCATGTTGAGTCTTCAGTTGTTACTCCCTCACTGAGGGGAAAGTTCCTTCAGTCACAGGGACTGAGACACGGGTTCGCTTCTACGAGGCTTACGCGTTGGTACCAAAACCGTAAAGAGAATTCTTCACTCAACCAGACAAGGGACGTTACCTTTTCTACTTCCTGTCCCCGAAGGCACAGGAGAGTTTAGTCCCTACAAGTTAAATATCAACAGATTTTAATAAGAGAGAAATGGTGAAACAGAATAAATTCAAAATTTCTAGAAATTTCTTCACAAAAAATATATGACTTTCTACTTAATATGCATTTTCAGATAATTCTAAAGAGTTTAGAAAAAGAATTATTTTAGCAGCAATCAGAATAATCATCCCCACCCCTATCCTTAACATTTATGAAATTATCATCCTAGTTAATGAGAACTTATTTCGAGTCAGCACCTACCCTCTAAGCTAAAGGAGGTAAGGGTGGGTTTATTGCCTGGTACCTGAAGCACCAGTAGGTGGAATGACAACAGAACTGACCAATTCTTAATCTCCCCCCCCCTTGCACTATAGGAAGCTGTGGGGTCTCACTTTAAACAACTTTTTCCATTCGTGCATATAAATACCCCCTCCCAATGCATACAGAGAGAATATGAAATCATTTTTGCAATACTTCATCAAGTATCTTCTTTCTACTATATTTTTACTATGTAATCTTCTTCAATTTCATTAAATAATATATATTCCTAAATGTTATCCCCACCCACAATTAAAAAAGCTTTTCAAAGCTCAAGGGTAATGGCATCCCTGAATATAATGATGCCAGTGTAATGTCAAACAATATTCCCAATTATTGATATAACCCAACGACAGTTTAGCTGGGATCATCAAATTCTCTATGGTTGCTTATGGGATCCTAGAGTGTGATTTTAGGAGAAGAATCTTTTAAAGCTTCCAAAATTGTAATAGAAGATAAAAACTAATGACTTCACAATCCTATGTCAAATTATTCAGGTATATAAAAATTGTTATATCTTTAAAAAGCAAGACCACACTTTTTAGGTAGTAAAATGGTTTATCATGAATTAATCAAATACAAAAAATAATCTTAATTAATCTTCATCAATATCTGAATTTTAGATAATAGTTTTTGATTGCTGGATAATATCAATAAGATTATTTCTGCTTTTGATATTCACTCTTTCTAAAATCAGTTAAGACTAAAGAATTGAGATTTTAATGTTTCTAAAATGGCAATGTGACATTATTCATTCTTTGTCATCCATTTATACAAAGCATTCTTATGGCCCATTTCCTATCCGCCAATACCTATATGCTAAGATAGCCAATCTATATATCAAGAATACAATTATGCTGTCAATTCTACTTTGATATAGGTGGAAATTCCCTGTGTTGGTCAAAGAGAATGCCTCATTTGACCGAGATAATAAACAACAGCAAATCCAAATTGATGTTGCAATGTGGAATCTTTATATTAACATTGTAATGGTATTCCAATGGTATTAATGTGGTTTATTTTGGTTATTTAACAGACATGTTTGGACGTAAGCCATGATAATTCTGAATAATTTGGGCTATCTTATACGCCTAACAGTGTATGCTGCAGTGATGCATTGGGATCTACACACAGGCTACATTTGTAAAAAAGGGGTGGGAAAAAAAAGCGGCCAAATGAATGCCTATAGACTCCTGAATATCATACTTTTTTTCACAAGCGTAAATGTTGTTATTATTGTCTTTATTGATATATTTTTTAACAGAAGTCTGTATTCATGGTTCTTTTATTAAAAATCTTTGCCATTGAGACTTATAAAAATCTCTGATATAATTATCTAGACTCTTATCTTAATTGAAAAAAAAAGTAAAAATCTTTTTGCCGGTTCATTTTTCATATTAACATAATAATATAGGGGGGAGTAGACCTCATAAAAAAATATTCCCTATAATATTTTAGAAAAAAAAATATTTCAGACATATTATTCATCCAAAGGTAAGTAATTAGGAAATTTTCGTGAAAATTGAGATAATTTTATTTTCATAGAATTAAAAAAAAAACCTTAGTTATAACTTGTTTTTGGCTGGTAAATTCGGTGCAAAAATGTAAACATTGTTTTTTGTTTTATAATTTTCATTATTTTTGTAAGCCGAAAAAATTTTTTAAAAATCATTAGAATTTGTTTAATGCTTCGTCTTTCGAGTGAAAATAAAAATTTAAGATAATATTAACCTTCATCCAATTTTATTATGTTAAATATAGTGGGGGGTAAATTTCACGGGAAAATTAGTGGTACCTACGGAAAACTTCAATAATAACAACATTTACGCTTGTGAAAAATAGTATGATATTCAGGAGTCTATAGGCATTCATTTGGCCGCTTTTTTCCCCACCATCAAAATAATTAATTAAATCAAAAAACTAGAGACATATTGACCTTTGGCCCGTAACCTATAAAGCACGTGTGGTGTGTGACCCAGAATATGGCTGACTGCCGTATTCTGGGGAAATGTCATATGGTCAGAATGTCGCAAATGAGTGTGGTAAGGTACTGTTTATTTACGACATTGGACAAGTGTAGAAATTGGTTATTTTAATGGCGTTTGTTCCCTTTCAACCAGCAGCAACAATTTCAACATGTACATTCTGCAGAAATTCGCTTCCCATGAAATGATTGCAGTTTTTGGATGTTATCCACAATTATTGAAAATCTGCTTAGTTAGACTAACATTTAGATAAATATCTTGATTTAAAACATTTCTTTACAAAACACCTTGATTTTTTTCAGAGATCCATATTACTTCATAAGGTTTGGTTTTGTTTGGTTTTGTTTGTTTTACAGCAGATCAACCTCAGTGGGTCATTTAATTTTGGGTTCATAGCAGTAATTTGGTAGAAAACAAATGTATATTTAACTATTGTTCAATTACTCATATTTTTAGTACAATCTCACTTCTTTTAGGAAATGTAAAATCCTGGATGGTTTTTTGTGAAAAGTTTATTCAAATTATTTGCTTGGTAGTATTTTTGTCGCATAACTAGATCAAAGTCTACACATTCTAGCAGTATATGCTTCACTGTAAATCTCCTTGGCATGTAGTGCATATTAGGGATTCTGTGCCCTCTAGTAAATGATGATGGGTGATGTAGGTGTGGCCTATGTGAAGGTGTGTCAGCACTATCCTTGTGTAGTTCCCATCTAATTTTTTCATTTTACAAGTTATTAAATATCAACAGATTTTAATAAGAGAGAAATGGAGAAACAATAACAAGACTGACAATTCAATCTTTCTAGAAATTTCTTCATGCAAACATATGATCCTCTACTTAATATTCATATTAAGATAATTCTAAAGAATGTAGGAAATGAATTAATTTTAGTAGNAGCAGACGTTTTCGTTTTATTTATCGTTTTCTTATGCAAGTATACAGTTTATAGCTAATGTTTTTCGTCAATATTCACTTCTCTTTTTTTGTCTTTGTTATTTTCAATTTCGTTTTCAACAACAGTATCATGTTTCTGTTTTCTTCTCAAACATTTCAATATGAACTTATTATGTGGAGCATCTAATTTCGTTTCATTCTAATTTCCTGAAAGAAAATTTTTGAATATCTTTTAAAATCACAAAAAATGACCTTTCAAGGATCTCCAGAATGAACAAGAGTAGGCAAAGAATATTTTTTTTAACTTAAAAATTAATAATTTTGATTTGTTTCAGATTGTTGTCCTCAGACTTTAGCTATGTTGGTTGTATGTTATCCACTACACATATCATTCAGCTGCGTGTTATTTTCCTCTCAGCCTTCCTCAGGTGTTCCCTGTGTATCTAAGTATATTTTGTAATCGATCCGCCCGGCAAATCCATTTGTTGATTTCAGGTATGACATTTGGTCAATTACAGGCATTCTCATAACAGGAATTTTTATATATATCTATCTATAAATGACGTCATGTGTCTATGTCTATTCTTCTCTGTGACATTATATATGTAAATATATATTCCCAGGTTGGATCTATTACTATTATCCGTATATATCATCCTGAGAATGTATATATATATTTGTTATAAACATTGTATTTGAGAGCGAGAGAGAGAGAGAAGGCAACATTCTGAAAAATCAAACTAATTCACATCATGCCTCATCTCAGAAATAGCACACAAATAATATTAAAAAAATTATATCAATATTGATGTTTTTTAAAACATATTAACAAAGACTTGATTTCTTTTCCCTAACAATAAAAAAAAAAAATAAACAGATAAAATGATGAAAACAGGTGTCTAGCGTGATTATCACTGGATAACGACGAGTGACAATAGTGAGTCGTAGAGAGGTAAATAATATGCTAGGTCATCTATGAATCCGTGTATTCCATGTCTGTAGTATTACAAGTAAGTACTGAGTAGACAGTATCATACAAACACAGTAATAATAGGAGTATAAGTGGTTTGTTATATCTTTCAGCAAACACAGAATTGTTTTTATATTTATAGTACTAGCAATATATGCACTCTCCGGGTGCAAGTATTTAAGTTTTAATGTAATAAATTTCTATTAAGATAAAAGGCCCATGAAAGACTTAAATAAGTTAAGGAGATAAAAATGCTTTGAAAACAGAGGTGGGGTATAATCAAAAATTAGAACAGACTGAGAAAACGTTACTCTTCCATCACCTCTCGTCTGTTCAGTTGTTATATTTTTCTAATTAGTATTAGTGTAAAAGTAGTATAATAAAGAATAAAATTAATGTATTTTTTTCTCTTGTTAATGGATTTCAATGTCTAAGATTCATTGAAGAGATTATTTTGGCTATAATGAATTAAAATATAAACCAAACAGTTTTGAAAGTCGAATTAATACTAAGCACATATTTATTAAAGCACATTTTAATATCCAGAGTATGGCAAATTAGCCTGTCCATTCACACTGTAAACCCGCTTTTTGTTGTAAATATATAATATAAATATGCATGTTGTTAGGTATGTACGAGATATGGATTAACTATATTCAATGAATGTTAAAACAATTTTTATGATAAACTGGGTTTACAAATAAACATAAAAAATCATTGAGAGAATGATGATGTCAATACTAAAGGGATTGTGACTTGAGTAGTAATATATGTTTCGAGTTTTTGGACATGAGTGACAAACACACAACCCATTATAATAAGATGTATGTTTGGCGTATCTAACAAATTGAAGAGAGGCAGAAGTGAGCCACGTACATATTATTAGGAGAGTGCTTAATATCTGTGATAGAGCATATAGTAAATAAAATAATAAATGAATATATTTTAGTCATATATATAATCTATTTTTATTTATGCAAAAGGTTACTACCAGAGTAGATATTGGTAGTAGCATAATTAGTTTATCCAAAGACGCAATATATCTTGATAAAAGATAGAGCATTGAATAGGTTGTAGAAGTTATTTCCTTTACCTAGCTGTATTCAGTGTTCGTTAGTGACCGGTCTTCAGGGAACTAAGTAAATCTATGTGGCTATTGAAAATATATATCGCCTGATTTTAAGGCTTAGTTTTTTATTGTATAATCTCCTATAAGAGTCAATTAACTTTGAGGTCTCCACAAAGCTCGTTCCTATTGAAGTTAGTGCAAGTAAACCATGTGTGCAGGCAGAAGTGGGGTGATTACATGATCACTGTATCTACGACTATAGAAACCTTGAGCTCAAGGATTGTATACGACTTATTCTAGCATACAATATAATATTACTATAACATAAATATAAATATAAATTTTTAGTAATATATATATAATCTCTATGAGTCCCATATAATAATAATAGTAAAAATTTAATTTATTTATGATATATAGTTTATTTGTGGAAAACAGTGTTGACTACAGTGGTTTCCATGGATATCACCCAAAATGTGGTTTAAGATGTGATCAATCATTGGAGCTCAATTCGAATATTTTTCTGCTAGAACCGAATTGATCTGCTACACACTTATATACCCTCAAATTAAGTTATGGATATCATCTAAACCAATGGTACAACACTTGTTTATCCATACAAATAAATATTATACTAAAATATGTTCGAGGGGTGTGTATCAGGAGAAATTTTGACAGTCTTCAAAAAAAAGTTAGGTAAAAAAGCAAATAATATGCTTGGTAACTAAATAATTTATTGGAGTGTTATAAAATTCACAGTCATGGTAAATTTAGACTACTGTCAACAGTTATTCACTACAAAGTAACTGCCACAATCCTGCTCACCGAACCTATGATGTATACGAGGTTGTCTTTCTAGAGTTAGCTCTTCTTCTAGCCCACACCTTCGTAGTCTCCGATTGCTAAATTCTCCTAGTTCATTGCCCTCGATGTTTTTTTTTACAGTGTGTCAAGGAGCATTTGGGTCACAGTCAAACCAGTAATACTACCTCTTTATTTTGAATGGCTGGCACAGATCATTTGAATTACAAGTATATTCTCTATCCAATGATTCAGTGTGGGTTCCAGTCATGTTCAATTTCTATCTTGTCATCAACTTGCGAGAGTGAAATTGAAGAAGAATTTTGAGAGACCAAGCTTTAAATCAATGCAAGTGTGCGTCAATACCTCCAACTTTACAGAGAAAAATAACTATATAAATATGTCAAATTTATCCCGAACACCGCGGACTAATATTTATTATTATATTTATTTATAATATATTATTATACTAACATAACATACATGTCATTAGTGGAGTCCATGTATATTGGATATTTATACTGGATTAAGTCTAGAATTGATTACATATGTATTATATTAATATTTTGTATTATTATTTTGTCGTTATGAGAGAGAAATTTCTACTATTGTTTTGTCGGGGAAGGGGGTGAGCATGGGTAAATAAATTGTTGGAAATGAGAAATGGAGTATAAGCTGTGTTGTGATTGTTATTGTGACTATAGTTCCATCTGTTACAATAAAGAAATTTTTAAGTCTAAATAGATCCCATTGACTAAAAGACGCGATCATTCACTACAGTAAATATTGGATTAAAAATTTATATAAAAGTGGAAACTCTTAGCCAAGCATACTTCCAACTCAGTTCACTCACATTTATTTCACACTTTACTCATCACCGCTTCCGTCACTCAATGCCAAAAATATATATATTATATATACTATTATATTTATATTTATATATTTATATGTATATATATTAGTAGAGTATAATTTTACTATTGTTACACTTAGTACTCATCAATATTATTATATATATCTAATAACATAACAAATTAACACCTATATGTTATATATTTTATTATTACATTAGTCCACTATCACATGAGCACATCACATTATTAAATAATATTACACACATACATCATATATGTAATATAATTATATTATATATTATTTTATCGAATACACATAATCATAATATAAACACACAATACACATGACACTAGTTATGTTAAATAAGATAACCTATACCTTATTATACAACTACAAATAATCTTTGACTCACTTATATTAGTAAATACACACCATAACCAGAGAGACAGATCGATGTATATATAAACTCGTTATGATGTAGTGAATATATGCTATTCAGCTTGAAGTTATGCTATTATATATATTTATTTTGAGGGTGAATATTAAGCTATACATTATGAAGCCTACCAAATCTTTTGAATAATCAGGCTTGAGACATTCACCATATTTTTCAAATGTAAGTGCTAAACAATTACCGAGAAAATCAAATTCTCATTATGTCTACAATTCAGCCTACTTAGGCATCTATCAAGCAGAGACGCTATATCATGACCAATACAAAATTCATGTTGTGCTGACAGCAAGGATTTCCATGACCCACTCTTTCACCACCCATCCCTATTGGTCATTGCCCCTGGTATGACCTTGGCACAGCATCCAGAATCTGCATATAGCTGATTGATGTAGGTTTTTGCTAGTCAGCCTACACTGGTGTGTCCATGTGTAAGTTTTCACTGGAGAATGTCATTATGTGTTCTCCAGCAGTATCCACTATGTCATGTTAATCTTATTTGGATGTTTTGTGTGATGTGATGGGGGTAAATGGTTATACTGCCAATTTTGTGGTGTGCTACTTCCAAAATTTGATCAAGACAGCATGCAGTATCCTTGTGTAGTTCCCATCTAGTGTTTTCACTATACAAGTTATTAAATATCAACAGATTTTAATAAGAGAGAAATGGAGAAACAATGAATGGACTGACAATTCAATCTTTCTAGAAAATTCTTCATGCAAACATATGATCCTCTACTTAATATTCATATTAAGATAATTCTAAAGAATGTAGGAAATTAATTATTTAGTAGCAAACTAATCATTCCTATCTGAGTTCAGCAAAGGATTTTTATCTGAAATATATTTTATTTTACAAAAAGAACAGCTACTCAAGGTAGATAACTGCTTGGGTTATCGGACCTGATGTATAATTCAAACAAATATCCTTTCTATTATAAGGCTTTATCATTTATGGTAACAATTACTATTTTTCACTGTTTGGTTTAAATTTGCTCTCCATTCCCACCCTTCCCTAATGATCATTGTGCCTGGTAGGTCATTCTTATGGCATCCAGAATCTACACAGAGCTGATTGATGTAGGTTTTTGCTGGTGTATCCATGTGTAGATGTTCATGTGAGAACATCACTTATGAGTTTGTCCTTGATTCCCCAGCAGTATCCAGCATATCTTGCTCATCTCACTTGGATGGTTTGCATAATAGGAGGTAAATAGCTGTAGAGCTGATTTTTGTGGGGCGCTACTTCCAAGATTTGTTCCAAGACAGCATGCAGTATCCTTGTGTAGTTCATATCTATTTTTTTTTATCACTATACAAGTTTGTAAGAATAGCTGTCTACAGTCTATAAGAAACAAAATATATGTTCACAGAATGTAATGACGAAAGGGAAAGCACATGTACTTTTTAACCTTATTATTAACATGCAAACTCAACAACAGACAATATAACAAGTACTTAGAAGCAGTACTTACAACTCATATATCTCCTCATTGAGGGGGGTGCTCATGTTGAGTCTTCAGTTGTTACTCCCTCACTGAGGGGAAAGTTCCTTCAGTCACAAGGGACTGAGACACGGGTTCGCTTCTACGAGGCTTACGCGTTGGTACCAAAACCGTAAAGAGAATTCTTCACTCAACCAGACAAGGGACGTTACCTTTTCTACTTCCTGTCCCCGAAGGCACAGGAGAGTTCTAGTCCCTACAAGTTAAATATCAACAGATTTTAATAAGAGAGAAATGGTGAAACAGAATAAATTCAAAATTTCTAGAAATTTCTTCACAAAAATATATGACTTTCTACTTAATATGCATTTTCAGATAATTCTAAAGAGTTTAGAAAAATAATTATTTTAGCAGCAATCAGAATAATCATCCCCCACCCCTATCCTTAACATTTATGAAATTTATCAGCCTAGTTAATGAGAACTTATTTCGAGTCAGCACCTACCCTCTAAGCTAAAGGAGGTAAGGGTTGGGTTTATTGCCTGGTACCTGAAGCACCCAGTAGGTGGAATGACAACAGAACTGACCAATTCTTAACTCCCCCCCCTTGCACTATAGGAAGCTGTGGGGTCTCCACTTTAAACAACTTTTTCCATTCGTGCATATAAATACCCCCTCCCAATGCATACAGAGAGAATATGAAATCAATTTTGCAATACTTCATCAAGTATCTTCTTTCTACTATATTTTTACTATGTAATCTTCTTCAATTTCATTAATAATATAAATATTCCTAAATGTTATCCCCACCCCAATTAAAAAATCTTTCCAAAGCTCAAGGGTAATGCATCCCTGAATATAATGATGCCAGTGTAATGTCAAACAATATTCCCCAATTATTGATATAACCCAACGACAGTTTAGCTGGGATCATCAAATTCTCTATGGTTGCTTATGGGATCCTAGAGTGTGATTTTAGGAGAAGAATCTTTTAAAGCTTCCAAAATTGTAATAGAAGATAAAAACTAATGACTTCACAATCCTATGTCAAATTATTCAGGTATATTAAAAGATTGTTATATCTTTAAAAGCAAGACCACATTTTTAGGTAGTAAAATGGTTTATCATTGAATTAATCAAATACAAAAGAATAATCTTAATTAATCTTCATCAATATCTGAATTTTAGATAATAGTTTTGATTGCTGGATAATAATCAAATAAGATTATTTCTGCTTTTGATATTCATCTTTCTAAAATCAGTTAAGACTAAAGAATTGAAATTTTAATGTTTCTAAAATGGCAATGTGACATTATTCATTCTTTGTCATCCATTTTATACAAAGCATTCTTATGGCCATTTCCTATCCGCCAATACCTATATGCTAAGATAGCCAATCTATATATCAAGAATACAACTTATGCTGTCAATTCTACCTTTGATATAGGTGGAAATTCCCTGTGTTGGTCAAAGAATGCCTCATTTGACCGAGATAATAAACAACAGCAAATCCAAATTGATGTTGCAATGTGGAATCTTTATATTAACATTGCTAATGGTATTCCAATGGTATTAATGTGGTTTTATTTTGGTTATTTAACAGACATGTTTGGACGTAAGCCAATGATAATTCTGAATAATTTGGGCTATCTTATACGCCTAACAGTGTATGCTGCAGTGATGCATTGGGATCTACACACAGGCTACATTTGTAAAAAAAGGGGTGGGAAAAAAAAGCGGCCAAATGAATGCCTATAGACTCCTGAATATCATACTTTTTTTCACAAGCGTAAATGTTGTTTATTATTGTCTTTATTGATATCATTTTTTAACAGAAGTCTGTATTCATGGTTCTTTTATTAAAAATCTTTGCCATTGAGACTTATAAAAATCTTCTGATATAATTATCTAGACTCTTATCTTTATTGAAAAAAAAGTAAAAATCGTTTTTGCCGGTTCATTTTTTCATATTACATAAAATAATATAGGGGGGAGTAGACCTCATAAAAAAAATATTTCCCCTAATATATTTTAGAAAAAAAATATTTCAGACATATATTCATCCAAAGGTAAGTAATTATGGAAATTTTCGTGAAAATTGGACCATTAATTTATTTTTCATAGAATTAAAAAAAAAAACCTTAGTTATAACTTGTTTTTGGCTACGGTGCAAAAATGTAAACATTGTTTTTTGTTTATAATTTTCATTATTTTTGTAAGCCGAAAAATTTTTTAGAAAATCATTAGGAATTTGTTTAATGCTTCGTCTTTCGAGTGAATAAAAAAATTTGAAGATAATATTAACCTTCATCCAAGTTTTATTATGTTAAATATAGTGGTGGGGGGGGTAAATTTCACAGGGAAAATTAGTGGTACCTACGGAAAACTTCAATAATAACAACATTTACGCTTGTGAAAAATAGTATGATATTCAGGAGTCTATAGGCATTCATTTGGCCGCTTTTTTCCCCACCATCAAAATTATTAATTAAATCAAAAAACTAGAGACATATTGACCTTTGGACCCGTAACCTATAAAGCACGTGTGGTGTGTGACCCAGAATATGGCTGACTGCCGTATTCTGGGGAAATGTCATAAATGGATGCAAATGTCGCAAAATGAGTGTGGTAAGGTACTGTTTATTTACGACATTGGACAAGTGTAGAAATTGGTTATTTTAATGGCGGTTTGTTCCCTTTCAACCAGCAGCAACAATTTCAACAGTGTACATTCTGCAGAAATTCTCTTCCCATGAAATGATTGCAGTTTTTGGAATGTTATCCACAATTATTGAAAATCTGCTTAGTTAAGACTAACAATTTAGATAAATATCTTGATTTAAAACATTTCTTTACAAAACACCTTGGATTTTTTCAGAGATCCATATTTACTTCATAAGGTTTGGTTTTGTTTGGTTTTGTTTGTTTTACAGCAGATCAACCTCAGTGGGTCATTTAATTTTTGGGTTCATAGCAGTAATTTGGTAGAAAACAAATGTATATTTAACTATTGTTCAATTACTCATATTTTTTAGTACAATCTCACTTCTTTTAGGAAATGTAAAATCCTGGATGGTTTTTTTGTGAAAAGTTTATTCAAATTATTTGCTTGGTAGTATTTTGTTCGCACTAGATCAAAGTCTACACATTCTAGCAGTATATGCTTCACTGTAAATCTCCCTTGGCATGTAGTGCATATTAGGGATTCTGTGCCCTCTAGTAAATGATGATGGGTGATGTAGGTGTGGCCTATGTGAAGGTGTGTCAGCACTATCCTTGTGTAGTTCCCATCTAATTTTTTCAATTTACAAGTTATTAAATATCAACAGATTTTAATAAGAGAGAAATGGAGAAACAATAAACAGACTGACAATTCAATCTTTCTAGAAATTTCTTCATGCAAACATATGATCCTCTACTTAATATTCATATTAAGATAATTCTAAAGAATGTAGGAAATGAATTATTTTAGTAGCACTCAAACTAATCATCCCTATCTGCACTTAGCTTTTGAGAAATTTATCAACTTAGTTTATGGGAAATTCTTCCCAGGCAGCACCTGTTCCCTCTGCTGAAACGGGAATGGAATAGATTTAATCAGTAAAGTTTATCAGTGCACATTATAAAGCAAAAGGTTCAAATGATATTTTGCTTTAATAAAAGATGAAATCACACTGACAACTTTACATTACTCTTCAGTAAAGACAGAAGACAAGATCAGTTTCATTCAAGTAATTATTTTTATTCAGAGTTCAGCAAAGGATTTTTATCTGATATATATTTTCACCTCTACACTTGATGATAACTCTAAAACTTTAATATTTCTTTAATAATACTGAGAAAGACATTATTGCAGAAATATTTCCTCAAGTTCTCACTTTTGACTAGCTGCCATCCTAAAATCTCATCAGAGTTGAGCCAAAATTTTAACCAGAAATATTATTCATCCAATCATAACTCCTTAATGAGTTTTATTCACTTTTGACTTGAGCTGTTATCTTAGTTATTCAAAAGAGTTGATTCACAGATCATAAAAAGACAAAAAAAAAAAAAGTTTTGGCTAAAATCAGAAGAAATTTTTATTTACTTGAAGGATACAAAAAACCCCCAACTTTTCAAGATGGTGGAAGATGAGAAGCAAAACACAAAAATGCTTGAAGCAGAAAAGCCTGAAGCCAAACCAGAAAACTATGATTCACTTGTTGAAAAAGTCACTTGGAGACATTATTCTTTCTTTGTCATTCATTTTATACAAAGCATTCTTATTGCTGTTTCCTATCCCCCATGCGCCAATACCTATATGCTAAGACAGCGAATCTGTATATCAAGAATACAACATATGCTGTCAATTCTACCTTTGATGAAGGTGGAAATTCCCTGTGTTGGTCAAAGAATGCCTCTTTTGACCGAGATAATAAACAACAGCAAATCCAAATTGATGTTGCAATGTGGAATCTTTATATTAACATTGCTAATGGTATTCCAATGGTGTTAATGTGGTTTTTCTTTGGTTATTTAACAGACATTATTGGACGTAAGCCAATGATAATTCTGAATAATTTGGGCTATCTTATACGCCTAACAGTGTATGCTGCAGTGATGCATTGGGATCTACACACAGGCTATCTTTTGATTGGTTGCTTTTTTGATGGTCTCTTTTTTGGAGGTTATCCAGGCAATAATCAACTAACAGCTATTTATATAGCTGATGTGACAAAAAGAGGGAAAATGAGAGGATTTCTCATCACACTCACTTTTAGCTTAACAGATTTATTTTATGGGGTGACAAACTTGCAATCTGGTTACATTATGAAGAGATTTGGGTTTTTTGGCCAATAACAATCACTGTAATAGTTTTGTTAGTTTTAACTATAGCAATGCATGTTTTTATTGCAGAAACACTTGAAACAAAAGACAAAGATTTTAGCCCTACAAAAGGAATTAAATCAGTTTTTAGTTTTTATTTATATAAAACTGAAGATGATGGGAAAAGAAGATTTAAGTTCTGGCTTTGTTTCATTTCATTTACTCTGATTATGCAAATTGTTTATGGTAAATGGGACGTCTCACCTTTGTTTTTTATGAATTCCCCATTTTGTTGGACAGGTATAGAAATTGGTTATTTTAATGGCGCTTTGTTCCTTATTCAAACAGTCATAACAATTTCAGCAGCGTACATTCTGCAGAAATTCTTAACACATGAAATGATTGCAGCTTTTGGACTTTTATCTATGATTACTGAAAATCTGATCTTGGCATTCGCATCAAAAAGCTGGATGTTGTATCTTTGTAAGTATACATATATATATGCATACATTTTTTAAAAATCTTATTTTTTAACTATCTATAGATAATAGCCCTGTGCAGGGATCTACAAACCTTGGCTCTCCATGTTATTTTATTTTACCCACAGAGTTATAGAATATAATACTATTTTAGAAATGATATTTTACTCGTTTGGCAGACCATCCGCCAAGGAATTGCAAGGATGTGGGTTTTATACAACACCGCATGAATTCAGCACATGAATAGTATTCTGATCTGTTTATTAAATCATCTGGGAGCTGATGGTAGGTTAGATACGCCACCTCAGCAAAAACAACCTCCCTGGTCTTGTGCTAGTGACATGGGGATAGACTTCCTTGCTGCTCGGCTGATACCAATGAAAGGCCAGTCCACCAACTAAACTTTTTATTTCTCCTTTGATATTGTGTCCTGATCTGAATAATTTTTGAACACATCTCATATTTAAAAGATATTTGATAATATTATCACAATTTTAAATAAGATGTTTTATACAAACTTAAGAAAAATGTTTCCTTTAAATTCGCAAATGAGACCCTTTGTTAATATCAATAATTGAGAAGAGTTTGTTTGTCCTCTATAGATGGCCAAATTGTATTATGCAGATATACCAAATTTGGTATTCATAACTATGGACTTAGGGGAAGGTTTTAACATTCATTTTTTTCTCCAATTTATTAATTATTCATTTTATAATAATCAGTAGGAAGATATGCTGCTGCAAAATGTAACTAATTGTCTCACAATTTAAATTTGCAAACTTCATAAGAGAACAATTAATTAATTATTCATTTTACTAAAATAACTCTTCCAATTTAATTAAATATTACAAATTAGTTTTATATATAGTTCTTTAATCTGGAGCTGTAAAATAATTACCTAGCATTATTGCTTAGTTAGGACTAACAATTTTGATAAATATCTTGATTTAAAACCTTTCTCTATAGAACATGATGAATTTTTTTCAGAGATCAATATCAATTTCATGAGATAAGATAAAAAATGTAATTAATAGCATAATTATTTGTGTATAAGATGCACTATTTTTCCAGTTTTTTGAAGCCCATATTTAAGGTGTGCGTATTATACATGAGAACTATATAATTAATTTTTTTTTCTGGCGACATGCATTTGTGTCCATATTAGAGATGGGATGACTGAAAGTAAATTATATCTATAGTCCAAACTAATGTGTTTTATCCCAGTACAGAGATATATTCACTGGAATGAGAGTTTGTTTAGAATTTTTTTCCCCCTAATGTGAGCTTATTTTTGCTGCAAACTTGTTGCATTTTTATGTATTTTTTCTAAATAATGTGTATTTTGTGTTTTATTCACCGGTTATATAGTTCATGGGAAATTCTTCCCAGGCAGCACCTGTCCCCCTCAGCTAAAAGGCATAAGGGTTGAATTTATTGCCTGGCACCTGAGGCACTCCGGAAGTGGAATGCTGATGGAACCTAAGCAAATTTTGTAATTGCTCCTCAAAAGGCTTGCTTTCTGTGTGGCACCCCCACATTAAACTGACTTAGTGTCATATTTTGGACTCTTGGGAACCAAATAAATACCCACTTGGCTTTTGTGCTGGGTGGTATAAAAAAGTAAATCAACTCAGTTTCAAGAGCTCTTACTCCAGGCAACACTTGTCCCTCCTCAATGTCTGGGTTTATTGCCTGGTGCTGGAATCACCCTCAAAAGAGAAATACTAAGAGAACTGAGATATTGCCCTCACCACCCTGTAAAAGGAAGCTGTTGTGTCTCCACTTTAAGCTTAACATGTTTTCCATTCCAGCATCAGTGGTTGGGGGCTGTATAAATACCTTTTCACACAGGGAGAACATTAAATTAATTTGCTATAGTTCACTAATCATCTTCTGTATACATTTGTATCTTACAATTTCATATTCAATTTCATTAAAAAAGATAAAATATACCTAAGTCTCATTTTTGTCTTGTGCCTCCACCCAATTATAATGACATCCCTGAATATAGTCAGGCTGGAGTAATGTCAAAAAATATTCCCCAATTATTGATATAACCCAATGACAGCTAGAACTTAGATCAGCAAATTCTCTCTATGGTTGCTTATGGGATCCCAAAGTGTGATTTTAGAAGAAGAATCTTGTAGGCCTTATAAAATTGTAATAGAAGATAAAAATGAATGACTTCACAATCTTATGTCAAATTATTCAGGTATATCAAAAGATTTTATATCTTTGAAAGCAAGACCACATTTTTAGGTTGTAAAATGGTTTATCATTGAATTAATTAAACACAAAAGAATAATTTTCATTAATATCTGAATTTTAGATAATAGTTTTGATTGCTGGATAATAATCAAATATTATTTCTGCTTTTGATATTCATCTTTCTAAAATCAGTTAAGATTAAAGAATTGAGATTTTAATGTTTCTAAGATGTCAATGTAAATTGGCTTAATCAGAGAAGTTTATCAATATAAATGATACAGCAAAGAGTTCAAATGATTTTTTGCTTTAATAAAAGATGAAATCACATTGAAAACTTTGCATTACTCTTCAGTGAAGGGAAAAGACAAGATCAGTTTCATTCAACTAATTATTTTTGTTCAGAGTTCAGCAAATGATTTGAAATCTGAAATATATTTTCACCTCTCACACTTGATGATAACTCTAAAACTTTAATATTTCTTTAATAATACTGAGAAAGACATTATTGCAGAAATATTTTCTCAAGTCCTCACTTGATTTGAGCTGCAATCCTAAAATCTTAACAGAGTCGAGCCGCAAATTTTAACCAAAAATATTCATCCAATCATACACTTTAATGAGTTTTACTCACTTTTGACTGCAGCTGTTATCTTTATTATTTAAAAGAGTTCATCCACAGATCATAACAAGACAAAATAATTCTTGAAAACCATCTGAAGTGTTACCCAAACATAGACATTTTTGTTTACTTGAATAATACAGAGAAAAAAAACAAATTTTCAAGATGGTGGAAGATGAGAAGCAAGAAGTAGAAAAGTCTGAAGCCAAAACAGAAAACAATGATTCACTTGTTGAAAAAGTCACTTGGAGACATTATTCTTTCTTTGTCATCCATTTTATACAAAATATTTTCTTTGCTATTTCCTATCCCCCCATGCGCCAATACCTATATGCTAAGATAGCCAATCAGTATATCAAGAACACAACATATGCAGTCAATTCAACCTTTGATGAAGGTGGAAATTCCCTGTGTTGGTCAAAACATGCCTCTTTTGACCGAGATCAAACACAACAACATGTCCAAGCCGATGTAGCAATGTGGAATCTTTATCTTAACTTATCTCTTGGTGTTCCACAGGTATTAATGTGGTTTTATTTCGGCTATTTGACAGATGTCCTTGGACGTAAGCCAATGTTAATTTTGAATAGTTTGGGTTTTACAGTGCGCCTTGCCCTGTATGCTGTAGTGATTCATTGGGATCTAGCCACAGGCTATCTTCTGATTGCTAATTTTTTTGATGGACTTTTTGGAGGTTACGCTGGTAATATTCAACTAACAATTATTTATACAGCTGATGTGACAAAAAAGGGCAAAATGAGGGGATTTCTCCTTACTTTGATTTTTTGCCTAACAGATGTCTTCTATGGGGCAATGAGCCTGCTGTCTGGTTACATCATGAAAAGATTTGGTTTTTTTTGGCCTATAACTTGTACTGCAATAGTTATGTTTATTTTAACAGGCAAAATGTATGCTTTTATTGCAGAAACACTTGAAACAAAAGACAAAGATTTTAGCCCTACAAAAGGAATTAAATCAGTTCTTAGTTTTTATTTACATAAAACTGAAGATGATGGGAAAAGAAGATTCAAGTTCTGGCTTTGTTTCATTTCATTTACTCTGATTATGCAAGCTATTATTGGTAAATGGGACGTCTCACCTTTGTTTACAATGAATTCCCCATTTTGTTGGACAAGTGTAGAACTTGGTCATTTTAATGGCGCTGTGTCCCTTATTCAGCCAGCATTAACTATTTCATCACTGTACATTCTACAGAAATTCTTTAGTCATGAAATGATTGCAGTTTTTGGACTTTTATCTATGATTACTGAATATCTGCTTTGGGCATTCTCATCAAAAAGCTGGATGTTGTATCTTTGTAAGTATGGATATATATATATATATATATATAATATATATATATATATATATATATTTTTATTTTTCATTTGTTTTTTTGATTATTTAACAATATCACAGTTCATGATTCAACAATGATGGCTGTATATACTATTTCATTTGATAGATAATACAGAATATATAATTTTAAAAATTAGTATTTCTATATTATTTCTCATTTGATATTATGTTCATTTTTGTGTTGGTGTTGCATCTAAGATCTGTTTAAGATTGCCCACAGCATCCGTGTGTAGTTCCCATCAAGCTTTTCTAGTGTACAGCATGTCATGTTCTTCTTGCTTTGATGTTTTGTGAGATAGGAGGTAAGTGGTCATATAGCTGCTTTTTGTGGGTTGCTGCTTTCAAAATTTGTTCAAGACAGTATGTAGTATCCTTGTGTAGTTCCTATCTATTCTTTTCACTATATAAGTTGTTAAATATCAACAGATTTTAATAAGAGAGAAATGGGGAAACAGAATGAATTCAAAATTTCTAGAAATTTCTTCACAAAAATATATGACTTTCTACTTAATATGCATTTTCAGATAATTCTAAAGAGTTTAGAAAAATAATTATTTTAGCAGCAATCAGAATAATCAATGACACAGTTCAGGGTTCAACAATGACACAGTTCAGGGTTCAACAAACCATGGCTGTATATACTATTTTATTTGATGCATAGATAATATTGAATATATCATTCTTTTAAATTATATTTCTATATTATTTCACCTTTAATATTGTATTCTTTTTTGTATGGTGTTGCATCCAGGATTTGTTTAAGACTGCACACTTGTGTTGTTCAAAATTTCTAGAAATTTCTTCACAAAAATATATGACTTTCTACTTAATATGCATTTTCAGATAATTCTAAAGAGTTTAGAAAAATAATTATTTTAGCAGCAATCAGAATAATCATCCCCCACCCCTATCCTTAACATTTATCAAATTTATCAGCCTAGTTAATGGGAAATTATTTCCAAGCAGCACCTGCCCCCTAAGCTAAAAGGGGGCAAGGGCTAGAATTATTGCCTGGTGCTTGCATCACCCCAAAAGAGGAATGACAATAGAACTGACCAATTCTTAATCCCCCTTCCTTGCCCTATAGGAAGCTGTGGGGTCTCCACTTTAAACATTTTTTTCCCATTCCTGCATATAAATACCCCCCCCCCAATACACACAGAAAGAACATAAAATTAATTTTGCTATACTTCATCAAATTTTTTTTTACAATATTTTTACAATTTAATCATCTTTAATTTCCTTAAAAAATAACATATTCCTAAATTTATTTTCTTGTTATGAAAAATGCTTTCCAAAGCTCAAGGGTAATGGCATCCCTGAATATAATGATGCCAGCGTAATGTCAAACAATATTCTCCAATTATTGATATAACCCAACGACAGTTTAGCTGGGATCATCAAATTCTCTCTATGGCTGCTTATGGGATCCTAGAGTGTGATTTGAGGAGAAGAATCTTTTAAAGCTTCCAAAATTGTAATAGAAGATAAAAATGAATGACTTCACAATCTTATGTCAAATTATTCAGGTATATCAAAAGATTGTTATATCTTTAAAAGCAAGACCACATTTTTAGGTAGTAAAATGGTTTATCAATGAATTAATCAAATACAAAAGAATAATCTTCATTAATCTTTATCAATATCTGAATTTTAGATAATAGTTTTGATTGCTGGATAATAATCAAATAAGATTATTTTTGCTTTTGATATTCATCTTTCTAAAATCAGTTAAGACTAAAGAATTGAAATTTTAATGATGTCAATGTAAGTTGGTTTAATCAGAGAAGTTTATCAATATAAATGATGAAACTAAGAGTTCACATGATTTTTTGCTTTAATAAAAGATGAAATCACACTGACAACTTTGCATTACTCTTCAGTGAAGGGAAAAGGCAAGATCAGTTTCATTCAACTAATTATTTTTATTCAGAGTTCAGCAAAGGATTTTCATCTGAAATATATTTTCACCCTTACACTTGATGATAACTCTAAAACTTTAATATTTTTTTTACCAATACTGAGAAAGATATTATTGCAGAAATATTTTCTCAAGTCCTCACTTTTCACTTCAGCTGAAATCTCAACAGACTTGAACCCCAACTTTTAACCAGAAATATCATTCATCCAGTCATACATTTTAATGAGTTTTATTCACTTTTGACTGCAGCTGTTATCTTTATTATTTAAAAAGAGTTCATCCACAGATCAGAACAAGACTAAACAATTCTTGAAAACCATCTGAAGTTTTGGCCAAAATCAGAAGACATTTTGTTTACTTGAATAATACAGAAAAAAAAAACTTTTCAAGATGGTGGAAGATGAGAAGCAAGAAGTAGAAAAGCCTGAAGCCAAAACAGAAAACAATGATTCACTTGTTGAAAAAGTCACTTGGAGGCATTATTCTTTCTTTGTCATCCATTTTATACAAAGTGTCTTTTTTGCTGTTTCCTATCCCCCCATGCGCCAATACCTATATGCTAAAGTAGCCAATCAATATATCAAGAATACAACATATGCAGTCAATTCAACCTTTGATGAAGGTGGAAATTCCCTGTGTTGGTCAAAACATGCCTCTTTTGACCGAGATCAAACCCAACAACAGATCCAAGCTGATGTAGCAATGTGGAATCTTTATCTTAACTTAACTCTTGGTGTTCCACAGATATTAATGTGGTTTTATTTGGGCTATTTGACAGATGTATTTGGGCGTAAGCCAATGTTAATTTTGAATAGTTTGGGGTATATTATACGCCTTACAGTGTATGCTGTGGTGATCCATTGGGATCTAGCCACAGGCTATCTTCTGATTGCTAGTTTTTTTGATGGCCTTTTTGGAGGTTATTCCGGCTATAATCAACTAACAATTATTTATACAGCTGATGTGACAAAAAGAGGGAAAATGAGAGGATTTCTACTTACTCTCACTTTTTGCCTGACAGATATTTTCTATGGGGCAATGAACCTGCTATCTGGCTACATTATGAAAAGATTTGGGTTTTTTTGGCCTATAGCTTTCTCAGCAATAGTTATGTTTGTTTTAACAGGCAAAATGTATGCTTTTATTGCAGAAACACTTGAAACAAAAGACAAAGATTTCAGCCCTACAAAAGGAATTAAATCAGTTCTTAGTTTTTATTTACATAAAACTGAAGATGATGGGAAAAGAAGATTCAAGTTCTGGCTTTGTTTCATTTCATTTACTCTGATTATGCAAGCTATTATTGGTAAATGGGATGTGTCACCTTTGTTTACAATGAATTCCCCATTTTGTTGGACAAGTGTAGAACTTGGTCATTTCAATGGTGCGGTGTCCCTTATTCAGCCAGCATTAACTATTTCATCACTGTACATTCTACAGAAATTCTTTAGTCATGAAATGATTGCAGTTTTTGGACTTTTATCTATGATTACTGAAAATCTGGTTTGGTCATTTTCATCAAAAAGCTGGATGTTGTATCTCTGTAAGTATGGATATATATATATATATATATATATATATATATATATGAATGAACATATATATTATTTTTTATTTTGTTTTATTTTGTTTTTCACTATTTATAAACAATGACACAGTTCAGGGTTCAACAAACCATGGCTGTATATACTATTTTATTTGATGCATAGATAATATTGAATATATCATTCTTTTAAATTATATTTCTATATTATTTCACCTTTAATATTGTATTCTTTTTTGTATGGTGTTGCATCCAGGATTTGTTTAAGACTGCACACTTGTGTTGTTCTTATCTAGCTTTTTCTAGTGTCCAGCATGTCATATTCATCTTGCTAATATATTTTCTGTGATAGGAGGTAAGTGACCATATAGCTGCTTTTTTCATAGTTTGCTGCTTCCAAGATTAGTTGAAGACAACATGCTGCATCCTTGTGTAGATCCCATCCATCCTTTTCTAGTGTCCAGAATGTCTTGTTCTTCTTGCTTGGATGGTTTGTGTAATAGGAGGTAAATGGCTGTAGAGCTGCTTTTTTGGGGATGCTATTTCCAAGATTTGTTCAAGACAACATGCAATGTCCTTGTGTAGATCCCATCTGTTTTTTTTTTTTTCACAATTCAAGTTGTTAAATATCAACAGATTTTTATAAGAGAGAAATGGAGAAACAGAATAAACCAACTGACAATTCAATCTTTCAAGAAATTTCGGACCAAGTAACCAATAAGCACCCCAGCTGGGAGTTGTTTTGAAAGGAACCCCTTTTGCTTTTCACCGTAAGCTCCTGGCTGCTTGTTTACAAACAACAGACGATTTAAAAGAAGTTATTTATTGGTTACTTGGTCCCAACATCCTTTTATTTAAATAAACATAAAAAACATTTTGTAAATAAAAACTATTTTCATTTAAATAAACATATCTGCATTTCTCTTCTGAATAGATAAAAACTTTTTAATATAAAAATGTGTCTTTAATATAAAAATATGTCTTTCGTTTAAAGTTTTTAAAACTTAAAAATATTCCCATTGAATTAACAACATGAAATAACTAATTTTTTTAATAAAATCGAAACAATTTTAGTATAAAAACATGCCTTTGGGTTGTAAATATACATGAACAAACTTAAAAAAAAATCTTACAGAGAAATTCTAATGCAAAAAAAATCGTCTGTTGTCTGTAAACAAACAACCGGGAGTTTACGGTGAAAAGCAAAAGGTGACCCTTTCAAAACATCCCACAGCTGAGGTGCTTATTGATTACTTGGTCCAAAATTTCTTCACACAAACATATGACTTTCTACTTAATATGGATTTTAATGCTAAAAAGTTTAGAAAGAGAATAATTCTAACTGCAATCAGGCTAATCATCCCCACCTTTACCTAGCATTTGAGAAATTTATCAACTTAGTTCATGGAAACTTCTCTCAAAGTAGCTCCTGTCTCCCCCAGCTAAATGGCATAAGGGCTGAGTTTATTGCCTGACACCTGAAGGGGAATGCTGATGGAAGCTAAATAATTTTTGTACATGCTCCTAAGATAGCTTGCTTCCTGCCCCCCCCCCCACACACACACACATGAAACCAACTTAGTGTCATATTTTGGACTCATGGTAGCCACTTGGCTTTTGTGCTGGGTGGTGTAAAAAAAGTAGATCAGCTCAGCTCCAGGGGGTCTTAACTCAGCAGGACCTGCCCTTCTTCTAAATTGGCAAACATTGGGTTTATTGCCTAGTGCCTGAATAACTGCCAAAAGAGGAATCCCAACAGAACCTAGCTATTGTTTACCCCTACCCCACCCCTACAAGTTAGATCGAACTTCTTTTTCATTCTAGCACTAGGAGGTAGGATTATAAATACCCCATCCCACACATCCAAGAAACTTGAAATCAATTCTGTTATATTTGACAAATATCTTTTTTACAATTTTTTTTCTCAAAATTTCATCTTTAATTTCATTAAAAAAACTAAATATACCTAAATCTCAGTTTTGTCTTGTGCTCTCACCTCCTGGGTAATGGCATCCTTGAATATAGTCAGGCTGGTGTAATGTCAAACAATATTCCCCAATTATTGATATGACCCAAGGACAGATAGAACTGGGATCATCAAATTCTCTCTATGGTTGCTTATGGGATCCTAGAGTGTGATTTTAGGAGAAGAATCTTTTAAAGCTTCCAAAATTGTAATAGAAGATAAAAACTAATGACTTCACAATCCTATGTCAAATTATGCAGGCATATCAAAAGATTGTTATATCTTTAAAAGCAAGACCACATTTTTAGGTAGTAAAATGGTTTATCATTGAATTAATCAAATACAAAAGAATAATCTTAATTAATCTTCATCAATATCTGAATTTTAGATAATAGTTTTGATTGCTGGATAATAATCAAATAAGATTGTTTCTGCTTTTGATATTCATCTTTCTAAAATCAGTTAAGACTAAAGAATTGAGATTTTATTGTTTCTAAGATGTCAATGTAAGTTGGTTTAATCAGAGAAGTTTATCAATATAAATGATGAAACAAAGAGTTCACATGATTTTTTGCTTTAATATAAGATGAAATCAAACTGAAAACTTTGCATTACTCCTCAGTAAAGACAGAAGGCAAGATCAGTTTCGTTCAACTAATTATTTTTATTCAGAGTTCAGCAAAGGATTTTTATCTGAAATTTATTTTCACCTCTTACACCTGATGATAACTCTAAAACTTTAATATTTTTTTACCAATACTGAGAAAGACGTTATTGCAGAAATATTTTCTCAAGTCCCCACTTTTCACTTCAGCTGAAATCTAAACAGACTTGAACCCCAACTTTTAACCAGAAATATCATTCATCCAGTCATACATTTTAATGAGTTTTATTCACTTTTGACTGCAGCTGTTATCTTTATTATTTAAAAAGAGTTCATCCACAGATCAGAACAAGACTAAACAATTCTTGAAAACCATCTGAAGTTTTGGCCAAAATCAGAAGACATTTTGTTTACTTGAATAATACAGAAAAAAAAACAACTTTTCAAGATGGTGGAAGATGAGAAGCAAGAAGTAGAAAAGCCTGAAGCCAAAACAGAAAACAATGATTCACTTGTTGAAAAAGTCACTTGGAGACATTATTCTTTCTTTGTCATCCATTTTATACAAAGTGTCTTTTTTGCTGTTTCCTATCCCCCCATGCGCCAATACCTATATGCTAAGATAGCCAATCAGTATATCAAGAACACAACTTATGCAGTCAATTCAACCTTTGATGAAGGTGGAAATTCCCTGTGTTGGTCAAAGAATGCCTCGTTTGATCGTGATAAAACCCAACAACAGATCCAAGCTGATGTAGCAATGTGGAATCTTTATCTTAACTTAACTCTTGGTGTTCCACAGATATTAATGTGGTTTTATTTGGGCTATTTGACAGATGTCCTTGGACGTAAGCCAATGTTAATTTTGAATAGTTTGGGCTATATTATACGCCTTACAGTGTATGCTGTGGTGATCCATTGGGATCTAGCCACAGGTTATCTTCTGATTGCTAGTTTTTTTGATGGCCTTTCTGGAGCTTATTCTGGCTATAGTCAACTAACAATTATTTATACAGCTGATGTGACAAAAAAGGGCAAAATGAGAGGATTTCTACTTACTCTCACTTTTTGCCTGACAGATATTTTCTATGGGGCAATGAACCTGCTATCTGGCTACATTATGAAAAGATTTGGGTTTTTTTGGCCTATAGCTTTCTCAGTAATAATTATGTTAGTTTTAACTGTAACAATGTATGCTTTTATTGCAGAAACACTTGAAACAAAAGAAAAAGATTTTAGCCCTACAAAGGGAATTAAATCAGTTCTTAGTTTTTATTTACATAAAACTGAAGATGATGGGAAAAGAAGATTCAAGTTCTGGCTTTGTTTCATTTCATTTACTCTGATTATGCAAGCTATTATGGGTAAATGGGATGTGTCACCTTTGTTTACAATGAATTCCCATTTTGTTGGACAAGTGTAGAACTTGGTCATTTCAATGGTGCTGTGTCCCTTATTCAGCCAGCATTAACTATTTCATCACTGTACATTCTACAGAAATTCTTTAGTCATGAAATGATTGCAGTTTTTGGACTTTTATCTATGATTACTGAAAATCTGGTCTGGGCATTCTCATCAAAAAGCTGGATGTTGTATCTCTGTAAGTATGGATATATATATATATATATATATATATATATATATATATATATATATATATATATATAGTTTTGTTTTAGACTATTTATAAACAATGAGCCAGTGTAGAGATAGAGAAACCATGCCTCTCCATGCTATTTCTTTTACCCACGGATAATATAGAATATATTGTTATTATTTTGAAATTATAATCTGAAAAATTTAAATAATGCAAAATAAATGTTATTTATTATTTAAAAATTTGTTGTTATCAAACACTGTCATTTTATGATCTGACTAGTTACTTTCTTTATGAGTTACTACACACTGGATGCCCCATATGTAATGAAGGAAGAATTCAAGAACAAGTCTCTAACTTAAAAAACAAAACCCTTAGAACTGCAAAAGTGAACCGTTTTTAGTTGTTTTTTTTTTATATTATTACTCTGAAATAGAAATATCGTTAAATACTTGGCAAAATTACCAGCGAATATGAATTTTCAGTTTATTTCTGTATAGGACTTGATAAGTTTATAATCTCAGTTCCCTTAAAATAACAATTCTTAAGTCAAAAAAAAGTTTATAATTGAATCACTATGCAACAATTTTAAATCCATACAACATCAATTAATGCTGTCCTTTGATTTTTTAAAAACTTATAAATGAATTAATGTATTAAGTTGTTTTCCTTATAGTTTCATTTTTATCAAAAGTATTAATCCCAGTTCAGAAATTAAAAATATATACATTGGACTTCATTTCATATTCCACTAACATCTGTCCAGTAGACTATGGTAAAAATGTATGCTCCTGAATTCACAGTCTACCAACTCTTGTTATTTTAAAAATTTGTTTAAATTAAAAAATAAACAAATATTGTAAATGACTTTTTCTTTCCTTTTTTTCTGCTTAATTTTATTTTATAATTTTATTTTATATTTATTTATAATATTTTAATTTAATATTTTTTAACACATTATGACTGTATGTTTGTGTATCAAATAACATTGTAACATTATTTCTTTGTACTCTATTTTTTAACACATTATGACTGTATGTTTGTGTATCAAATAACATTGTAACATTATTTCTTTTACTCTAGTTTTTAACACATTATGACTGTATGTTTGTGTATCAAATAACATTGTAACATTATTTCTTTGTACTCTATTTTTTAACACATTATGACTGTATGTTTGTGTATCAAATAACATTGTAACATTATTTCTTTTTACTCTAGTTTTTAACACATTATGACTGTATGTTTGTGTATCAAATAACATTGTAACATTATTTCTTTTTACTCTAGTTTTAACATATCTAATATAAATGTCCATAAGCTATGAAAAAAGAAAATCAGGTTTGTGGCAATGGTAAAGTTACTTCCCTGGCAATCTGTTCCAGACAATGCAGTGATCTTCTGCTATTTTGTAATATTGGTGTTGTTCTTTAGTCTCATAATATTAACATATATTATTTCTGTTTTATCAGCTGCAGTCCTTGGTTCTCCTGGTCCATTGGCTTTATCAATGATCCGTACAATTGTATCTCAATTAACTGACCCAAAAGAACAAGGTGAGTGTTTTTATAAACTTGATTTTATGTAACAAAATCTATTTAGACAAATCCCTATCTGGTGACATTGACAATCCCATTTTATATCCATATCTATTATTTATCTATAATAAACAATCATGGGAAAATTGCATGTGGTCTGTGTAACGGCTGCCCCGGTCTGGATAAAGTGAAGGCATCACAATTCTTACTGATGTAATTAATTTTATCTAATTAACACCGTGAAACTGTAAGAAAACAAATAGCATTTAATAACAATGAATACAACAAAGAAGAACAATCCCGAGTAGAAGCAGTAAGTAAGTTCAATCCCGAGTAGAAGCAGTAAGTTAGAAAAATAATTAACACAACTCCTACCCCAGCTATGGTTACCGGAATGAGAGCAGTATACCCCCGTGGATTAAATAAAGGGTTAGGTTCAAAGTTCCGTGATGGCTCCTGACTACGACAAGAAAGTTCCCGAGTTCGAAAAGAAGGTTCCTGAGTCCGACAAGAAATACCTGAAGAAGGCTGGAGGGCATATCGGCCGAAATGTTGTACTAATAACAATGAAGATGTGAACAATAGTCCGAATAACGCAGATAATACTAATCATCAAGCCTCATCTCAAACATTCAGAGAGAAAGAAGAACAAATTAAAAGAATCTCAAAATACAGAAACTTCAACAAGTAGACATTTCAAGTGATGGAAACTCACAGCTTGTTGCTTCATTCTGACCAGCCTGGCAGCGATAATCTAACTAAAGATCCCCTTTCCAATTTTTGGTTAGGGTTCCTAGACCGCAGAATTAGTGCTCTGTACCAAATGATGTTAACTCTTAAACTACCATAAATTTAATACTCTTGGCGGTAGTTAATTTATACAAACAAAAATATTCATATAAAATAAAACATAATTAAACTGGTCAGTTTTTAGTGGCAGCTACAGTCTGTGGTGCTTTCAGAATAGCCAATCTAAGACTTCAATTCTTTTATAGAAAAAAATCTTTACAAGGAAAAAAAAAACAAACAACTTTTCCATACATCTAATGCAGATGCTTATGTGTATGATCTTCTATAGTGAAAATGGTTAAGATTCATAGAGACAATTAGTCCCCAATTTTCTCACCATGAAAACCATCAAAGACGTAAGTTTTTAATAACTAATTTCTGTAGTCTTTTTATGGAACATATTGTACAATTAACTTGTTTGGGACATATGCATTCTGTAATTTGTCGTTACATGCTATGTATATTAAACATTCATATGTGCATTTTTCATGTGAGTTAGTTGTTTGTCTTTCTTTACCGAATGTTCAGTGTCAGTGTATCAATGAATGTACTAATGCATTATAAGGACTTAGTGTTGGTTTCAAACTAATACTCACTAATTCTTATTGTGACAAGTCATTTTATCTAGAAATGTTTAAAATAGTTATTTTATTGCAGAAATATACTGCAACAAAGTGTATTATAAAAAAGATTGGTCCATCATTAGAGAATATGAATATTACAAATATCTATCTAGTTGAAATATATTTACTTATATTTTTTTCCTTTTTAGGATCTGTTTTTGCTGGTCTCGGTACAGTAGAAGCTCTTTGTGGTATGACCAGTTCAGCAATGTTGAATGCAATATATGCTAACACTCTTTCATGGATGAAGGGATTTGTGTTCATTGTGGATACTCTGTTTTTCATCATCCCAGTTGTACTCCTATTGTAAGTTGTTTTTTTTTCTTTTGTTTACATTGCGATAATGTGAATCTGTTAATTTAGCCATAATGGTTTTAGAAAATTCTCAGTGAATTTAACAATTTTTGAGAGAGATGAATCAGTTGCAATAAAATTATTTTGATCCAAATCATAACATCTCCACAGATTCAAGAGATAAGAAAACAAATAATAAAATTTTTTCCAGTTTGTGAAAAAAGAGATATGTTGTGTTCCTTTTCTGACTGTCCTTCCACATAGATGATAATAGAAGAAGCAAATGGCTCTTCAATGAGAGTCAACAAATCCTGATAATCTCTTGCAGTTATTTTGTCAAGTATCGAAGTTGGAGTCAACTTTTTAATGTTTTTTCCTTGCAAATGTCCTCCTCCACAAAAGATATTTTTTTTCTGTTATTATTATTATTATTATTAGTAGTAGTAGTAGTAGTAGTAGTAGAAGAAGAAAAAGAACAATATTGGAGATGTTGTGGCATAACAATTATTGTTGTAGGATGTGGACATGGCGAAGTGAGTTCAAATCCTGAATGAGGCTGTTTGCATTTCAAATAGTGTTGGGAAAGGTATGAACTATTCTCCTCCTGCTATGGGCAAAAAGCATGGCAACAAGTCTATGAGAAGGAAAACTCTGAATTCAAACCTGTTGTGGTTCTACATCAGGCTCTAAGCACTGACCAACTGATGAGGATTATACAATTCTTTAACACTGACCATCTGAAAAGGATTAAAACTGATACTACATCTTTCTACTTCAATAAAGGTTCAAACTTTATGCCACAAGGGATCTCCACTGTAAAACTGCTTTCACCTACAGCCCTAAAATGGACACAAGAATCGTAACAGTACTGCTATAAACAATGGATGTACTAAACTTTAACAATTTTGAATAGAAATGGTTAGGCTGATAAGCTTTTTAATTGAAAAAAAAAAAAAACCAAAAAACTTTGGATGAATTGGAATATTCTATATCTGTTAATATTTTTTTTCTTTTTCAGAATTCTTCATTATATCAACAAAAAAGAAAAAGCTAAGGAAGCTAAGGAAGAATATGAACTTGATAATGAGGAAAATTCAAAAAACATAACTACAGAAGTTGAACCAGTTGAATGTCAGATCGTAAATAGTGTCTTCAATCCGGATGAAAATGTGGCATAAAAACATTAAATTTTATTTCTAAATATTTCTTTGCACAGAAGAAGAAGAATAGTAAGGAATAAGTTTTATTCAATCATTCGTTTTGGTGCTTAATGGCAATTTTTTCTACTTTTAGAAAAGATAAAATATATTTTGAAATAAAATAATAATAATAAAGTCATGCATTATATTGTGAATTCATATAATTCAACTTGTCTTATAATACAAATGAATTTTATTTATATTGTCTTATAATATGTATACATTCATCTGTCTATTTATTAATTCATGTATGTTATATTTTACCTGATGGGCCGGGTTAGCTCAGTCAGTAGAGCGTTCGGCTAGAAACCACATGGTTCCTAGTTCGATACTGGTCCTCACCAACTCAGCGTATGAGTAGCACAGGGATCTGTGCGGTAAAGTAAGGAGCTGATGGTAGGTGTGGCGCTCCACCTCAGATGCTAAAAACAATCTCCTTGGTCTAGCGCTAGTGAAAAGGGGATAGACTCCCTAGCTGACTGGCTGATACCAACTTTAGGCCGCCCCGTCGACATATTTTACCAACTAAAATAGTTCTTTCAGCATGTAAGGCTACTGCCTATAATGCATTACCAGAACTACATGGTAACATTACTACGCGACAAACACTGGCACCATAAGAGTTGGCGCGTATTTCGTTTTCCCTTTGTCTTTGTTTCCTTGTATCATTCTGTTCCCTTTAGTAAAACAAAACAACGTGTTGTAATGTACCTCCGTTAAAATACATCTTGTGTTCTCATTCTACTAACACTATGAGTCAACTAACCCACACCACTGCAAGTTGTCAGAGAACTTTTAAGCTCAACAATGTATACATTTTATTTAGTTTGTCTTATATGAGGTTAAGTAAACAAACAAATGTGTTTATTTTTATATGGCTTTAAGTCGACAATTTTTGGAGGATATGTGCTTAATTGAAGTCATACCTAATTTTGAAAATTAATTAGTTAATAATTAATGAATTTAGGCGGGCATATATGTTCAAATGTAAGGCTAAACAAATCGAGAAAATGTCCGAAGAATGTGGAATGGCAAGCTAGTGTAATGGTTAGAGACTTCGCCTGTCAGCTTGACAGTCAAGGTTTCGAGTCACACACAGAGCAGTCTCCCATGTCTATAACCTTGCTGATGAGACCTAATAGGTCGAAATGTACATTCAGGGATTGACATTTTCTCGATTTGTTTAGCCTTACATTTGAATATATATGCCCGCCTAAATTCATTAATTATTAACTAATTAATTTTCAAAATTAGGTATGACTTCAATTAAGCACATATCCTCGAAAAATTTGTCTTATATGTATACATTTATCTATCTATCTGTTTATGTACAATATTTTATCTAGCTTGTCTTATAATGTGTATACATTTTATTCATTTTGTCTTATAATATGTATAGATTTATCTGTCTGTCTATTTATGTATACATTGTCTTATAATATGTTTACATTCATCTGTCTATGTATTAGTGTGTACATTTTATTTAGTTTGTCTATGTATAGATTTATCTATCTTTGTATACATTTTATTTGGCTTATTTACAATGTGTATATATTATATTTAGCTTGTCTTATTATATGTATAAATTTATCTGTCTATCTATTTATGCATGAATTTCATTTATCTTGCCTTATAATGTGTATACCTTTATCTATATATTTATGTATACATTTTATTTAGTTTGTCCTATATTGGGTATACATTTTATCTAACTTGCCTTATAATATGTATATATTTATCTATCTATGTATACATTTAATTCATCTTGTTTTATAAAATGTATATTTTTTATTAATTCATTTATGTATACATTTTATTTGACTTGCTTATATCTATCTATCTATCTATCTATCTATATATATATATATATATATATATATATATATATATATACATATATGGATACTTTTTAGCTAATTTGGCCTATAATATGTATACATTTATATATCTATATATACATTTGATCCTCCCCCCTTATAATTTATTTAACAAGATAAATAAAATGTAAAATAGATAGGTAGACAAATGTATATATATTATATGGCAAACTAAATGAAATAGATAGAAAGATAAAAGTATGCATACTATAGAATATTTATACATTTATTTCTTTCTCTCTCCATGCATGCATGCATGCACACACACACACACACACACACATATATATATATACTTCTCGTAAGTTCGTGTAGAGGTATATACACACACACACACACACACACACACACATATATATATATACTTCTCGTAAGTTCGTGTAGAGGTCACTTAAGAGGAAATACCTACTCCTTAACAAAACGAAGAAATCTGCTAAGTCCGTTTGACAATCAGGTTTCGAATCGCACACGTGGCGGTCTTTGTATCTATAGCTCTGCTGATGAGGCCTAATAGGCCGAAATGTACATACAGAGATTGATTTTTCTCGATTTGTTTAGCCTTAAATTTAATAGGTAATCCCGCCTAATTAATTAATTATTAATTAATTAACTTTCATAAAAATTAGGTTCGACTTCAATTAAGTACATATTCTCCCATATATATATATATATATGTACACTTTGCATACAGATACATACACACACACACACAAAACACACACACACACATATATATATATATATATACAAACATGTGTGTGTGTGTGTGTGTGTGTGTGTAACTCAACAAAAACAGTGTATTATAGTAAATTTTTTATTAGAGGAATGCACTTAAAATAGTTACTAAGAATAAAATAATTTTTGGTAAAATTTGCAATTGAATGTTGTTGTCTCTTGATTCACATTGAACAAAATCTTTTAAGTTTATCTATCCATTACTAAAATGTTCATTATGTTCTGAGGAACAATTAGAATGATTGTAATTGTTACTTAGCAAAAATAACATAAAATTTAGATTTCTATTAGAGCAATACATTTTAAATGCTTTAATTTAGAGAATAAAGCAAATTCAAATTTGCAACCTATCTTATGGCTTCTTCTTCACATTTATATCATAATCTAAGTTTTAGATAGGTAATTTATGAGGAAGTGGGTCCCGGTCTACTGCCTCAAAAATTGCTACCCGGTGACTATCAAAATAATGACCCCAGCTCGTCGTAATTCTTGTTTATTTATCGTAATTTGTCGTAATTCTTGTTTAGATATGAAGATGGATATATAGTTTGGAATAGACTGAGATAGATAGATAGATAAACAAACAAAATAATTTAGATAGATATGAACAAATGGAGATAGGTAGATATTTTCGACAAGTAAATGTATTGGGGAAGGGGGTCACATCTTTTTTTGTCGTAATTCTTGTTTATTTAAACTAAAAACAAGACATTAAACAAACATGAATAAAAAAAATCTTAGTATTTAAAGTAATATAGATAAATATGAACAAATTGAGATAGATAGATAGATATGAAGATGGATAGTTTTGAATAGAGTGAGCTGGGTCGTTATTTTAATAGTCACCAGGTAGCAATTTTTGAGGTAGGAGACCGTGATGCACTTCCTCATAAATTACCTTTAGATATAACTATGAAATGCTAATTAGAATTCTTCACACATTATTATTAGAAGCATTAATATCATAGACCATTATTACAACAGGAAGCCAACGGTTTCACAGCTCGTCTAATTTGTATAAGAATAAGAACAGTTAAAGGGAGACAACTTTCATGTCTTAATTTAATGTTTGTTCATAATTTTCATAATTTTAATTTATATTTGTTGTTTTTTTTGTACCATATGACCTTTATGCGCCCCTTTTTGATCTCGATTCAGAAGGACATGTTTTTCATTTACACCGTTAGGGATTAGGGTTAGGGGTTAGGGTTAGGGGTTAGTTTCATAATTTAAAAAAAAACTCTAAAAATCGTCTGTTAGCAAACAACCTGATATTGACGGTGTAAATGAAAAACATGTCCTTCTGAATCGAGATTAAAAAGGGGTACCTAAAGGTTATATGGTCCATTTTTTTAATATTTAATTAATTAATAATTTAATAATGTATCACTTATTTTACACAACAGGCTGATTTGGGATATTTCTACCCTCTCACATTTTTTGTATTTAGGACTATATCAAAGTTTTGTAATTATACTAATTTTAGGATAATTGTGGAGGCGCATGGAGTAATGGTTAGAGTCGTAGGAAATGGACTCGTCGATCCGAGTTCAAATTCTAGACGAAACTATTTGCATTTCATACCCTTGGGAAAGGTATGAATCTTACTATACTCCCTCCAGCTATGGGTAAATAGTAGAGCAGACTGTGTGCTTCAATCTTGGTGAACCAACCTGTCTAGGAGAAGGAAAACTCTAAATTCAAACCTGTTAAACATCCTTTTATTTAAATATACCTAAAAAATACTTTATAAAAACAATTATTATTTAGATAAACATATCTGCATTTTTCTTCTGATTAAATAAAACTATTTTAGTATAAACCTCCCCCCCCCAAAAAAAAACAAACAACAAAACAAAACAAAACAACAATAACAATATTAGTTTAAAATTAAAAAGTATTTATTAAAAAAAAAAAGATTTGGCTAGGGTTAGGGTTAGGGTTAGCAGTTATTATTCTAACCTTATAATATACTTTTTATAGCTTTAATCATTCCCGTGTTAAACATGTCTACCGTTAAAAGTTTTATAATTTAAAAAAAATTGCGATTGAATTAACAACAACATGAAATAAGTAAAAAAAAAAGTGTCTTTAATATGAAAACGTCTTTCGTTTATAGTTTTATAATTTAAAAAAAAAATTGCCACCGAAGTAACAACTTCAACATGAAAGAACTAAAAAACAAGTGCGTCTAAAAATCGTCTGTTAACCAACAACCGGAATTTGACGGTGAAAAGCAAAACATGTCCTTTTTAATCTGTCTCATCTAGGGTGCTTATTGGTGACTTGGTCTGAAAAATCAAACTCAACAGAAATTATGTTCAAAATTGTTCCCCAGTGTTATGATTGAGCTTATTCTAGTAGTGACCGGCCCAAGCGGAGTCTAAAAGGTTTGAATTCAGAGTTTTCCTTCTCCTAGACTGGTTGCTTTACCAAGGTTAAAGAGCCTAGTCTGTCCTACTATTTTACCCATAGCTGGAGAGAGAGTAGTTGCATTCATACCTTTCCCAAGGGTATTAGCGCTATGTGAACTGTAGCTTTGTCCAGGACCATTACACCACACGCATCCAACGCAAAGAATAATATAATTTTCCTTAAATTATATTAAATAGTTTCCATTACGATAAGGTTTGCTAAGAAATGGAAAGATTATTGGACCATATGACCTTAAGACACCCCTTTTTTTTCTCGATTAAGAAAGGATATGTTTTTCATTTACACCCTCAATATCTGGTTGTTTGTTAGGGGTTAGGGTTAGTTTTATAATTTTAAAAAATCTAAAAATCGTCTGTTAAAACAACCAGATATTGACGGTGTAAATGAAAAACATGCCCTTTCTTAATCAAGATAAAAATGGGGTGCCTTCAGGTCATATGGTCCAGATTATAAAAGAAAATAATCCAGAAAATGATTACCGCTATTACAGCTTGATTATTTGTAAATATAATCATATCTGATAAATTACAAGTGATGAAATTATGATCAACACGGTGTGTTGATTTAAATACAATTCAAAATAGGAAAAATCTCGACTGTGTTGTTGGTTGACGGAAACTACCGATAATTATTTAAAAAATCCGGTTTCCCATCGATTGGAACTTATCTTCAACAACGGCCGGGAAAACGTGGTATTTGAATTTGAAGTGTCGTTATTGTTTTGAGAGACTTTTGATCACCAAAAAGCCTTCTTCCAGGTAAATTAAACTTTATTTGATTTCTTTTTTGTTTATTTGTTTTTAAGCAGATCTCCAAAGAAAAACTCTTCGATTAAAAAACGAAAATGAAACTCAGTTTATTTGAAGTGAAACCTTTAAAAAAATGAAAACACCTTTCTTCTTCGCTTAATTAGATAAATCTTTTAAAAATTAAATATAATCGTTAATCTCTAAATTCTGTTTATAGGTGTAAAAACTATATTTTTATTTTCCCACATCAGTTCTGTTCGGTCATATTTTGGTTATTTCCTATAATTCCAACATAAACAAAGGGGAACCACTCTTGACTGATAAATTATTTATTCATTTTCCCATTAAACCTAACCCTAAACCCTAACCCTAACTCGTCTTCTTTTTTCCTAGTAGATCAATAAGTACCACCAATTTGAACCTGTGCAATTTACCCCCCCCCTACATTTAACACAATGAAACTTGCAGAAAATTAATATTTTCTTGAAAAGTTTTTTCCATTCGAAAGAAAAAACATTAAATAAACTCCTGATGATTTTTTAAATTTTTTATCAGCATACGAAAATAATGAAAATTATGATTGAAAAACAATGTTTTCATTTTTGCACTGTTAAATCAACTGAAATTTAACGTAGCTAAAAACAAGTTACGATAAGAGGATTTTTTTAAAAATTCTATGAAAAATCAATTAATGGTCCGATTTTCACAAAAATTTCCATAAATGTTTACCATTGGATGTAAATACATCTGAAATAGTTTTTTTCTAAAATATATTAGGGGAAATATTTTTTTACGATGTCTATCACCCCCCCTATTTTATTTTATGAGATAAAAAAAAAAATGATGTGGAAAAAAAATTTGGTACTTTTTTTCTATAAAGATAAGAGTCTGAATAACTATATCAATGAAATTGTATAACGTACCGAATTATAGTTTTTTTAGGAAAAAATAATGAAATCGGAAATAAAAAGTGCAAAACAAAATGTCATAATATTAATATTTGAAAACTTTTTTTTCTTATGTAATTGGTATGTACTATATTCTATTAAATTGTCAAAAAAAAAAAAAATTTTTTTAAGAAATTAATTTTTACGAGATTTTCAATCTTTTGTGTGATTAAATATTTTTATTTTCTGCGTGAAATAAATTAAATATTTTTTTTTTCCTGTGGAAAAAAATGAAAATTTTGACGGATATTTAAAAACATGAATTTTAGAATTCAGGTGAACTAAAAGTTGGTCCGATCCGTGCTCGATTAATATTTTTAAAAGAATTTGTAATTTTTATTGTTGAATAGTAATTTTTGGTTCTTAGAATATATGGAAGGGCATAACCGTCATATTTGTTTTACAAAGAGACGAGACGAGACGAGACGCTTCTGAATAACAACCGAAGTTTGTTTTTCTTTGTTCAAAAAAGTTAAATAAGATAATTTTTTTCGCTATAGAATACAAGTAAGTATACAGGATTATTTTATCAGTTTTTCTCTTAGAAAAAATATTCAAATTTTCATTTCATTTTCGATTTTAAAAAGTAATACCAAAACCGAAGACATTTTTTTAACGTCAATTTCACGGTGACATTTTACTATTAAATTTTTTCAAGTTTTTATTCATGTTAATAGTAAAAACATTGTTTTTCGTTCATAATTTTCATTATTTTCCTAAGCTGATTTTTTTTTTAAATCATCAGGACTTTTTAAAATGTTTCTTCTTTCGAATGCACAAAAAAAATTCTAGATAATATTTCAAGATAAAAAAAAAGAATATCTTAAAAATCGTTGAAAACAAATAAAATCGGTTATTGAATATGCAGAAGACAAAAAGTTAAATTAGTGTTATCCATACTTTTACTGGTTAATTGTAGAAGGGAAATAATTAGTAACTTTTCTGTCTATATTACGGTCTGAAAATTAGCCTTTCGCATGTAATACGGGCAGGTTTGTTTATTTTTTAAGATAACGATGTAATTTTTCCCAATCGGATAATTTGATCTTTGAATTAACTATTTTTCTTTGTAACAACCCTGTACGATCTTTTTTTTACGAGATTTTTTATAAACAAAGTTCGGAAATATCTATTTCCGTTTTATTCAAGATGGCATAAACGGTCTGGTGGTACCTATAGATCAATAAATGAATAAATAATTTACCAGCCGAGAGTGGTTCCCTTTGTTTATGTTGGAGTTATAGGAAATAACCCATATTTTTGTTTTGTTTAGATTCATCTTAGATATTTTTGAAATTAAAAAAAAATCCCATGTCCTCCAAAATAAATTATAAGATTTTGCCAAAATTAATAATAATGATGATGATGATAATGATAATAATAATAATATAGGTACCACCAATTGTGACGTCATAAATGTATTTTACAAAATAAATTTAACAACGCCCCCCCCCCACACCCCCCGGATTGAAAAAAAGGCAGGGAATTATCCGTTTTCACTGCGCTGCTTGGTTTTTCAGCAGGCACTGCAGAGACTTTTTTTTGAGCTTGCACCGCTTAGCGTTTTTTAAGGCAGGAGACCGGGACACATTTCTGTGAAGAACCCCAATTTTAATTTTAATTTATTCATAAATTAACGAATTTTTGCAAATGTTTTTTTTTTTAATATATTTGTAAGTCAATTATTTCACAAAATTTCATTGTTTATTTTAATAAAACTAGCAAATGTATACACCTCCCAGGGAGCAAGCATTTCAGTTTTAATGAAATAACATTTTAGATTAAATTTGAAAGACTAATGAAACTAAATTAGAATAAATATAAAAATATTACATGTATTTCAATGTTATTTTAATTGATTTCTGTATAAAATTATATTAGGTATACCCAATTTGTCGAAAAATCCGTGTTTTTACAAATTTAAACACCCATTTGAAAAGAAATTACCAAATTAAATGCAGACATCCAACTGCAACAAATACAATAAACGCACTTAATGAAATCTTCAGCCATTTTGGAATCCCTAAAACATTAGTCAGCGACAATGCAACAATGTTTACTGGGAGAGAATTCAGAGAATTCTGTACATCATTGTCCATTGATCATGTGAAAACGGCAGTATATCACCCAAGATTAAATGGACAGGCAGAAAAATTTGTAGACACTTTTAAAAGGGCTCTGAGGAAAAATCAAGATATGGACACTAATGAAAGGAGTATTCAAAAATTTTTGGCAGTTTATAGAATCATGCCAAACCCGAATACAAATTCAGGTTTATCGTCAGCAGAGTTAATGTTCGCAAGAAAAATACACTCTGTTTTCGACAGACTATTGCCTAGTCCGACGAAGAAAACTGCTAAAATAGTAACAAGATGGCTAAGGCATATAAACCAGGTGACAAAGTTTTCTTTAAGAACTTTAGGGCTGGAAAAATGCATTTGGAAGAAGGAACGGTAACCAAAAGAATTGGACAGGTCATATATGACATAAAATGTGAAAAATTTCAGTGCAAACGACATTGGAATCAAATGAGACCCAGACACACTACAGAGGTCATGGAAAATACCAAAGAGATTCCAATGGAAATCTTGTATGACTCATTTGAAATTCCTGTTCCAGTAAGTCAACATTTGACAATAGATTTATCCCCAAACCCAAGACCAGAGGTACCAGGGTGTAGAACGCCACCACTGCAAGGAAGACCAAGGCGAAAAAGTCTTAGGAAAGAAATCAACCGATTACGTCCAGACCCTAAAAAGAAAAGATATTTAAGCTAAATTTCACAGAGAATTTAGCTCAGGGGGAGGTAATGTAATGAATATGTAAATACCTTGGTACCCCCTCACTATAATCTGATTGGACAGTGTCATGTATAAATATTCGACACTGTGTTGGTACAGGCACCTAATGCCTACAAGCCTAAACTTGTAACTTAAATAAATTAGGAAAGCATCACATCAGTGGTGACATAGTTTTGGTTACAGACAGTTACATAATCTCCATTATTATTAAAAAAATATGTTGTAGACACTCTTTGCTGAAAAAAATGTGTTTTTTGAAAATGTATTTTCTTGTGCATTTTAATGTTTCAAATTAAATCTGGAGACATTGAAAAGATTATGACGGCAACACCCAGCAAAGAAATGAATTAAGACAAGGTCTGACTGCTGAAGGCGCTTTTATTTGGGTAAATACAGGAGTTGTCACTATCCTCCTGTTTCGCAACGGTCTTCAACGTGAAACTACAATAGAATACAAATAGACTATGTAATTTCTCTAATACAACTACTAAAATCGAAAAAGAGGAGGAAAAGTTCCAAGCACGTAATTACCTTCTTGTCGTCTTCAAATCCTGCTGCTAACTGAATTCGAAATCCCGCGTCATGCAAACACGTGACTTAAATGGTGCCTGTACCCATGCAATAGGATGGCTGAATAAAACAAGGGAGATAATTATCTTGCCTTTATAAAGATATTGTCACTCGGTAAAAATTTGCATATACCCTCCCCCCCCAAAAAAAAAAAATCTCCCACAAACCAACTAATTATGAGTTTTTAATGAACTTTCTGGAACACATTCTATAATAAACAGAATTTATTTTTGTCATTTGGAAAATATTGAAATATGTATAGTTTAACTAGTTCTTTTGAGAGGAGAATTTTGAAATATCTCTTATTATAATGGAGATTGTGTGTTTTTCTGTCTGTAACCGAAACTATATTACTAATCGAGTCACAATTCACATAGTTATTTACATCACATTCTCCATGATTTGATTTAAACCTCAATTATTAATAAAATTGTCTTACATTATTAATACTGTTGACCATATCTACATTCTAATTCTAATAACATGCAATTGTATTTATATATACAACAAAATGGCGGTTTGCAGTGTGAATGGGAAGGCTAATTTACATATTAATATTAAAAATTTGATTTTAATAAATATGTGCTTAGTATTATTGATTTTTAATAATTTGGTTTCATCTTAATGAATATTATAAAAAGTCTCGGGAATAAATCTTAAAAGAAATCCATTAACAATATTAACTGTAATTCTATTCTTTACTTTATTACTAATTCTATTCTTTACTCCTTATCCTAATTTAACTAAATAGTTAAATTATGAAAATTTAGCAATGAAAGACGGGAGTGAAGGAAAAGCAAGTTTTAGTTGTTCCCTCTCTGTTTCAAATCTTTTTTATCGGCATCTTATTTAGTTTCATTTGCCTTTTTAAGTTAACATATTTTATTACATTAAAATTTAAATACTTGCACCCGGAGGGTGCATATATTTGCTAGTTTCCTTAATATACAAATGTTCTACATTGGAGAATTATTGAAGACAATTACTGAAATAAATTTGGATAACCACCCTCATTTGATTTCATCTTACACATTCATTTGCAAGCATAACCCTGTAAGGTTCAAGGTGTATATGAACATACAACTCTGACACATTTCTGAGACAAAACATTTTATATAATACAGCAGATGAATAAACAAGATACATAAACAATAGAAGTGTACATAAACATACAAGATACAGACAAGATAATATAAAAGTACACATAATATAAAGGTACAGACATGAGACTAAGAATAGTCGATGCTGTATAAATCACTTACTGTGACTAGTGGCCAGCGTTGAGGGCTGAAGCCCCAACAAGAAGGGAATGACAATTGTCTAACCCATGTGGGTACCACGAGGAGAGGTAGAAAAGAGGAAGAGGTGTTTGAAATAGCTGCTTATATACTAGACTTCCTGGGGACCGGGATGCACACCCAGTGGGAAGATAACTCTTCCAGGCCCAAGGGAAGATAATCCCCACAACCCCACCATGTATATGAAACAGAGAAAATTGGAATCTAATGTAGCAATGGCGTGATCTATACACTTCAATAAACTGAAAAATGAATGCAATATTTTCTTGAGACATGTCACTCAGACTCCAGTGAAAGACCAGAGACTGACACTGGTGTAAAAAACTAACAACAACAACAACAACAATAATAATAATAATGATAATAGGCGAATAAGGTTTTATTCAACTCAAAGAACACACATGCATTTACAAAGATGGCGATTAGCTAAATGAAGCAGGGGAGGTGACTCCCTAGAGAAGGGTAGGTAACTCCCTAAACAAGGGCAGGTAACTCTGAAATTGTTTAATATTACCACAGAGGCCAAAATAAAACTTCCTGTATTTAAATTATGATTTATTCAATTATATATTTTTTAAATCTACAATTTTTCTTATGACTGAACATGAATTTTGTCCTGCAGTTCATTGAAGCATAATTTCACCTATTATAATTTTGATTACAATTTTCTTCTTTAAAATATAAACTCTGAGAGTTTGGACCAAGTAACCAATAAGCACCCTGACTGTTTTCAAAAGGACAGGTTTTGCTTTTCACTTCCAGTTGTTTGTTAACTGATGATTTTTTAGACACGTTTGTTTACCTATTTCATATATATATATATAAAATTATATATATATATATATATATATATATATATATATGTCTTGGCTAGTAATTACGATTCTGCAATAAGAGTTACGTCCCTTACATCATTTTGTGTATTTTTTTAAAAACGGGATTATTTTCGCCATTCATCGGGCCCTTTCTGTAAGTTTGTCCATTCCTGCTAAATTCAATTCTCTTTCTACCTTCTCTCGGCACCTAATAGACGTGTCGTCGACTTCTCCCCTCTCAGAAGTTTATTACAGGCACCCGGTAAGCTTTAATTATCTTCCTTTCCTAATTTACATAGCAGTAACTTAGCTATGTTCTACTATTTTATATTTATCTAGTTGTCCGGCTGAGAATTTCTGTGTTTTCTCTTCTTTCCGTATTATACGGGAGAACCTGATTTACATATCATTTCTATTATTTGCTTCTATCTCCCTGGGTTTCTTGTATCGTATGTACTGTTATTATCCTTGTACTTATTATCACCTTTGCTTGTATTTCACTAGTCCTTGGAAAATGTGTTATTTTCTGAGAAATACGTGTAACCTTCGCTGCCACTCCATGCTGAGACATGTCTGTTAGACTCCAGCCATTAGTCGGACACTTTCCACAGACACCTGTCTAAGAAATACCTCGCCTTTATGTAGATCCCGTAACACCGTTTCCTACTGTCCGTATGAATATTGTCTCCTATCACTCATATTTCTAAATAACACTATTCTGAGTGATACTTGCCACCGCCATTTCTTGGACCTTTGAGCTTCTACCATAACCCCGGTTCATTGCTTATCGCCTCCTCCCTTTTTTCTCATCGTCTGCAACCTCATCCTATTCCTCTGGGTTCTGGGCCGCTACTTTCATTACGCCGTTCATTATTCCTTACTGCTCCATGTAAATTAGCTTTATTCAGAATAATACTTGCTAACTTTCACAGCCGGCTTCAGCTAGAATATGTCTCCGTGACCTTGGTACTTTTTTGACTCCTATTCTCGGTTTTACCTTCCTCGTAAACCCAACAACTTCACTGTCTATTTTGGCTAAGAGTTTACTACTAGAATCATGCTCACTACTTATGTCTCCCCTTCCTCCCTTGCTTGCCTGCGACCTTATTCAACCTCCCTGTCTCTTTGTGTACTACATTTATGTTATTATCCTTGCTTACCGTTATTACCCATGTCCCTTATCCGTCCACTGTAATTCCTATTACTACATTTGCCTTTATAACTTGATGTACCTCGCCTGTCATGTGTTTCTTTCTCATTTCAGCTTTTTTACCTCTTTCCTGCTGAATAAATACATTATAACTACACCCAAAGGTTATTTGTGTTTCCTGGCCGGGGAAGTTAACCTGCACACAATTAGACTGTCTCAACCAACCGGTAATAGGGTTAGACAGTCACCGTTAGGAGGCGTGACAATATATATATATATATATATATATATATATCTCAGTATGTTCCTTATCTATCTATCTCAGTTTATTCAGGTCTATCTATCTGAGAATGTTGTTGGTAATTCAATAGCAATTTTTATTTATTCATAGACCTTTAAACAAAAGACACATTTAACATGGGAATGGTTAAAAGTTTTATGGGCAAATCCTAAATCGCACTCTATTGCTCTGGCAGAAATCTATTTAATTCTAAAATATACTAAAATTCTGAAATGGGTTAGGGTTAGCTGTTATTATTATAACCTTATAATATACTTTTTATGGTAGGCTATATACTATAAGAGATACATGATTTCATAGGCCACATACTATAATGGTACCAAAAAAACATGTCTTTAATATAAAAACATGTCTTTCGTTTATAGTTTTATAATTAAAAAGAATTCCCACTGAAGTTACAACAAAAACATGAAATAACTAAAAAAAAAAAGGGTCTAAAAATTTTCTGTTAACAAACAACCAGAATTTAACAGTGAAAAGCTAAACCTGTCCTTTTGAATCTAGCTAACAGCCGAGGTGCTTATTAGTTACTTGATCCAAGAGTTTTAAATGAACCCTAACCCTCAGACCAGAATAAAGACGACACTCTGAAATTATTGACAGAAGAAATCTAGATGAATACCTTGTTGATAGAACACCTTGCCACTGATAAGAAAAATTAATTTTGTGCTACAGTTCATTGAAACATAAATTGACTTATCATGATTTTGATTACAAATATTGCCTGGGGGTCACGTTTTTCTAAAAATAATATTTCTTTTTTTTATTTACAGATATCAGTTGTTGGAGAGAACAACAATATCCAAACTTGAAAAGACTCTTGCAAGCACATGCCAAAGAGAAAATGCATTCTTATAAAATATGCAAATCTGCATTTTGACAAAGTTCATATTTTTATTTTCACAAAACACAGTGGGGAAAAAAAAAACCTAAAGTATCTGTATTAACTTTTTCAAAGATTTTAAACCTTAAAAGAAATATGAAGACAAAGAAAAGGGAAGAAACCCAAATTACATCAGTGTAAAATATATGGATCCAAATTTAAACAGACTTCAAATTTAACAGTACACATGCAAAAACGTTAAACCAGATATTGTCATCTGGGATAAACGAAAAAAAACTGCTCTTATTATTGATGTAGCTGTCCCAAATGACTATGGCCTAAATAGAGCCGAGCAAGAAAAGATCACAAAATACCAAGACCTCAAGAATGACCTAAAAACAACTTGGTCATTGAAAGAAATTGACATACCCGTTGTGGTTGGGGCAACTGGACTGGTGAAACAAAATCTAAAAAAATACCTTGAAACAATACCAGGAAGCCAAGCTGCTGTGAAGTACAAATAGCAGCCATCAAAGGAACATGCTCCATCCTAAAAAGATCATTAGGATACAAGTACTATTTGTAAAGGAATCAAGTGTTAGCCCCAGGACAGGGGCCCCTTGACTTCTAAAAAAACTAATAAGAAAATGAAACAAAAAGAGAGAAACCATATTCTTGTGAAGTGTGTGGTTTCTCAGTTTCACATAAATCTGATTTGAAAGAGCACATGCGAACACACACTCTGACATCAGTGCATGGACAGGATATACCTACCAAGAAGAGAGGGCAGTCTAGGTCTCATAGAAATCAACCATGCATACCGAGCCACAATATTAAGCATGGGACAGTACATCAAAAGCTCAGGGATAAAACAATCTCAATGGTAAAGGACCACCAAAATAAATGTCTATCACAACAGACCTCAAATACTAAATCACAGAAAACTTCAATGGGGGCCAATTAAAGAACACTACAGAGAATAATGACTACCCGGCAACCCTAATTGCAAGAAAGATGGGGAGGAATATTCAAAGCGGGAAATGGAGACCAGGAAAGAAAGATGCCGACAAAATAAGAGAGCAGGGAAATTTATGGAAGAATTAAAGCAGAAATACATAGACAAGGAAGCTTCACTGCAATGGCTCAAGCATGGCAAGCTACCATTTGATGAGGAACGAATCATCACAGCTGGACAAGACCAGGGCCTACTCACAAATGGATTCAAGAAAATGATTGGAATATAACAAAATGACCAATGCAGATTCTGACACTCAGCCATTGAAAGTCCAAGCCATCTAATGTCTGGTTGCCAGATCCTTTTGGCAGATGGCCACTACAATGCCCGCCATAACAAAGTATGCAAATACCTCCACTAGAAAATCTGTGGAGAAATGCAGCTTTAGAGAACACAGTACATCTGGGAACATGAGCCTCCACCAATAACATCAAATGGAAAGGTGACTGTGTTCTATGACAAAGTAATCCAGACAGGCAGATATATAAAAGACAAAGCCATTAAACCAGATGTTGTCATCTGGGATAAACAGAAAAAAAAACTGCTCTTATTATTGGTGTAGCTGTCCCAAATGACTATGGCCTAAATAGAGCTGAGCGAGAAAAGATCACAAAATACCAAGACCTCAAGAATGACCTAAAAACAACTTGGTCATTGAAAGAAATAGGCATCATACCTGTTGTGATTGGGGCAACTGGGCTGGTGAAACAAATCTAAAAAAATACCTCGAAACAATACCAGGGAAGCCAAGCTACTATGAAGTACAAATAGCAGCTATCAAAGGAACATGCTCCATCCTAAAAAGATCATTAGGATATAAATATTATTTATAAAGAAATCAAGTGTTAGCCCCAGGACAGGGGCCCCTTGACTTCTAAAAAATCTAATAAGAAAATGAAACAAAAAAAGAGAAAAACCTTTTTCTTGTAAAGTGTGTGGGTCAGCATTTTCACTGATAGGCAATTTAAAAAGACACATGCACAAACATACTGGAGAAAAACTATATTCTTGCAAAGTTTGTACATCAGCATTTTCAGATCCTGCAACTTTAAAAAGCCACATGCGAATACACACTGGAGAGAAACCATTTTCTTGTGAAAGTTGTGCTACAGGATTTGCAAGTAAACTAGAATTGAGAAGCCACATGCGAATACATAGAGATCCAAAACCATTTTCTTGTAAATCATGTGGATCAGCATTTTCAAAATCTTACAATTTAAAAGTCCACATGCGAACACCCATGTGAACACACACTGGCGAGAGACCATATTCTTGTAAAATCTGTGGATCAGCATATGCAGATCCTTCTACTTTAAGGAAACACATGTGAGTACACACGGGAGAAAAAACCATATGCTTGTGAGATCTGTGCAACAAGATTTTCATGTCAATCCCAACTGAAAATACACATGCAAAAACATACAGGGGAGAAGCCATTTTCTTGCGAGGTGTGTGAATTTGGGTTCTCAAGAAATGAGAACTTGAAAACCACATGCGAATACACACTGGAGAAAAAACATATTCTTGTGAAGTGTGTGGATCTACATTTTCAGTGAGTTCACAGTTAAAAGGCCATATGCGGACACATACGGGAGAGAGACCATATTCTTGTAAAATCTGTGGATCAACTTGGACTTTAATGAAAAATATCACATTGATAAAAAAAACAACTTATAATTCTACTTGAAATGTTAAAAAAAAGAAAAAAAACTATAATTGATAGTTTTAAAAAAATAATGAAAAAACTGTTAAAGAACTTGTGGTAATGGAGTCTCGCACGTTAGCCGTTACACAATGTGAATTGCAAGACAGGTTTTATCATTGACAACCTTTTCAATGTGTTGAAAAATAAACCTCATTTCGTTAAATTTCATAAGAGTATAATTTCCTGATGACTTGTATAATTGTAATGTAAAAAGAAAAGAAGCAACTTATAAAAAATTTATTATTAAAATATGTAAAAAAAGAAAAAATTAAAAAATAAAAGATTGTGAAAAATCTTCCTGTTATGGAGAAAACGTTTTTTATATTTTGTCGAGATGTTAGGGAAATGCATACATTTGCGTTAACATTTTTTTTTGTGTTTTTGAAGATGATTATATAATATCAATGGGCCGGGTTAGCTCAGTCGGTAGAGTGTTTGTCTAGAAACCACAAGGTTCCTAGTTCGATACCCGGCCCCGCCAACTCAGCGTATGAGTAGCACAGGGATCTGTGCGGTAAAGTAAGGAGCTGATGGTAGGTGTGGTGCTCCACCTCAGATGCTAAAATAATCTCCTTGGTCTAGCGCTAGTGAAAAGGGGATAGACTCCCTCGCTGCATGGCTTATACCGACATTAGGCCGCCCCGACGACTTTACTTACTTATATAATATCAAGTATTTCTATCAATGAATAGCTTATTTTATTTTAAAAAAAATTTTAAAAATGTTTTTTTTTAATATATTTTGATTGTTTTGTGCGGTTCAACTTTTACTCATTTGAATTTTAAAAATTCCTGTCCCTAATGCTTACATTTTAAAATTTATTTTGAGTTTCTGTATTCATAATCGTGTTGAATAAACAAAGCATTTGAAATAAGAAAAATATAACAAGGAAATAACAAGAGGAGGTAACACACAAGGTAACTCAGATAAATTTTATTTTTGAACTAAACATGCACTGTTTAAAAAGGCCCCCAAAAAGGTTGGGCGTAAATAGACGGAGCTTAAGCATCTCCTGATTTTATTTCAAATAAATCATAAGAGAACATAAACATATAACATTATAATAAATCATAAGACAAACATAACATTAATATCATAAGACAAAACATAACATTATAATAAATCATAAGACAAAACATAACATTATAATAAATCATAAGACAAAACATAACATTATCATAAATCATAAGACAAAACATAACATTATATAAATCATAAGACAAAACATAACATAAATCATAAGACAAACATAACATATAATAAATCATAAGACAATAATCATAACATAACATTATAATAAAATAAGACAAAACATAACATTATAATAAATCATAAGACAAAACATAACATTATAATAAATCAAGACAAAACATAACATTATAATAAATCATAAGACAAAACATAACATATAATAAATCATAAGACAAAACATAACATATAATAAATCATAAGACAAAACATAACATTATCATAAATCATAAGACAAAACATAACATTATAATAAATCATAAGACAAAACATAACATTATAATAAATCATAAGACAAAACATAAAATCATAAGACAAAACATAACATATAACATAAATCATAAGACAAAACATAACATTATAATAAATCAAGACAAACATAACATTATAATAAATCATAAGACAAAACATAACATTATAATAAATACAGACAAAACATAACATTATAATAAATCATAAGACAAAACATAACATTATCATAAATCATAAGACAAAACATAACATTATAATAATCATAAGACAAACATAACATTATATAAATCAAGACAAAACATAACATTATAATAAATCATAAGAACAAAACATAACATTATAATAATCATAAGACAAAACATAAATTATAATAAATCATAAGACAAAATATAACAATAAATCATAAGACAAAATATAACATTATAATAAATCATAAGACAAAACATAACATTATCATAAATCATAAGACAAAACATAACATAAGACAAACATAACATTATAATAAATCAAGACAAAATATAACAAATCATAAGACAAATATAACATTATAATAATCATAAGACAAAATATAACATTATAATAAATCATAAACAAAATATAACATTATAATAAATCATAAAATCATAAGACAAAATATAACATTATAATAAATCATAAGACATAAATCATAAGACAAAACATAACATTATAATAAATCATAAGACAAACATAACATTATAATAAATCATAAGACAAAACATAACATTATAATAAATCATAAGACAAAATATAACATTATAATAAATCAAGACAAAACATAACATAAATATAACATAAATCATAAGAAAATCATAAGACAAAACATAACATTATATAATCATAAGACAAACATAACATTATATAAATCATAAGACAAAACATAACATTATACATAAATCATAAGACAAAAATTAACATTATAATAAATCATAAGACAAAACATAACATTATAATAAATCATAAGACAAAACATAACATAAATCATAAGATCATAAGACAAAACATCATAAACAAACATAAATAAATCATATAGAAATATTTTGAACACCTGAAAAAAGATATTTTAATATTTGAAAGTTATTTTCTTAAAATTGAAAAGAATAATTTTGCTAGTTTTAAAACCAATATTTTTCTTAGAGTTGATGAAAAAGAGTTTTCTCTGATTCGATCGGCCTATTTTTATTCACTTAAAGATTCGGACCATATGACCTTTAGTCACCCCTTTTTGATCTCGATTAAGAAAGGACATGTTTTTCATTTACACCGTCAATATCCGTTGTTTTAACAGACGATTTTTAGATTTTTAAAAAATTATAAAACTAACTCCTAACCCCTAACAAACAACCGGATGTTGACGGTGTGAATGAAAAAAATGTCCTTTCTTAATCGAGATCAAATGGTCTAAAAATTCAATAGTGAATTTTAAATGTCTTGAAGGTGGCATTTTTAATAGGAAATTTTGTCAGAAAGAAAGAAAAAAATGTTTAAAAATGAGCAATTTTCTGCAATATAGTTTTTGAAATTTTATATATTAAAAAATAATTACTAATGATTATAGCAATTGGTAATTTGCTTGAAGCATTGTTAAGTATGTAATAATATATTAATATTTAGAAGGCTAGTACAATGCGTATGAAAAATAAAAACAAAAAGATGTTATTTTTGTCTTATCGATTTCAAAGCAAGAGCTTCATCATCAGAGTTTATTTTCAGAAATGACAAGAAAAAAAAAAGAGAGAAATAAGAAATTACAGTTATTCGCCCATTTCATTCATAAAGGAGAAGAAGAAAAAAAAGGAGAGGAAAAAGAAATAAGAAGAGAAATTGTAACCACACAAATAAAAACATAAGCACGTCATTTCTGAAAATAAACTCTGATGATGAAGCTCTTGCTTCGAAATCGATAAGACAAAAATAACATCTTTTTGTTTTTATTTTTCATACGCATTGTACTAGCCTTCTAAATATTAATATATTATTACTAATGATTATATTTTTTTCTTTAGGGTAGATTACAGTGACATTAGTTATTTCAAAATAGCTGGATAAACAATCTGGGGACAGCAACAACTCTTAGTATGCATTTCCATGTAGTGTTATTTTTCTTACATTTTTTTTTTTTTTGCTATACAGTGTAACTTTGCTGAATTAAATTTTACAAATATAGGCCTCCATAACTTTGCTCAATTGTAATCTATTTTTTTATATATAATTTATCAGATTTTCGGTATTTATTTTCTACCAAAAACTCTTCCTTAAAATTTCGTCTTCTTCTAGTCACACCTTGGGTCATTTGTCTTTTTATAATAGTAATTTTATAATAGTCTTATTATAATAGTAATTTTGAAATTAGTTTTGAAAGTATATAACTACCCCATCGATATGTTGCGCCCCAAAAATAAGGGGGGGGTCAAAGTTAAGGGACCTGAAAAGAATCAAAGTTTTGAAATAAAATAACGGATACATTATAAAATACATTCATCGATAAATCAACACTTTCATTAAAATCGGATTATTCCAGGAGTTTTGGTAATTTTTTTCAATTTAAATTTCTTTTGTAAAATATGACGTATATATGTAACATGTGATATAAAGATAAAACAAATGAAACTCCTCTTACCTCGGGCTAGGAAAAGAAATAGCGCCCGAAGGTTAAGTTTCTTTTATAAGAGTACAGACCGGAAGTGAGGTGGTTTGTGGGAGAGGAGTAGAGAAAATAAATGAACCGAATTTCTTGGCAGTAGGGTGAGCGACGTGATTGCGAACAGACGGTGAGCGAATTGATTGCGAGCAGACAGAAAAAATTTTGAGTAGAGATTTCACATAACAGATATATTTGTTCTTATTTTTAACTATAATATATAAACTTGGAATCGTAAAAGAAAAAAAGTAAAGAAGATAATTTTCCATTTTTTATTAACGGTTTAAAATATTTTTTGTACATCCATATTTCAGGGGTGTGATTCTGGCACAGTCAAATTCGACTTTACAACTTGAATTAGTGCTACCTAATTAACAATATTGAAAATAAAACAAATTCGACCATAAACATTTTAATAGCTCAGGTTTTATATTTTTTAAAAAGTTAAAACATTGTATTTAATTTAAAATTGCAACAGGGAAACCTGAATGTTTCAAACTAGGAAGTCGGACAGTCAAAGTCTCCTAAAAGTTAAGGAGGCTTTGACTCAGCCGACACCGTCATAATTATCTCCCTTTATTTTAAAATTTACATGTTGTTGCATTTCAGTTATGAAAAGAAATTTGGGAAAAGAAGACGGAAAGAAGTAAGTATCAATTTCTCTTTATTTCTTTGAAAATACAAATTATTTGCAGAAGATATATTTTATTTTAGTAATTATTTTACGGAAAAGAATTAAAATAAAATATTTGGTTAATATTCATTTCACTTTCATAATGTATTTTTGTTGAAAAAACCAACACGAAGAAGAAATATTTATTTTATCGTAAAAATCTTATGTTTATTTAGTGAAAAGAGTGATAAATTATGATTTATATTTTAAAAATCTTTACTGTAGATTTGAAAAGTTGTTTGTATTGTAAAACGGTGTATTGTAAAAATATTGATAGAAAATATATAGTCCAAAAAATACACGAATTTTATAAAATCTCTCACACATAAACTAATTATTAGGTACCACCAATTTTTCATGAGAAATTTAACCCCCCTCTTATTATAATATTATCTTGAAATGTTTTTGTCTATTCGAAAAAAGAAACATAAAAAAAGGTCTTGATGATTAAAAAAAAAAAAAAAAAATTCAGCTTAAAGAAATAATAAAAATTATGAACGAAAAACAATGTTTACAATTTTGCACCGTTAAATCAATTGAAATTTAACGTTGCCAAAAACAAGTTATGACCAGAGAATTTTTTAAAAATTATATGAAAAATCAATTTATGGTCTGATTTTCACGAACATTACTATAATTACTTACCTTTTGTTTTAGATATTTCTGAAGTAGTTTTTTTCCTAAAATATATTAGGGAAAATATTTTTTACGAGGTCTACGCCACTCACCATTTTATTTTATGAAATATGAAAAAAAATGAACCAACAAAAAACGATTTTTACTTTTTTTTTCTATAAAGATAAGAATCTGAATAATTATATCAGAAGATTTTTATAAGTTTCGATGCGAGAGCTTTTTCGTAAAAGAACTATGAATACAGAATTCTGCTAAAAAATATCAACAAAGAAATTGTTCCTGTTGTAAAAAAAAAAAAAAAGAAAAAAAAAGAGGACTGTTATACTTATTTTTCAAAATAACAGTGAGTAATTTTTCCCCAAATCGGATCATTTCATCTTTGAATAAGCTGGCTTTTTTTTTAACAACACGTTATATTCGTTATTTATTTTTTGTGTGATTTTTTAAAAAAAGTTAAAGAATATTTACGTTTCTTCATTAAATATGGCCTAAACTGATCACGTGACGTATTTTGGTGGTACCTGCTAATTATAAGTTTTTAATTCATTCATGAATTAACGTATTTTTGCAAACGTTTTTTGGTTGTTGTTTTTTTTTTTCGTTTGTAAGTCAATTATTTCGAAAAGTTTCATTGTTTGTTTTAATAAAACTAGCAAATGTATGCGCCTCTCTGGGAGCAAGCATTTCAGTTTTAATGAAATAGAATATTAGATTATATTTGAAAGACTAATGAAACTAAATTAGAATAAATATAAAAATTTTACATGTATTTCAATGCTATTTTAATTGATTTCTGTATAAGATTATATTAGGTATACCCAATTTGTCGAAAATCCGTGTTTTTACAAAACAAATTTAACTTTATAAAAGAAAAAAATTGCATCAATATTTGTTCTGTTTAAAAGGGGGCGCTAAATTTTAAGTTTTTGGTTTGGTTTGGTTTGTTTTACGGCATATCAACCTCAGTGGGTCATTTAATGCCGATAAAGTTTTGAAATAAATCAATTCTTAATGGATAATACAATTTATTTATAAATACATTTTTCTATTTAACCCATAGATGGGACCCTAACAGGTACTACCACTCCGGGTCAGAGTGGACCAGGGAGCAATGGTGATGAAGGGGTGCTCCACATTCCCCAAACCTCCAAAACTGGAACCTCACCATCAGATAGAGTTTAATGTCATTCCCAGGACATGTAGACCCACAGCCACCGCCTTCTAGCACCCATATGATAAAAAGGGGTTGGGGCTTGCCATAAGGGCAATAGGGTTGGGAAAATCATATAGGTGCTAGGGCTTGACATGACCAGCTGACCGCCCGTCTAGCCCAAGATAGGGCCAAAGTAGAGTATTGCATGTCATGAACTGCTCATCCACCTGGGCTCTATCCTTAAGCATCACGGGTCACCACCCATGGCCAACAGGTGGCCCCATTGGGGGAGTCTTACCCCTCTGCAGAGGTGCAGTCGGTGCATTCTAATGCCCCACCGACAGGGCGGAAATAGTGTTTTTGACAAAAAATTATTAGAATTCGATGATAATAATTCGGTCGTTTGTCTTTTTATTTATACTGTAGTTAGTTTCTAAAGTATAAAACTCTACTGATATTTTGCACCCCAAAAATGAGGAGGGTCAAAGTGTCTTGAAAAAAGAAATCAGAAAGTTTTGAAATAAAACAACTGATGCAATACAAAATTCATTCATTGATAAATCAACACTGAAAATTTCATTAAAATCGGATAATTGCCTAAATTTTGTTAATTTTTTTTAAACGGGAAGGGAGGGGAAAACATTTGTTTCGTAAAATACAGATTTTTTGACAAATTGGGTATACCTATATAATACATATATCAGGATTTTAAATGCATTAATAATATGGGCAGTTTAGTGGCAAATCTAACACAGCTAGACATTGTTGATGCTAATTAAGATTGAATAATAATTTGTATATAATTGTTGAGAATGTAACTGAAATAAAATAGGAAATCATGACGTCAGTGGTGACATAGTTTTGGTTATAGACAGACAGTTACATAATCTCTATTATTATAAAAAAAATATGTTGTAGACACACTTTAGTTCCTTTTTAAAAAATGTATTTTCTTGTGCAGAGGAGCTGATGTCTGTTTGCTCCTCAAGAGATACAAGACTACAGTGTCTAATCAATGTGAATTGAGGAATTTTTAGCTCTTCCCTCTCAATCTCTGTTAATGAAAGCTAGGTTCTCATTAGTTGGCCAATGAAATGTGGTATGATAGGATCCATAATTGACTGACCAATCAGAAGTGTTTATCTATTATAGGATAAAAATCCTATATTTTATATCGAAATAAGAATAAACACATTTCTTTTCCTAAACTTAAGGAAAAGAGATAAAAAAAACATTCACACCAACACACATCCCCTCAAACATCACTACAAAATCGGGTAGACAAGTACATTGGCCTACTCACTTCAAAACATACATTACATATCGAAAAATATTTTCAATATTTATCAATCTGCAGGGTTTTTTATAGGATAAAATCCTCTATTTTATATCAAAATAAGAATAAACACACAAACACAAGAACACAATCCTTTTTCCAAACTTAAGGAAAAGTGATTAAAAAACATTTATACATTAGTCAAAGTTTGATTGGACAAATCATGGGGTTGCTTACTTCTACGTCCTCACATAAGCGCCAAAAAATTAATTACCATCCAATCCTATTTTGGAATTATAAAAACAGGACGAAATCAACATTTACACAGATTCCATCTTGCTGCCAGATAGAGCACACGACCAACAACAACAAGAAACAGATGTCCGAGCGAATGACTCACCAACACCAAACAAACACCACACCTTCTGAGTCAAATCTTACTACTACCAAAGATCTCGCCACAGCAATTAATATACATTTCATCAGGTTGTATTCACAAACTTTAATTTTCCATTTTGTCAATTCTAATTCTGCATACATATTTTACATTGTAAACATTACACTCTTCCTATCGAACTTTGACGAATCTGCATACACATTTGCATTGTGACATTACACATTTCTTGATGAACTTTTACATTGAACATTGAACATTCACATATTTGTTGTTAATTACGAATTTATTCTCGGAATAAGTTTATTTGTTATTATATAAATACATGCTTTGTTTGTATCATTTCTCCATATTTTCTGCCTAAATTGTGTCTTATTATTTTATCGTCATTCCTATATTTTTCAATACATCTCATAGCCCTCTACAAATTCACTAAAACTTTAACACTACCTTCATAACAGCAGTGACCTCGACGTGATATGAACAAACAATCTCTCTCTCTCTCTCTCTCAACCGGAAAGACATTTAATTAATTTTTTAATGGCTTTCTTATAAATGTTCGAAAATCTCTTTCTGTTCTCTTTTGTCTAATCCTCTATTTACTTGTTCCGGTGTAAGACAAGGGAGATAAATGGGAGTTATGCGTTTAAGATCTGAAAATTGTCCAATTTGATACACCCCAAAAAATACCCATAATTCGGCTCCCGATATCTAAATCGAGTCGAAACTAATTTCACTTTCATTATCAGGCAAAACTAGGCGGATTTTTATCATAGAAAGGTTTATGTTAAAATGGCTCTTAAACCCCCCCCCCCCTGCAATAATTTTTTGCACATTCTTTTGAACATTCAAATATTTGTTGTTTATTACGAATTTATTCTCCGAATAAATTTATTTGTTATTTTATAAATACATGCTTTTTTTTATCATTTCTCCATATTTTCTGCCTAAACTGTGTCTTATTATTTTATCGTCATTCCTATATTATTGAACAAATCTCATAATCCTCTACAGTCTACAATTGTCTTCATTAAAATATTGGACTCTGTGATTGATTTAACCAGAGAGAAATGATACTCAATTAAAAAAAAAAGAAAAGATGACCCTCCAAAATGTCTTCAACAGTTCAATCCTACTATTCTCCCATGGGCCGGGTTAGCTCAGTCGGTAGAGCGTTCGGCTAGAAACCACAAGGTTCCTAGTTCGATACCGGTCCTCACCATCTCAGCGTATGAGTAGCACAGGGATCTGTGCGGTAAAGTAAGGAGCTGATGGTAGGTGTGATGCTCCACCTCAGATGCTAAAAAACAATCTCCTTGGTCTAGCGCTATTGTAAAGGGGATAGACTCCCTCGCTGACTGGCTGATACTGACTTTAGGCCGCCCCGTCAACTTTACTTTTTACTTTTTTATTCTCCCAATCCATCACAAAGACACTCTAAGTTACATCACTCTCCATCCTGCAGGTAAAGAAACCATTAACCGGTCAGAAAATGCATTAGTATTTTATATTTTTATCAATAATGGCTTTTTCATTTTGTTTCTGATCTGTAAATTTTTGGCCAAAGTAAAACCTCCTGTATTTAAATCATAATTTATTTTATTTAATTTTCTTTTTAAATGTACAATTTTTTTTTGACTGAACAAGAATTTTGTCCTGCAGTCCATTGAAATATAAATTGACCTATTATAATTTTGATTACATTTTTCTTCTTTAAAATATTAACTCTAAGAGTTTTAAACTAACCCAAACCCTCAGACCAAAATAAAGACGACACACTGAAATTTTTGACAGAAGAAATGTAGAAGAATACCTTGCTGATAGAAGACCTTGCCACTGATAAGAAAAATTAATTTTGTGCTGCAGTTCATTGAAACATAAGTTGACTTACCATAATTTTGATTACAAATATTGCCTGGGGTTCACGTTTTTCTAAAAATAATATTTCTTTTTATTTACAGATATCAGTTGTAGGAGAGAACAACAATATCCAAACTTGAAAAGACTCTTGCAAGCACATGCCAAAGAGAAAATGCATTCTAATAAAATATGCAAATATGCATTTTGACAAAGTTCATATTTAAATGTTTACATTCAAACATACATTTTATTCTTGCAAAGTCTGTAGAAGAACATTTTTACTAAATTTCCATAAAAAAACCAAAAAAAAACCACAGACACAGTCGGAAAAACCCTAATCTAATAAAGTATTTATATCAGTTTTTTCAAAGAGTGTAAAATTAGAAGAAAATATGAAGACAAAAAAAGGGAAGAAACCAAAACTGTATGAGTGTAAAATATGTGGATCCAAATTTAAACAGACTTCAAATTTAACAGTACACATGCGAAGACATACTGGAGAGAAACCATATTCTTGTGAAGTGTGTGGTTTCTCAGTTTTGCATAAATCTGATTTGAAAGAGCACATGCGAACACACACTGGAGAGAAACCATATTCTTGTGATGTGTGTGGAGCAGCATTTTCTCGTAATGGTCATGTGAAACGCCACATGATAATACACACTGGAGATAATCCATATTCTTGTGAAATATGTGGATCTTCATTTTCAGTCAGTACGAATTTGAAAGGCCACATGCGAACACACACCGGAGAAAAACCTTTTTCTTGTAAAGTTTGTGGGTTTGCATTTTCACTGATGGGCAATTTAAAAAGACACATGCGCAAACATACAGGAGAGAAAGCATATTCTTGCAAAGTTTGTACGTCAGCATTTTCAGATCCTGCAACTTTAAAAAGCCACATGCGAATACACACTGGAGAGAAACCATTTTCTTGTGAAATTTGTAGTACAGCATTTTCACATAAAATAAATTTGAGAAGACACATGCGAATACATAGAGAACCAAAACGTTATCCTTGTAAATCATGTGGCTCAACATTTTCAGCACCTTCCCATTTAAAAGTTCACTTGCGAACACACACTGGAGAGAAACCATATTCTTGTAAAATCTGTGGATCAGCATTTGCAGATGATTCTACTTTGAAGAAACATATGCGAGTACACACTGGAGAGAAACCATATGCTTGCAAGACCTGTGAAGCAAAATTTTCAACTACATCTGGCTTGAAATTGCACATGCGAACACATACTGGAGAGAAGCCATTTTCTTGTGATGTGTGTGGATCAGCATTTTCAAGAAATGCTCACTTGAAAATTCATATGCGAACACACACTGGAGAGAAACCATATCGTTGTGAAGTATGTGAATTAGCATATGCACAAAGTTGTCTGTTGAAAAATCACATGCAGACACACTTTGGAGTGAAACCATATTCTTGTGAAGTGTGTGGATCTACATTTTCAGTCAGTTCAAAATTAAAAGAACATATGCGGACACACACTGGAGAAAAACCATATTCATGTGATGTTTGTACATCTTCATTCGCACTGAAATCTAGCTTAACCAAACACAAGGAAGTACACATAAGAAAGAAGCCGTTTCCTTGTGAAGTGTGTGGTTCAGTATTTGCGCACAATACACATTTGAAGAGACATATGCGAACACACACCGGATAAAAATTTGTTTGTCCATTGTCTTTGTCCTCATCTTGGCTCCTTACTAAATACCTATTCTAGAATGTCACATTCAGTTCAGGGGTGATAACTCTACATTGATAAAAGTTGGAAATGGAATTAATGACCCAAGTTCAAATTCTGGATGAGATATTTTGTTTTTCAACTTCATATTAACACACTAGGGAAAAGCACGAAGCTATATCTTTTAACCCCAGCTATGTGTAAATAGTATGACAGGGTGGGTGTCGTAATACCCATTTGAAGAGACATATGCAAACACACACTGGATAAAAATTACTATATCTTTTCACCCAGCTGAGATCTGAAGTCTTGGTTAGACATTTTATAAAGTAATTTTTCTGAGCTGAAGTATATATTGTAATTTACACAATGGAAGTGAAAAATGACTAGATTTTTTTTTTATATATAGGTTAATCTTTTGTTCAGTTTTCTGTGCTATATTATCTGATCCCAGCTTTAATAAGAAGGATTTCACTGAGCCTAATGGATTGTGTTGCATACAGGTCAATCTTTTGTTCAATTTTATGTATCATCTGTAAACTTCAATCTGATCCAGCTTTTTGTTGAAAATTATTTAGATAGCAACAATGCTATATCACTACAATATCTGCAAACAGTAAATATAAAATATATTTCTTTATAAAAAAGATCCTGTATTCAATAAACAATAGAGAAAATCTATATTTTTTTAATTGTATGGATGTCCATTTTAGATGACATACAAAAAATGTAAGCAAAATTCATATCGTTAATATGACTTTATTTTTTTACAAAGTCTAAAAAAAATCAGCCTACTTTCATATTACTAGCAAAATAAAAAAAACACCCTCCGGGCGATGTAAAAATAATTTTTTGAAAAATATTGCCTGAGGGGATGGGAGCTGAAAATTCAGTGTCATAGAGTGTGTACCATAAGTATGGAAAATCATCAAATTTATTAAAGGAGTAAAAAAACAAAAAAAAGAAAGACAATTTGAAATGGAAACCGTTCCGATAAACTTAAAATATGATATTAAAATAAAACAATCTATATATAAATATATAATGCCGGGCATCTATTTATTGAAACAATGAGGATTGTCTAATGTTGCATGCTCACATTTTGAGTATATTTATTCTATGTTATGACATTAGATTATGTGTTGGGTAATGTGACGTAAGCAGTGACGCAGTTTTTGTTACAGACAAAAAGAGAGCAAATCTCCATTATTAATAGATATATTTTTTGCTTTTATGTTAAATAAGAATTACTTGAAACAAAACACATTATTGAAAATTTTAAACACTAATAAAAATTCCTTCTTTGAAATCAATGACAAAAAATATAAATACAGTATGTAATGAAAACAGGAGATGGAATAAACTTATTCTAAAGTTTTATTTCACTTTATTCGTACAACAAATCCTCAGCTTATATGCAAAACAGACACCTTCTTTCTTACTTTCCTTGCTTCTTTCTTTCTTTCCTCCTTTCTTTCTTACTTTCTTTCCTTCTTTCTTACTTTCTTTCCTTCTTTATTTCCTTATTTCTTTTTTGGTCTTTTTTCCTTCCTTCTTTCTTTCTTTCTTTCCTTCTTTCCTTGCTTCTTTCTTTCTTTCTTTATTTTCTTCCTCCTTTTTTTCTTACTTGTTTTCCTTCTTTCTTTCATTCTTTCTTTCTTTTTTTGTCTTTCTTTCTTTCTTACTTTGTTTCCTTCTTACTCTCCTTCTTTCCATCTTTCTTTCTTTCCTTCTTTATTTCCTTATTTCTTTGTTGTCTTTCTTTCTTTGATCCATCCCATTCATACAAGATTGATACTAAATTCTCCCCCACTGACCTACTTAGTCATAATGAACAAAGTCCTCCCATTAACCTGGCCTCCTGTGAGTTCTTTGGGGATGTCTTGATGGTTCGCTCTTGTCATGATATTCTGAGAAATCTAAGAATATCCTGAATAATATAGAAAAAAGGGTTAACTATTTATTGGGAAAAGAAAAGGAAAAAAGTATAAAAGTTTGAATAAATGGAAAGGTAAGAGTTGCTTGGCCAGAAAAAAGGGGTTAGTTCCCTTAGGATTTGTTTTGATTTGAAAAATGACCGGAAAAAAATTGATTGAGACAGACGATAGTTTGGAGATGGTAACTGGACACGAGAAGGGATAGACGGTTAGAGAGAATGGAGTGGAGTCAGTAACAAGACAGATGATAGAAGTAGACAGAGTTAATAATGGTTTTGTGGAGAATAGGTTTTGGATTCGACGGTTGAGAATGTAAGAGATAAGAAGAAATTGGATGGAAAGAAGAAAAGTTTATAGAAAGTGGATTATTGAAGAAAATTAAGAAGAGCGAATTGGTAGGACTGAGCTGAAGTTAAAAGGTAAAAGTTTGTAGAATGGGAAAAGAGATTTGTTGAAGAAAACTGAATTAATTTGAAAAGGAAAGAAATGAAAGAAGTGATTGTTTTTGGAAACGGATTTAAAGAAAAAAGAAAGGAGAAAAAAAGGAGGAACTTATATTTAATGGAAAAAATAAGGAAAGAAAAGAAATAACAACAAAAGAAGAATGGAAAAAAAAAGAAAGGTATTTATTGGACTGTTTCATGAACTTTTATATATTTTGTGCCCGTCTGTTTCCTAAAAAAAGTAAATAATTTTTTATAAAATAGAATAATTATTTATTACTTATAAATTGTCTTATTGACTAATTTCTTTTTCTTTTTTTTTTTTGCTTGAAAGAAAAACATTCCATATTTTACCTGGAAATATTTTTTCCTTGGAGAGTCAATTGCCTAACCACTAGGACCCACACAACTTGGCGAAGATGTTTGAATAAATAAACAGAACACTTTGTGGCAGCTCTCAACAGTCTAGGCTCCTCAGGATCTAACAAAGTTTTGGGATTGTCTTGTTCAGCTGACTTCTGGCTAAAAGATTTTGCCCTGAAATGCTGTTGTTTTCTTCGGTGCTCTGGCCACTTGGTGTCTGAATATTTTGTAGAACCATTTTCATGGTAACAATAAGTTGTCTGAACTAGAGTAAGATTGGTCTCTGTAGGAATATTCAGATTCATTTTGTGGGGATTCTGAACTTGATGTATATGGTGCAGGATACGTTAGGTGGGTCAAACTGAAAGCTGAAGGTCTTTCACTGGAGTCTGAGTGACAACAAGTCTCCTCAGGTCTCCAGGACTCTTGTGAGTATTCTGGCAGATTGCAGTATTCTGGATGGTCTTAATTCTTCCCTTATTTCCAGATTTTCCAATCTTTAATCCAAGCTTTTTGGGACCGTTCCTAGTGCACCAGCTACAATTGGTATCACTTTGACTTTCATATTCCATAACTTTTTCAGTTCTCTGGCAAGGTCCAGATATTTGTCTATTTTTTCGTTTTCCTTCAGCTTCACCCTGTGATCTGCTGGAACTGCAAAATCCTCCAGTTGACAAGTTCTTTCTTTTTTGTTAATCAACACTAGGTCTGGTCTTGTTGCTGGGATTATTATTATTATTATTATTATTATTATTATTATTATTATTATATTCTATTTCCTTTTTATTCATTTTGTTAATTTCTTTTTGTTAATATATTCAGCTACATTGAATTTACTGTGAACCGGGAGTGTGTGTCCATCTGAGGTAGTTCTATGTTTAGATACATTCCCTATTGGGGCTAGATCCCTTGAGGAGACAGTAAATTGCCTTCCTTCCGAATTTTGGTTTACTGCATATTGGGGATTCGCTTTGATTAGTTCAACCTTGCTTACTAATAGGTCATGTTTACTGTGATGAACATGTTTTAGTAAAACTATTCCAGGTTGTGCAAACCACGAGGGGTGTGAGGTACCTGCTCAGCTTTGTCGCGGGAATGAAAAGTACCTCTTATGGTGAGTAGCATTTGTCGCTGTACATAATAGAGTCCGAATAGCATTTAAGGCCTTGGGGAGGAGACTTTCCAAATCAGTGATCGGTTTCTTATGATTTGCTGTGGCCAACTGCACTGTCTTCCATATTATGCCATTGTATCTTTCACACTGCATTTTCAAACTTACATTAGATAAAGATTGATCTATGTTTTAAATATTAAGTTCAACATGTCACGTTCTAGACATTTAAAATTTACTATTAAATTTTTAAGTAAATAAAAATAGGCCAATTGAATTAGAGAAAATACTTCTTCTTTTTTTTTTTAAACTATGAAAAAAAATTAACTCACTACAAAAATTATTTTTTATGTTTTAAGAAAATAAATCTAAAATTTTCAAATCACTTTTAACGAGTATAGAATTTTTATTAAAAATTTTTTTTCTGTTCTTCAGGATTTGATATTTCTAGAGATGTAAAAATCAGGAATGGAAATTTTTTTACTTCAAATGACCAAAAGTCAAAAATTAGGGACTGAAATTTTCATTCTTCAAATGACCAATCTACATTCTGAATTGATAAAAACTTATTTTCAATTTTTTAAAAATGAAATAAGGTGTTCATAATAAAAATTAAATTATTAGTGATTTATTTGATGAAAATTTCATTAAAATCGGAAATTCTTGATTTTTGGTAATAGTTTGAAAATTATAAAAAAATCAGAATTTATAGATACCTCCCCTTGTGATTTCTGCACATACCTATATTTCATGTACATTGTACATCAAAGTAATTAAAAAAAACTGACAAAAAATTTAAGTGTTTTTTTTTTTTTTTAAGTACAAATATTGATGTATATATTTTTCTTTTATAAAATAATAGCCAATTAAATAATTAATAAAATGAGTAAAAAAATATCCCAAAATTATTTTTTTAGTTTTTATTTTCCGATTGTCGGTACTTATTTACCCGATTCTTAATTTTTTTTCTCCCTACTAATCTACACCTTCAGTCTTTTGTCTTTTTAATTATGCAGAAATAAGTATCAATCACATATATACCACACCGATATTTTGTGACGCCAAAACAAGACGGGAGCTAACAAGGGTTAAATGACCTGAAATAAATCAAAGTTTTGTAATAAAATAACTAATGCATTATGAAATTCATTCATTGCTAAATCAACACTGAAAATTTAATTAAAATTGCATAATTCCCTGATTTTTAGTAAATCATTTTTAAACGTGGGGGGGGGGGGGGGCAAATTGTATTGAAAAAAACAACAACACGTACTTTTCAACAAATTGGGTAAACTATACCTTAAAATCGTCTGCTAATGTTTTTCAAAAACGAATTAAAATTAATTAAATTGATTATTTAAGGTCAAACTTTTTGTCTAAATCGATAAGTAGTAACATAATGACCATCAATAAAAAACCAAAATAATATTACACATTTAATTCATTTTTAATACATCTGAAACAAATATTTTGGTCAATTTCGATCGCGTTCGGCCATTAACACTCTTGAAATATGGCGTGTTTACAAAATTCATGTAACATTAGCGATTTTTAAAAAATTACCAAAAATCAAGGAATTATCCGATTTTAATTAAATTTTCAGTATTGATTTATCAATTAATGAATTTTATAATGCATCAGTTATTTTATTTCAAAACTTTAATTAAGTATTTTTGCTATGTAAAATTCATAAATAAAATTAATTTAAAATATAAATATTCTGATGTTAAGTTTAAAATGTTATATTTTTAGATTCTAGAAATAAATATCTATTTGTTAAACCTTATTTTAGTTAAACAAACTTTAAGTTTTGAAGAAAAACTCTATTGAAAATTTAGCCACCCCCTTTTTAAGCAGAAAAGATATCGATGTAGAATTTTTTTTATTTCATAAGATAATAGTCAATTAGATAATTATCGAAATGAGTAAAAAAGAAATCTCCAAAAAATTTTTTTTTTTTTTTACATTTCATTTTTCGATTTTTGGCACTTATTTTCTCATAAAATATTCCCCTTAAAAATGTTTTTTTTTATTCACAACTCCGGTCTTTTATCTTTTTTATTTCTACTGTAATTAGTATCAAACGTTGACCAATTCGCTGAGATTTTACGCCCCCCAAATAAGGGGGGGGGCAAAATTAAGTGACCTGATTAAAATCAGAAAGTTTTGAAATAAAATAGATAATGCATTATAAAGTTCATTCATTGATAAATCAACACTGAAAATTTCATTAAAATCCGATAATTCCCTGATTTTTGGTAAATTATTTTCTGTAAGGGCTAAATTCATTTTATCAAAAACGCAATTTAGGTCAATTTTGGGTATACCTAACGTAAACCTACAACGCTTGAATTGATGCTACCTAATTAACAATAATGAAAATAAATCAAATTCGTCCATGAACATTTTGATATATCTGGTTACGTTCCTATTTTTATATTTAAAAAAAGTTAAAACATTGTATTTAATTTAAAATTCCAACTGGGAAAACTTAAATGCTTCAAATCATTGTCGGATTTAGTCGTAATTATCTCCCTTGAGTTTCACTCTTTATAAGTTATTTGAATGAATCGAAAACGATAGCCAGTTTAAAATTTAATTCAACCAGAAAACAGTTTATTCTTAAATTTTTCATTATGAAAATAAATTTTGGGGAAAAAGACAAGAAGAAGTAAGTATCAATTTATCTTTATTTCTTTAAGAATAACATTTTTTTTGCAGAAGATATATTTTATTCTATTTTTCTAACTTACAGAAAAGAATTAAAATAAAATATTCGGTCAATATTTATTTCACTTTCATAATGTATTTTTGTTGGAAATACCAAGACGAACAAGAAATGTTTATTTTATCGTCAAAATCTTTGTTCATTTAGTTAAAGAAAAGAGTGATAAATTATGATTTATATTTAAAAAATCTTTAAACTGTAAATTCGAAAAGTTGTTTACGTATTGTAAAACGGTGGATATTTACCACGTGTACATGATAAAACGGTGTATCGTAAGAATAATGATGGAAAATATTTTTTTTAAAAATACACGAATTTTATAAAATCTTACACATAAACTAATTATCAGTTTTTATCTAAATTTCAGTATGTATTCATAAATTAACGTATTTTTGCAAACGTATTTAAAAAAATATATTTGTAAGTCAATTATTTCGCAAAGTTTCATTGTTAATTTTAAAACTAGCAAATGTATGCGCCTCCCTGGGAGCAAGCATTTCAGTTTTAATAAAATAAAATTTTAGATTAAAAGTATCAATTTTCTTTGAAAATACAAATTATTTGCAGAAAATATATTTCATTTGAGTAATTATTTTACGGAAAAGAATTAAAATAAAATATTTAGTTAATATACATTTCACTTTCATAATGTATTTTTGTTTGAAAAACCAACACAAAGAAGAAATATTTATTTCATCGTAAAAATCTTTGTTTATTTACTGAAAAGAGGGATAAATTATTATTTATATTTTAAAAAAATCTTTAAACTGTAAATTCGAAAAGTTGTTTACGTATTGTAAAACGGTGGATATTTACACGTGTACATGTTAAAACGGTGTATCGTAATAATAATGATAGAAAATTTATAGTCCAAAAAATATACGAATTTTATAAAATCTCTCACACATATAAACTAATTATCAGTTGTTAATTAAAATTTCAGGATGTATTCATAAATAGTAAAGAAGAACAGTTTTCTCGTTTATTCCTACCATAAAATAAATTGAACCCTCATTTTATGTCCGTGTTTTTGCAATAAATGTTTTATTTTTCTTGCACCCATTATTTTACAATACTAAATATATTTTATTTATTTATTTTAATATTCACTTCAATGTGTATATTCTAAAAGTTTTTATTTTGTGAGTATGTTTAGTTTTAAAGCTCTAGTACTCATTTTACCGACAAAAATAAATTACATAAAGTCGCCATTTTTTGCAACCGATCACACAAATTTGGAAAGCTAAAAATCAACATAATTCCATCAATTTTTGGAATTGGAAGCTCAAATTTTGGGGATTGTCTAAACTTTAAGATAGTCTACAAAATTTCAGAAAAATTGAAGTGAGAAATTTTTTTTTTTTTTAAAGAAAATATGATACAATGTGAAGTCTGTGGCACTATGAACATCCTGATTTGTTTACCTGTGATAGTACCTGTCAGATAGAAAAAATGAGTTTAAAAAATGTTTTTAAAAATGAACTGAGTTTCCATCAAGAATTATTAAAAACAAAACATCTTTGGCATAAAGTAATTTTTAGAAAAGACTTACATTTTATTAATTAAAAATTAAAGACACAATTTTTTTTGTTCAGATTTATTTTCATTTATGTTTAGGCTTATTTCTTCCCTTTTCTCCTTTCTATATTTGTGTCTATTTTAACCAAGCATCTGACTGTAGAAAAAATAACATGAAACACATAAAAAATATGTTTGCTTTTGAATATATACTTTAGATAAGTCTGTCATTCTGTTGTAGTTGCATTTCATCAGGTTGTTAGTTGAACAAGTGTAATGGAAATTATTACCTTCCAATCACCTGAATAAGTTCGGAGTTCACACTGGCCAAAACATTGCGTATATTACCAAAAAGAAGAGGCAATTGTCAAAAAAATCCAAATTATCAAGCCTCATCTCAAAATTTAAGACAAATAGTAACTTACAATCATTTTTTTTTTTTTTAATATTTTTTTTATCAATAATGGCTTTTTCATTTTGTTTCTCATCTGTAAAACTTCCTGTGTTTAAATTATGATTTATTCAATTATATATTTTTTAAATCTACAATTTTTCTTATGACGGAACATGAATTTTGTTCATTGACCTATTATAATTTTAATTACATTTTTCTTATTTAAAATATGAACTTATGAACTCTGAGAGTTTTAACTCTAACCCTAACCCTCAGACCAGTATAGAGATGACACTCTGAAATTATTGACAGAAGAAATGTAGAAGAATACCTTGCTGATAGAAGACCTTGCCACTGATAAGAAAAATTAATTTTGTGCTGCAGTTCATTGAAACATAAGTTGACTTACCATAATTTTGATTACAAATATTGCCTGGGGGTCACGTTTTTCTAAAAATAATATTTCTTTTTATTTACAGATATCAGTTGTAGGAGAGAACAACAATATCCAAACTTGAAAAGACCCTTGCAAGCACATGCCAAAGAGAAAATGCATTCTTATAAAATATGCAAATATGCATTTTGACAAAGTTCATATTTAAGTGTTTACATTCAAACACACAAAGAAGATAATTGTTATTCTTGCAAAGTCTGTAGAAGAGCATTTTTACTAAATTCCCATTTTCAAAAAACACAGACACACAGTCGGGGAAAAAACCTATTCTAATAAGATATTTATATCAGTTTTTGCACAAAATTTAAAACTGAAAGGAAATATGAAGAATAAAAAAGGAGAAAAACCAAAATTACATCAGTGTAAAATATGTGGATACAAATTTAAACAGACTTCAAATTTAACAGTACACATGCGAAAACATACTGGAGAGAAACCATATTCTTGTGAAGTGTGTGGTTTCTCAGTTTCGCATAAATCTGATTTGAAAGAGCACATGCGAACGCACACTGGAGAGAAGCCATACTCTTGTGAAGTGTGTGGAGCAGCATTTTCACATCGTTCACATGTGAAACGCCACATGATAATACACACTGGAGATCATCCATATTCTTGTGAAATATGTGGATCTTCATTTTCAGACAGTACGAATTTGAAAGGCCACATGCGAACACACACCGGAGAAAAACCTTTTTCTTGTAAAGTCTGTGGGTTTGCATTTTCACTGATGGGCAATTTAAAAAGACACATGCGCACACACACAGGAGAGAAACCATATTCTTGCAAAGTGTGTAGCTTAGCATTTTTAGAGAATAATCTTTTAAAAAAACACATGCGAATACACACTGGGGAGAAACCATTTTCTTGTGAAATTTGTAGTACAGCATTTGCACATAAAATAGATTTGAGAAGACACATGCATACACATAGAGAACCAAAACGTCATCCTTGTAAATCATGTGGATCAACATTTTCCTCACCTTCCCATTTAAAAGTCCACATGCGAACACACACTGGAGAGAGACCATATTCTTGTAAAATCTGTGGATCAGCATTTGCAGATGATTCTACTTTAAAGAAACATATGCGAGTACACACTGGAGAAAAACCATATACTTGCGAGACCTGTGGATCAAAATTTTCAGGTAGCTCTGGGTTGAAAATGCACATGCGAACACATACTGGAGAGAAGCCATTTTCTTGCGATGTGTGTGGATCAGCATTTTCAAGAAATTATCACTTGAAAACTCACATGCGAACACACACTGGAGAGAAACCATATCGTTGTGAAGTATGTGAAGTAGCATTTGCACAGAGTTGTTCATTGAAAGATCACATGCAGAAACACATTGGAGTGAAACCATATTCTTGTGAAGTGTGTGGATTTGCATTTTCAGTGAAGTCAAAATTAAAAAGCCATATGCGGACACATACTGGGGAGAAACCATATTCTTGTGAAGTTTGTAGATCTTCATTCTCACTGAAATCTAGTTTAGCTAAACACAAGGAAGTACACATAAGAAAGAAGCCATTTTCTTGTGAAGTGTGTAGTTCCGTATTTGCACACAATACACATTTGAAGAGACATATGCGAACACACACCGGATAAAAACTTGTTTGTCCATTGTCTTTGTCCTCATCTTGGCTCCTTACTAAATACCTATTGTAGAATGTCACATTCAGTTCAGGGGTGATAACTCTACAATGCAACTTGTTTAGCACTTGAAGGTTTCTTACAATAAAATATTACATTAATAAAAGTTGGAAATGGAATTAATGACCCAAGTTCAAATCCTGGATAAGCCTTTTTGTTTTTCAACTTCATATTGAAAAAGGAGGGAAAGTATCCTACTTTTGATTGAGAGAAAGTGGATTTCTGTAGTATTTTTGAAGTGACAGTGCATCCAGAAAAAAGTAAAATTGTCACCCACCCGTTCAATTTTTATGAAATTTTGTACAGGTGTGGACACCTGCATGCCAAACACAGTCGTGCACGCTTCGAACCACTACGTTCGTGGTTTCTCTTGCCACAATATTAACACACTAGAGAAAAGCATGAAGCTATATCTTTTAACTCCAGCTATGTGTAAATAGTAGGGCAGACTGAGATCATGTATTCAATAAACACTGAAGAAAATCTATAATTTTTTAATTGTATGGATGGCCATTTTAGATGACATACAAATATTTCAATGAAATTTATATTACTTCTTTTTTTGCAAAATCTAAAAAACAGCCTACTTTCATATTATATATTCTTCACTTTTATATTAAATAAGAGTTTTCTTTAATATCAATTATAGTTGATCAAATTCAACTGAGCTCAATTTCATCTTATCTATATTTTGCTTTTATGTTAAATAAGAGTTTTCTTTAATATCAATTATAGTTGATCAAATTCAACTGAGCTCAATTTCATCTTATCTATATTTTGCTTTTATGTTAAATAAGAGTTTTCTTTAATATCAATTATAGTTGATCAAATTCAACTGAGCTCAATTTCATCTTATCTATATTTTGCTTTTATGTTAAATAAGAGTTTTCTTTAATATCAATTATAGTTGATCAAATTCAACTGAGCTCAATTTCATCTTATCTATATTTTGCTTTTATGTTAAATAAGAGTTTTCTTTAATATCAATTATAGTTGATCAAATTCAACTGAGCTCAATTTCATCTTATCTATATTTTGCTTTTATGTTAAATAAGAGTTTTCTTTAATATCAATTATAGTTGATCAAATTCAACTGAGCTCAATTTCATCTTATCTATATTTTGCTTTTATGTTAAATAAGAGTTTTCTTTAATATCAATTATAGTTGATCAAATTCAACTGAGCTCAATTTCATGTTATCTATTCTTTGCTTTTATGTTAAATAAGAGTTTTCTTTAATATCAATTATAGTTGATCAAATTCAACTGAGCTCAATTTCATCTTATCTATATTTTGCTTTTATGTTAAATAAGAGTTTCTTTAATATCAATTATAGTTGATCAAATTCAACTGAGCTCAATTTCATCTTATCTATATTTTGCTTTTATGTTAAATAAGAGTTTTCTTTAATATCAATTATAGTTGATCAAATTCAACTGAGCTCAATTTCATCTTATCTATATTTTGCTTTTATGTTAAATAAGAGTTTTCTTTAATATCAATTATAGTTGATCAAATTCAACTGAGCTCAATTTCATCTTATCTATATTTTGCTTTTATGTTAAATAAGAGTTTTCTTTAATATCAATTATAGTTGATCAAATTCAACTGAGCTCAATTTCATGTTATCTATTCTTTGCTTTTATGTTAAATAAGAGTTTTCTTTAATATCAATTATAGTTGATCAAATTCAACTGAGCTCAATTTCATCTTATCTATATTTTGCTTTTATGTTAAATAAGAGTTTTCTTTAATATCAATTATAGTTGATCAAATTCAACTGAGCTCAATTTCATCTTATCTATATTTTGCTTTTATGTTAAATAAGAGTTTTCTTTAATATCAATTATAGTTGATCAAATTCAACTGAGCTCAATTTCATCTTATCTATATTTTGCTTTTATGTTAAATAAGAGTTTTCTTTAATATCAATTATAGTTGATCAAATTCAACTGAGCTCAATTTCATGTTATCTATTCTTTGCTTTTATGTTAAATAAGAGTTTTCTTTAATATCAATTATAGTTGATCAAATTCAACTGAGCTCAATTTCATGTTATCTATTTTGCTTTTATGTTAAATAAGAGTTTTCTTTAATATCAATTATAGTTGATCAAATTCAACTGAGCTCAATTTCATCTTATCTATATTTTGCTTTTATGTTAAATAAGAGTTTTCTTTAATATCAATTATAGTTGATCAAATTCAACTGAGCTCAATTTCATCTTATCTATATTTTGCTTTTATGTTAAATAAGAGTTTTCTTTAATATCAATTATAGTTGATCAAATTCAACTGAGCTCAATTTCATCTTATCTATATTTTGCTTTTATGTTAAATAAGAGTTTTCTTTAATATCAATTATAGTTGATCAAATTCAACTGAGCTCAATTTCATCTTATCTATATTTTGCTTTTATGTTAAATAAGAGTTTTCTTTAATATCAATTATAGTTGATCAAATTCAACACAGCTCAATTTCATCTTATCTATATTTTGCTTTTATGTTAAATAAGAGTTTTCTTTAATATCAATTATAGTTGATCAAATTCAACACAGCTCAATTTCATCTTATCTATATTTTGCTTTTATGTTAAATAAGAGTTTTCTTTAATATCAATTATAGTTGATCAAATTCAACTGAGCTCAATTTCATCTTATCTATATTTTGCTTTTATGTTAAATAAGAGTTTTCTTTAATATCAATTATAGTTGATCAAATTCAACTGAGCTCAATTTCATCTTATCTATATTTTGCTTTTATGTTAAATAAGAGTTTTCTTTAATATCAATTATAGTTGATCAAATTCAACTGAGCTCAATTTCATCTTATCTATATTTTGCTTTTATGTTAAATAAGAGTTTTCTTTAATATCAATTATAGTTGATCAAATTCAACTGAGCTCAATTTCATCTTATCTATATTTTGCTTTTATGTTAAATAAGAGTTTTCTTTAATATCAATTATAGTTGATCAAATAAAACTCAGCTTAATTTCTTTGCTTTTATATTGAATAAGAATTATTTTTATTCACATGAATTATGATTGTCCTGACATTATTTACAAAATCTGTTTACATTTAATTCATCAAAATTAAAATAATTAAATTTACTTCTGTTGCATTTTTGTTTTTATTTTATTTTCATTTATTTTATTTGTTGTATATTTTTGTCTGTTTTTAGGAATGCAAAATTAAAATTTACTTAAATTTACTTCTGTTGCATTTTTGTTTTTATTTTATTTTCATTTATTTTATTTGTTGTATATTTTTGTATGTTTTTAGGAATGCAAAAGAAAAACTTTAAATATAATCTCAAAAATGTTCTTGCTTTCTTTTATTTATTGCCTAATCCTTCTATATTTGTGTCTATTTTAATATGTCTACTGAGATAACGATTTGAGAAATATGAAACGAAAGAAATCAATGACTTCATAGCTCCAACAAAAGAACTCTCAATTGAAACAATAGAAAGGATTTCTAACCATTACACAAGGTGCCTCATCTCAGATATGTAGACAAAAAACTTCTCTTAAAATAACACAGATGAAAAGATTTGTCTGAAATAATAAAAATAATCTTTAAAAACCCCAAATGTTTTTTACTACCTGTCTTTCAAAGATATATATATATATATATATATATATATATATATATAATCATGTTGTGCAATTAGCACAGATATTGATGACAATCTCTTGCCAACCTTCTCTATCATTTATTGTCCCCAGGAGATCCTCTGCGCAACATCCAGTATCTGCCCAGAACTGGTTGCTGTAGGTCCCTGCTGGGCAGCCCACATTAGCATGTCCATGTGCTAGCTTCCACTGGAGAATGTCGCTTATGAGTTTGTCCTTGCTTCTCCAGCAGTGCCCAGCATGTCTTGTCCATCTCACTTGGATGGTTTGTGAGATAGGGGGCAAGTGCCCCTACAGCTGCTTCCTTGTGGGTTGCTGTTTCCATGATTTGTTCAAGATCACACTCAGTATTCTTGAGCAACTCCCATCTAGCTTATTCTCAAGGCGCCTCGTTAGGGTCCAAGTGGTGCAGCCATACAGTAACACTGAAATTCCAAATACCAAAATCAAAAGGGCAAACTATGGACTAACAGATAATACAAAAATAGATTACATCCTAATAAAGAAAAAATGGATAAACAGTGCAATGAACTGTGAAGCAATACATATATATATATATATATATATATATATATATATACAGGGTGGGCCAAAAGTAGGATTACAGTTACTTCATTATCTGTTTCACCTTCACAATTACGTTTTAGATAAAAATTATCGAAGAAAAAATACAGATCCCTTATTCTATGCTACTTACTCAGGTTGAAGTTGAGCACTTGAGAGATTAAATATTCAATGAAAAATTTCTAATATCTAAATATAATGTATGTAAATATATGTAAATAAATGTCTAAATTTCTAATAAAGGTAAAATGTTTATGTCTTAACTGTAACCCTACTTTTTGCTGTATATTTATCAAAGTAACAGCTAAATTTTGACTGCAAATAATGTTTCCTTCTATTTATTATCAGAGTTCTCATTCAATGGTGTTCATTTTTCTACTTCTAATCTTTTTGTTATATTTTTCATAGTTTGTGCTTTTCTTGTAACAATGTTCTTATTATTTCAAATGTCTTTGAAACATCATCACCTGATGATTGCATCGCATGAAACCAATATGGTTGTGAATGTTCCTTTGTCACCTAATAAATAGATATGTAAAACCTTTATATATTTATTATATATATATATATATATATATATATATGTATATATATGAGAGTGTGTGTGTGTTCTTGATAATTTTATTGTGGTATAGACAATATAACTAATCATTTTTGTCTTATTGTCGGAGGTGCATTCTCCCAATGGACATTTGAATTGATAAATAGCTATTTTTCCACTGTCTTTTTGAAAGGGAATTAATTACTATCAACAACTAAATTTACTGTTTTAAATTTATTATAGTAAATTATTAATCTTATTGTATTATTATTATTATTACTATTATTATTATTATTATGTTTATGTTTAAAAAAGAAAATACTTGTAGAAATGGTAAATACTTGGTTCCATAAAATTTATGTCTGTTATTTTAGAAATGAGAAATACTTGGTTCTGTAGGATTCATGGTTAATACATGAACATAGAACTCTGACACGCTTGTGTTGGACACAACATTTTATATCATAAACTTTATAAGACAAGATACATGAAATAGGAATACATGATACATAAACATACAAGAGTAGAGATAAAAGGACTGGAAAGTCCGTACATACAAAATCACTTACTAGTGATGGGGGCCGAAGACACCAGGAGAGTTACATAGCGTTGGGGGCAGAAGCCCCCACCAAGAAGGGTGTGACAATGTCACTAACCCATGTGCTTGTACGAGATGTAGCAAAAGAGGAAGAAGCGTTTGAACCAGGTGCTTAAATACTATAGCCCCTGGTGAGAACAAGTGGCAACCCAGCGGGAAGATAACTCTTCCAGGCCAATGTGAAGATAATCCCAACAGTTCCATAAAATTTATGTCTGTTATTTTTACTTATGAAACCAAACAACTGTTACTCTCCAATCTCTGAATTAAGAGATGTTCACTTAGTTTTGTTTTTATTTAGCAGTAAATAAACTACTACTACTTGCTGTCCATCATATCCGATGATGACACCACGCAAATCATTTTCCTCCAATTTAATCGGTTTCTGGTTGCATCTTTCCAACTGCCTATGGGAATATTCAAGTCCTTCAGGTTTCTTTTGATATTGTCTTTGTACCTGAGCTTTGGTCTACCGATTCTACATGATCCCTCTCTTAGTTGAAAGTACAGAATCTGCTTTGGTAGTCTGTCATCCCCAAGTCTGTTTAAGTGGCCGGCCCATCTCAAGTTGCATTGGACAAGTATTTAATGCATGCCAGGGAGTCCAGTTCTTTTCAGAATGGTCCTGTTTGAAACATGCTAAATAAACTAATAACAGATAAAACACAAAACATTTTTATTTAACTCTTAATGTCCTATACCACCTCATTCCACCCAGCCGGAAGTCACATTCATTTTCCTAATCTACCTCAAATGATAGCTTTTGTTTAAATGTAATATTAAACATATTTAATTTAATTTAAGGAAAAAAACAGGTAACTTTTAATGAAATGGACATTTTTACTCATTTTTGATAAATGGTTATAGGAATTGGACTCTGGTCTTAGAAAATTCTCAACAGGATGTTAAGAGTTAATTACTGAACATTCTAGCTTCATAAAATATACCTTAAACAATGAATTAAATTATTTAAATCAATGTCATAATCTTTTTACAAGCCATGCAGAGGAAAATATTATGGAATCGATGGAATTACCTTGTAGTTTGCATTCTTAAAACAAATACCAGCAAAATTCCAGGGCTGAATGTAGAAATAGGTCGGAAAAGTAAAACGGAAAAGTTTGGTGTGGGCATAGAATTTAATGAATTTAGAAATTACTAAGGATACGAATTATGTTATTTTTGGGTTAAAACATGCAGTTGTATCGATTCTTACCACTTTTTGAAACCAAGCTGGCTGACTTCTGATTTAGGTCAGAAAATTAAAACAGAAAGTATTTTGGTGGTACCCAATGACAGTCTATAAATTAACATTTTGCCAATAGGGTTATGGTTTTAGGGGATTAAGGTTGTTTTTAATTACATATTGCTTAAAAGAAATAAACAACAGAAACCCAAGAATAACATAATTCGTATCCTTAGTAATTTCTAAATTCATTAAATTCTATGCCCACACCAAACTTTTTCGTTTTACTTTTCCGACCTATTTCTACATTCAGCCAATTCCAGATATGAAAATCAGTCAATGTTTAAAAGACAGTTCTTGCAGACCTCAAAAAACGGTTGGGTATACTTAATTGTAAGGTTGGGTATACTTAATTGTTTGTCTCCAACAAAATAAATGTTAATTGAAATGATCATTGAAGAAGGCTATCCACAGTGGAGTGTGGAAAAAGACATTTGGTTGTACCCAATCAGCAGTCAGAATGGGGTGTTTTAAAAAAAGAAGAAATTACTAGTAAACCATAATTACCTGAAAATAATGTAAAAGTTTTGAGATAAAACAACTGGTGTATTATAACATTTATTAATTGGTTATTTCCTATAAGTCTAACATAAACAAAGGGGAACCACTCTTAACTGATAAATTATTTATTTTCCCATTAAACTAACCCATAACCCTAACCCTAAACCCATCTTTTTTCCTAGTAATTCAATAAATAAATAATTTATCAGTCAAGAGTGGTTCCCCTTGGTTAATGTTAGACTTATAGGAAATAACCAATTCATTCATATTAATTTTGGTGATCATTAATCTTCTGTCCATTATCATCTTGCAACAAACACCCTCTGGTTAAAAATGAGACCGTCCAAATCGTCCAAGATGAAATGCAAAAATGTAAATACTGATTATCTGGTATCGCTTATCTGCTGAATTCTTATTTCTTATGAGTGTCATCTCCTCAGCTAAATAATGGAACATTCTGTTTTTATTACAAAGAAAGAAAGGACATGCTACACAGAAAAAAATATAATAAGAAAGAGAGGAGAAAAATAGAGAGAATGGGTCAGAATCTGAAATCAATAATGCTAATCTGTCTCAATTAAAAATAATGAAAAGAAAGAAAGAACGAAGGAAAGAGAGAGAGAGTTTAATCAAGATAATACGTTTTACATATTGAACTATTTTGCAATAGTTCTTAAATAAACATATCAAATGTTGTAATAATCAAATTATCATACTGTGGTATATCTACTGGTCTTGCTAGTCAAGATTATTATACTTTTTATATATTCAACTCTTTCGCAATAGCTCTTAAGTAAACATATCCAACATTATAATAATTAAATTATCATTGGTATCTTCTTTTTTTCTTTTGTTTTTTTTTATCATTTTAATTGCCATGAGCAATTATATTGTATAAGGGATAAAAATGTGTTTATGTGACTTAAAAAAAGTAGTACGTTTCTGTGTGTAAATAACTAAAAATCTATGGCAGCCCATACAGTAAATTGGTGTCTTTTTGTCTTTACTTCATTAAGAAGGAAAAATATGGCAAAACAGAGAATAGAGAATATCATTAATATTTAATTTAACATTTTGCAGGTTATAAACATCAGGAAAATAAGATACTGGCTAAAAATTACAGAGTACAAGGGAAGAAACTGATCGTGATAGCTGATCATAACCATGAAATCTAAATACTTTTTATCAGAAGGGATGGAATCATTATTAACATTGTGTTTTATTTATGCTCAAAATTAAAGAAATTTAAAAAAAATTATCTCCCTTTGTTACTTTTGCCCATGACTATTTTATGCCTAGTAAAGCAAAAAAAAAAAAAAACATTAAGAAAGACAAATATGACAAAACAGAATAGAGAATATCATTAATATTGCATTTAACATTTTTCAGGTTATGAACATCAGATAGACTGGCTAAAAATTACAGAGGTGAGAAATACAAGGGAAGAAACTGATCATGATAGCTATATTTGCCTCTAATCCCACTTATGAGTGCTGGACACAAGGTCTCGTTTTTACGTGGGCGCATAAAAATTGCGTCGATCCCATTGACATTCACCCTCAAGGGGGGCACCTCAGGCGCTTGGCAATAAACCCAGCCCTGCCCCTTTAAATCAATGGGGCAGGTGTTGCCTGGGGGTATAGCCCCCTGGGATTGATGCTATTAATTTACTTCACCGGTCCAGTGGCCGAAGCACACTGGACCCCCGTTAGGGACAGGTGATCATAAGGATAAAATCTTAAGATGTGAAAAGTATGAGGTGTAAATCCCACTCCAGAATAATTGGTTAGTGTGCATGAAAGAACTGACAAATTATGTTTAGAATAATCCTTTATTTTATCTCAACAAATGCAGCTGTGAAAACTGAAAATTTGAAACAAACATTTGCATAAGCAAGACATTTACAAACAAATTTTACATACATTCAAGTGAAAATCTAACAAAGACAAACAAATTTCTAATAAAGGTTCTATGCAACATATGACTATTATTTTTATAATAGTTGCATGTTGCATAGAATAAACCATTGTTTGTTAACTGTAAAGAAAAAATAACACCAGCGGCAGTACTCCTAGGTTTGACTGGAGTTAACCGCAAATGTGGCAGACGAGTTAAGAGTTAAAGAAGTAAAACAACGACAAGATAAGAATAAAAGACTGTATTAAATATAAAGTTGCAAACTTTAGTCTCGTTTGCAGCCAAATATATAATATGTATATAATGGATACAATATGTATATAATATTTATATAAATGTCACAGCTGTTTATCCTGGGATATGGGGTATTGACGGAGCCCCTTGCTACGGTCTTCTGTTTATAATTCGGATATATTTGGACTTCTGTTTGCGTCCGACTCCGATCTGTTGTAATATAGTAGGAGCGACCTTTGTACAGTCCGATTCCTATCGTTGCTGTTGCAGAAGAGGTGGAATGAGTCTGCACTTTTGAGTTTGGCGCTAAAGTATGCTGACTCATGATTGGTTGGTTTGAAACAGAGGCTCGCAGACAAGGGACGATAACCCATACCCCAGAATTCTTAATATAACAGACGATTTTTAGATGCATTTTTTTTTAGTTATTTCATTTTGAAGTTGTTACTTCAGTAACAATGTTTTTATTAATTATAAAACTATAAACGAAAGACATGTTTTTATATTAAAGACACTTTTTTTTTTACTTATTTCATGTTGTTGTAAATTCAATAGCAATTCTTTTTTAATTATAAAACTTTTAACATGGGAATGGTTAAAGCTATAAAAAGTATATTATTTGGTTATAATAATAACTGCTAATGCTAACCCTAACCCTAGCAACCTCAAGTATAAAATTCCGATATCACGAGCTTAAAAGCCACCTGTGGCAAAAAAGTACTTATTAACATGCTGGGCGTGTAGTCAAGAAGTGCTTGCTGGCATGCTGTGACAAATGAAGAAACTAGAAGAGGTGCCTTTTTACAGGAGAGTGCAATGCATTGTGGGTAAGTTTGAGGCAAAACAGTTCATTCAGTGAACAGGCATCAGTGAGTGAAGGAAATAAAGAGAAAAAAAGAATGAACAAGGGAAGAGAAAGGAAAGCAGCAGGAGGAGGAGGCAAGGGGAAGCAGTAGGAAGAGAAGAAAGGAGGGAAATACATTACTTTATGATAACAAGGAACTGTTTTCCCAGTTTAAAAAAAAAAAAATTAGTTGACCAGGAAAGATCAAGGTTTCTTGTTAAAGAGCGACATCCCAGAAAAGGGAGACATAAAATAAAATATGCATGCAGAGCATTCAGATCTTATTGAAGATTTTGTAGCCTTTAATTTTTAAGGTTTTTACCACATATCCCACTTATGCGGGTAAGACACACGGTCCTATTAATGTGGGACCACCTACGAACCAAAGCTCATGGCGAGCACAAAAAATGCATAGATCCCCTGGGCATTCCTTCTCAAGGGAGGGCACCTCAGGCATCGGGCAATAAACCTAGCCTTGTCCCTTTATTTAAATCAAGGGGGATGGCCCCTGGGAACACGCAGTTAATTACATTACCAGTCCAGTGGCTTCAGCCATTGGACACAGGCTCGAGGACCAGGTTTAATTTTTGATTTATTTGTATAAATTTTGTACAATTATATTGTCTTAATTTTTTTATTATGTCTGTATGTAATTTTTATGTTTATATTTAACACATAAAGTCGAAAATTAAAATTAAAAGCAAAGGTAAAAAAAAGAACAAGGGAAGAGGAAGGAAAGCAAGAGGTGAAAGGAAAGGCGCATGAGGAAAAAAGAGGGAAATACAGCTCTTCATGACAACAAGGAACTTTTTTGTAATTTTATAAAACAAATTAGTTGACCAGGAAAGATCAAATTTTCTTGCTAAAGAGCGACATCCAAGAAAAAGACCTTGGAAACGACACTTTTTCTTTTTTTTCTTTAATTCTCTCCATACTGTTTCACTTTGCCAATGCTTTATTCTAGAACATCATGTCAGCTTTAACAGGTTATGGCCCAAGATGTTATTTTAACAGGTTATGGGCCCAAGAGTGATAACAGAAATTATTTAAAAAGACTCTAGTTCAACAGGGATAAAGACAAATAGCAAAACCATAGATAAATAGATAGAAAGATAGATAGATAGATCATGAACAGTCCGATATAGATAGATAGACTGATCATGAACAGTCCGACATAGATAGATAGATAAACTGATTATGAACAGTCATGGATAAATAGATAGATCATGAACAGTCCAACATAGAGAGATAGATAGATAGACTGATCACGATCAGTCATAGATAGATAGATATATAGATTTTTTATAGATATAGATTTAAACAATGTGATGGTTATATGGGGTAAGTTTGGTTGTTGGTTGTTGGTTTAAGGCTTTTGGTCGTTTTTGGTAAGTGTTCACTTTTTTAAAAAATCTTCATTATATGCGGTTCTTCCTTCTTGTGGGTTGTCAGACTGAAAAGGAATTAAAGTAAGGGAAAAGAAGAGACAGATACTTTTAGGATTCAGTCTTTATTCCTAGGCTTCCTAAGATTAAAAAAAAAAATAAAAAAATTAATGAATATTTTATGATGCAGTAATAAAATTTTACAAATTTACAAATACTGAATTTTGCTTCAGTACAAGTTTGCATAAATTTCACCAAATATATGTAGGGCAGGAAATGTGATTTTTGTAAAAAAAATAGAATAAAATCCCCGGCTTTCTTAATTATAAGTTATTGTTTTTTCTTATTGTATTTTCATATATCACACCAAACTTGACTTACATGAAAAGGGGAATATACAAACTTAAAAATATATAGTGTAGCTGTCACCTTAGTGTGTACCAATCAGATATATTCCGTTGTCACCTTTTAGAGAGAAATTCACCCTTTTAATGTGGACAGTGAAAGGGAAACAACTATACAGGGACTAATATCTGTTGACATCCCATAATGTAACAGCCCCTGTGAGTCCTATTAAATATCTCAAAAGGCAATGTGAGTTCTGACCTGACAAAAAGCACTTTAAAGTCTAGGAGGGAATTTGTTCTATCAAGAATTTTGTCTTAGTAGTCGCTTGACACTAGTAACAGCACACAATGTTTCACAGTGTTATGGATGTTCAATAAAATCAATGTTCATTTAAGCATCAGTTGGGTCTTGTGTTTTAATTTTGATCAGAAGTGGCATTAGGAATCTGCTACATATAGTTTCTGCAAGTCCTCTTCACGACATCCAGTGTCTGCACAGAGCTGATGAATGTAAGTTTTGCTGGTCAGTCAACACTAATGTATCCATGTGTAGGAGTCCATGAGAGAATGTCACTCCTGAATTGATCCTTACTTCTCTAGCAATGCTCTTCATGTCTTGCTCATCTTACATAATAACAGTAGATGTAACTTCAGTGAAAATTAGATATACATATTTCACAAGTATATTTCAAATAACTTAGCTTGTTAGTCTCTGGAAAGGTCAAGGAGACAAAGAGATTGACAGACACATTGGTGCTGCTGGCTTTGCTTTCTATCATCTTTGTGTGAGACTATGGTCCAGGCAGGAGATAAGACTGCATACAAAAATGTGGGTTAACTTGCAAATTGTTGTCAAAATTAAAACGGAAACTTATTTGGTTGTAATCCATGACAGTTTAACTACAGTGCATTAATTAACTTTTTTTGCGAATTGGGTTACGGTTTAGGGGTTTGGGGATTAAGGTTGTTTCTAATTATGTATTGCTTAAAAAACAACAAAAGACCCTAAATTACTATACATTTAATTAACCATTGAATCCAACAGTAGACACATTAGTCTCAGTTGTTTGTGTTAGTATTGCAATGTATAATTTCAATAAATATATAGTAATTTTTTTTTAAGCAATACATAATTAAAAACAATCTTAATCCCCAAACCCCTAAACCATAACCCAATTCACAAAAAAGTTCATTCATACACTGTAGTTAAACTGTCAAGGATCACTACTAAATAAGTTTCCGTTTTAATCTTGATGACGATTTGCAAGTTTAACCAAAATGTGTATCTACCAAGCTCTTTTTCACACCATCCTTCTGTACATCTGCAAAACTTGGCCAATAAAGACTGGAGATTTGTGCAGACTTTTGGCGTTTGAGCCTTCATTGCATCCTCCATGTTCAATGTTGGCAATTCATCTTTAACACCACTGTTCAGGCAAGATGTAGAATCTCCTCCCCTCAGCAGGCTCTCTTGTGAGACATCTTCCCTGGATCGGTTGTGCTCTTAGTTGACAACCCAGTGACATCATCTGTGAATCCATTGACCCAGTACCACCCAAGGGCCGGAAGAAATACCAAGGGGATCAATGGAAAACCTGGCTCAAAACAGTCAAGCTGATCCTATGGACCAGGCCTTTATGGAGTTCATCGATGGAACCGTTAATGGCTGACACTCATATCATCAATTATGTTGGATCACTGCACATGGTCTGCCTTCAATTGAGATACGGTGAATTTGTTAGCTGGAGCTGGCTCAACTTACCGTCGGTGAATACAGAAACAGAGAACTATTCAGGTTTTTCTTTTTAGGTATTTTTAAATACACCAAGCTAGATTCACGTCTCACAAGAATATTGGTTCTCTCCAGTGTATAATGCCATTATACAATCTTAACAAGAATATGTTTTTTTTTCTTTGTGTGTTCGCATATGTTGTACCAAACTTGACTTGTGTGCAAAAGAATATTCACATGTAACACAAGAGTATGGTTTCTCCTGTGTGTGTGTTCTCACATGTCGCACTAAATTTGACTTTGCTGCAAAGGTTGCTCCACAAGTTTCACAAGAATATGGTTTCTCTCGAGTGTGTGTTTGCATATGGCGCAATAAATGAGACTGTTTTATAAATGCAAATCTGCAAACCTCACAAGAATATGGTCTTTCTCCTGTGTGTGTTCGCATGTGCTGAACCAAACTTGACTTTTGTGCAAAAGAGGATCCACATGTTATACAAGAGTAGGGTTTCTCTCCAGTGTGTGTTCTTACATGCCGACCTAAATTAGACTTATCAGCAAAGGTAGCTTCACACATTTCACAAGAATATGGTCTCTCTCCAGTGTGAGTTCGCATATGTTGTACTAACTGTGCTTTCACTATGAAGGAAGATCCACACATTTTGCATGGATATGGTTTCTCTCCAGTGTGAGTTCGTACGTGCAGCACTAAAGTTGACTTTGCTGCAAAGGCAGAGCCACATGTTTCGCAAGAATATGGTCTCTCTCCTGTGTGTGTTCGCAAATGTTGCACTAACTGGGATTTTTCTGTAAATGAAGATCCACACACTTTGCATGGATATGGTTTCTCTCCAGTGTGTGTTCGTATATGGAGCACTAAAGTTGCCTTTGCTGCAAAGGTAGAACCACATGTTTCACAAGAATATGGTTTCTCTCCAGTGTGTGTTCTCACATGTCGCATTAGGTTAGACTTATCAGCAAATGTAGAACTACATGTTTCACAAGAATATGGTTTCTCTTGCGTATGTGTTTGCATATGGCGTAATTGATGGGACTTTTTTATAAATGCAAAATTGCAAACTTCACAAGAATATGGTCTTTCTCCTGTGTGTGTTCGTATGTGCTGAACCAAACTTGACTTTTGTGCAAAAGAGGATCCACATGTTACACAAGAGTAGGGTTTCTCTCCAGTGTGTGTTCTTTCATGTCGTACTAAATTTGATTTATCTGCAAAGGTAGATTTACATGTTACACAAGAACATGGTCTCTCTCCAGTGTGTGTTCGCATATGTTGCACTAGCTGTGACTTCTCTATAAAGGAAGATCCACTCATTTTGCATGGATATGGTTTCTCTCCAGTGTGAATTTGCACATGCAGTATTAGAGTTGATTTTGCTGCAAAGGTAGATCCACACATTTCGCAATAATATGGCCTCTCTCCAGTGTGTGTTCGCACATGGTGCATTAACTCCAACTTTTTTACAAATGCAATTCCACAAACTTCACAACAATATGGTTTCTCTTGAGTATGTTTTTGCATGTGTAGTACTAAACTTGACTTTTGTGAAAAGGCAGATTCACGTCTCACAAGAATATGGTTTCTCTCCGGTGTGTGTTATCATGTCGCACTAAATTTGACTTTGCTGCAAAGGAAGATCCACACATTTGGCAACAATATAGTTTGTCTACAGTGTGTGTTCTCACATCTTTCTCAAAATTTGACATTTTTACACATCGATATCTAGAATCTGCATATTTTCTTTCCATAATATGTTTGCACATGCTCTGCTGAATGTTTTACTTGAAAATGAAAATTCACATATTTTATTCCTGCCAGAACTTTTGTGAATTGAAAATAATAAAAATATATGATAATAAAAGTAGTGGCGTTAGTTTCGTATTTGCCTGGGGAGTTGTCTGCCCGTTTAGTTCGTTGGTTCCCGCTAGGGGCCGTTTATATTTAAGCGGCTGGTTTGAACGTCTCTCTCTCTTTTTCCGGTTGCTCGACCCACGAGACACCACTATGGGTTAGACTCTGGTCTACCCCTTCTTATTGGGGCTTCGGCCCTCAACGCCAGACTAATCACTGTAAGTGATTTACACAGCATGGACTATTCTTAGTCTCATGTCTGTGCTTTTATGTAAATCCCTTTTACTTTTGTATGTATGTTTATGTACACCTATGTATTATGTACTCTGTTTATCCATGTGCTGTACCATATTAAATGTTTTGTCTATCAACCCTTGTCGGAGTTTTATCTTCAAGTATATATCACCCTTTGAATCGTACAGTATCAAATATTGTATGAACTGATGTTACATTTTATGGTTTCTTTTCAGTATTTTTTTATTCATATTCCAAGATGTGAATCCATACATATGTTTCATAAGAATCTTTTTTTCTTCACTAGTGTTCCTTTGCTAAAGTGATTTTAAGTTTTCTGTTTTAGAAAATGTAGATTCACAATTTTTACTTGAATTGTATTAAAAGACAAAGCTATAGATTATACAGACAGTTTCTCTTCATTGCCTGTTCAAATATGATTCAATGAAGTTAGCTTATTTGTTCCATTTGATTCAAGCATAGATATGTCTTTGCCCCCAGTGTGTCTTCAGATATATAATACTAAACATGAGTTTTCTACAAAGCAGGATTCACACACTTAATAATTTCTTTCTACTGAGTTTTTACATGCTATTTTAAATGTGATTTTTTTTTTGTTTTTTGTTAAATACAGATTAATATCTTTTACAATGAGAACACTTTTTATTATATATCTTCATATTCTTGGGAAGAGGTCAAGATTACTGTTTTCATTTCAATTCAAAAACAATTTTTATTTAACTCCTCATTTTTTCTTCAGCCAGATTATCTGTGAAAGAAAAAGAATATCTGAATTAGAAAAAGTTATATTAATCTTAAAGTAGATGGAGTGGCCTATGTAACTGCCGCTAAAATCAACCAGTTAATTATGTATTATTTTTATATAATTATTTTGTTTATAAAAATATTAACTACAATCAGAGTATTCAATTTGGGGTAGTTTAATGAGTTTAATATCATTTGGTGCGGGCCACTAGTTTCTGCGGTCTATGAACCCTAATCGAAAAGGGGTAAGGGGAAGTCAGTTAGAGTATTATTGTCAAACTGGTCAGAATGAGGCAAAAAACTGTGAGTCTCCATTGCTTGTATTTCTTTGAGATTTTTGAATTTTGTAAGTTTATTCGCTGTTATTAAATGCTATTGGTTTTCCTTGTACAGTTTCACGGTGTTTATTAAATAAACCTAATGACATCAGTAAGAATCGTCATGCCTTCACTTTGTCCCAGACCAGCGGCAGCTACAGCCTATTATCGGTATCAGCCAGACAGCAAGGAAGTCTAAGGAAGTCTATCTCCTTGTCGTTAAATAAATGTAATGACATCAGTAAGAACCGTCATGCCTTCACTTTGTCCCAGAACAGTGGCAGCCTATTATCGGTATCAGCTAGACAGCAAGGAAGTCTAAAGAAGTCTATCCCCTTGTTGCTAGTGCTAGACCAGGGAGATTGTTTTTGCGTCTGAGGTGGAGCACCACACCTACCATCAACTGTCCACTTTACTGCCATGCTACTCATATGTTGAGTTGGCAAGGGTTGGTATTGTGGTTCTGAGCCAGGTGCTCTACCAACTGACATAAAATGGCTGATTTAGCTCAGTCAATAGTGTCCAGCTAGGAATCACAAGGTCCCTGCTTCGATACCAGCCCTCACCAACTCAGTGTATGGATAGCACGGGGATCTGTGTGGCAAATTGAGCAACTGAAGGTAGCTGTGGCACTCCACCTCAGATTCTAAAATAATCTCCTCGGTGTAGTACTAGTGAGAAGGGGATAAACTCACTCGCTGTATGGCTCATACCAATCGAGGGATATTACCAACATATTAATAGAGATATATTTCAATAAAAACATATTTATTTACTAAGGCTCTTTTAGTGAGGCACAAGGTTACAGGAAGGCTGCACTCAGTGAGGATCAAACTCATTACACTAAAATTTTGTGAGACAAACTTGTTTACCAATCACACCTTGACAAATATATAACTGATTCTTTATAAACAAATAATTATAAAAATGAATATAATATATAATAAATAATTAATAAATAATTATAAAAATGAATAAAATAATAATAAATAATAATTAATAATTAATAATTAATAAATAATTATAAAAATGATAATAATTAATAATTAATAAATAAATAAAAATAATATAATAAATATTAATAAATAATTAATAAATAATTATAAAAATGAATAAAATAATATAATGAGTAATTAATAAATAATAAATAATTAATAATAATAATTAATAAATAATTATAAATGAATAAATAATATAATAAATAATTAATAATTAATAAATAATTATAAAAATGAATAAAATAATATAATGAGTAATTAATAAATAATAAATAATTAATAATATAATAATTAATAAATAATTATAAAAATGAATATAATAATATAATAAATAATTAATAATATAATAATTAATAAATAATTATAAAAATGAATATAATAATATAATAAATAATATAATAAATAATTAATAAATAATTAATAAATAATTATAAAAATGAATAAAATATTTATATTCTATAACCAATTTTATTTGTGTCCTGTGTATGACATTAAACTGCATTTAATGGTAAAGTTCCAATTTTTACTTTTGGACAATATGACCTTTAGACACCTCTTTTTGATCCCGATTCAAAAGCACGTTTTTCATTTACACCGTCAATATCTGGTTGTTTGTTTGGGGTTAGGGTTAGGGTTTAGTTTTATGATTAAAAAAAAAAACCTCTAAAAATCGTCTGTTAACACACAACCGGATATTGACGGTGTAAATGAAAAACATGTCCTTCTGAATCGAGATCAAAAAGGGGTGCCTAAAGGTCATATGGTCCTTATTTTTTAAACTTTTCCCAGGTCCACTCAATTGGTTAAATAGGAAAACAAGGTTTAAAAAATGTGTTGAAATATTGATTTTAAAAAAAATTGAATACTCATCAACCATGAATAGGACCAAATGTATTTGGCATAAAATAATCCAACAAGGGTTGACATGCCATAAAATCCAACAAACCAAACCAATTTATATGATTCATATGGCACAAGATATTTTTTAACTAAGTCAACTGCATTTCAAACATATCACATATGAAACAATATTAATATTAATTTCCTGGGAGACTCAGGAAATGTATACCTAATGTATACCAATTCTGGAGCTCTAGGAGTATGGAGTACCATTTCATTTTCATCTCGTAATGTTTTTTATAAGAAAATATGTTTTTCTGTTTGTTTCCTTTTGGACAAATATAACCTTTTAGTTCTAAAACTTTTTTTTTTTGAGAAATATTCAGTTTTTGTTGGGTTTTTTTAACTTAAAAAAAAAATTTTTTAAACCTTTTTTCAAGATTTTTTCCTCCATAAAATAAGCTATTCAGGGTAATAGTTTGAAAATTTAAAGTTTTAACATTGTTTTATTACCTCCCTTTGCGATTTCTGTGCATACCTAGTTTTAGAAGAAAATATATTTTCTGTTAATTTTGTTTTAGCTAAATATACCCTTTATTTAGTTCTAAAACTTTTCGTTTTTGAGGAAAATTTTTTTTTTAAAAAGTAGCGTGCAACTTTAAAGTACAGGGTATAATTTATAATGTACGTACTATTAAACTGGGTCCTAGTGTCCATGTTTTTGTAAGCAGACACAACTTAAAACTAAGGAAAACACTTAAAAAGTTGAACTGAAGAAAAAAAAAAAAGAAGAAATATTCGATAGAAAGATAACAAAACTAAACCGGATCTTAAACAAAAAATTAATAAACTTAGTTTTTCTGTTTTTTCGTGAATAATAATAATAATATAATAATAATAATAATAATAATAATAATAATAATAATACGTAAGACTTACTTCTTTCTGTTTTCTTTCGTCTGATTACTCGTCCTTAGTATAGAAAAATTATAAACGGTTACATTTTAGATTAAATACATCAATGTTTTCTGGTTGAATTAGATTGTAATGTAAACGCTTGCATGCGATTTATTTATTTAGTTTTAAGTGATAATCAAGGGAAATAATTGATAGAAACGATGAAGATTGGTATGTTTTTTATTTTTATTTTTTATTTTTATTTTTTAAACAAAAACTAAGACTTTCTCAAAATGGGATCCTTGAAGTTTACAATATTTTCTATTGATTAATAAATAGGTAATCCTTAACTATTTCCTCGTAAATTCCCAACCATAAAATAAACTGAACCCTCATTTCATGTCCGTGTTTAAAACTAACCATTCTCACAAAATAAAAACTTTTAGAATATACACATTGAAGTGAATATTAAAATAAATAAATAAAATATATTTAGTATTGTAAAATAACGGGTGCAAAAAAAATAAAATATTTATTGCAAAAACACGGACATAAAATGGGGGTTCAGTTTATTTTATGGTAGGAATATACGAGGAAATAGTTAAGGATTACCCATAAATACAAAAAAATATATATTATTATTAAATTTAATATTAAAATTATTTCTTAAATACAAGAAAAGATTTAGAAATACCTCATTATAAGATTATTCCCTTTTCCTTTGCATTTTATTAGGTTGTTAGGTTGTCCCAAAATTGACGTAAAATCCGTTTTTGATAAAATGAATTTAGCCCCAGAATTTTTTTTTTTACCAAAAATCAGGGAATTATCGGATTTTAATGAAATTTTCAGTGTTGATTTATCAATGAATGAACTTTATAATGGATTATTTATTTTATTTCAAAACTTTCTGTTTTTTTTTCCAGGTCACTTAATTTTGAAACACCCCCGACCCCACTTATTTTTGGGGCGTAAAATCTCGGCGAGGTTGGTCTGTGTTCGATACTAATTACTAGGTATCACCAATTTTCCCTGTGAAATCCCCCCCCCCCATATTTAACACAATGAAACTTCCATAAAAATTAATATTATCGTGAAAAGATTTTTCCATTCGAAAGAAGAAACATTAAACAAACTCCTGATGATTTTATTTTTTAAATTTCAGCTTACGGAAATAATGAAAATTATGATTGAAAAACAATGTTTTCATTTTTGCACCGTTAAATCAACTGAAATTTAACGTAGCCAAAAACAAGTTACGACAAGAGGATTTTTAAAAAATTCTATGAAAAAAACAATTAATGGTCCGATTTTCACAAAAATTTCCATAACTATTTACCTTTGGATGTAAATATGTCTGAAATAGTTTTTTCCTAAAATATATTAGGGGAAATATTTTTCCATGAGGTCTACCCTCTATTTTATTTTATGAGATATTAAAAAAATGAACCGTCAAAAAACGATTTTTACTTTTTTTTCTATAAAGATAAGAGTCTGAATAACAATATAAAAAAATTTGTATAATACTCAAGGCAGTAGTTTTTGTAGAAAAAAAAATGATGAATTCTAAAATAAAAAGTGCAAAAAAATGTCAAAAACATTTTTTTTTCTTTTTTAATTGATATGCACTATATTCTATTAAATTGTCAAGAAAAAATTAATTTTTAAGAGATTTTAAATCTTTTGTGTGCTTAAATAATTTTTTTAATGTATAAATGGTTGGGCATTATGACTATCCAGTGAAGTAGCTCATTAAATTTACCTTAGTAATATGAAATGTCTTTGTTTTTATTACACCCCTTTAACTCTGCATTTTGAAGATATCTACATTTCTTTTATCCAAAAAGAATTGACATTAGTATTATCCGCATTATTCAGACTATTGTCCTCATCTTCATTGCTATCTGTACAACATTTTGGTCAATGTGCCCCCCGGCCTTCTTCAGGTACTTCTTGTTGGACTCTGGAACCTTCGTTGTAATTGGGAGCCATCACGGAACTTTGAACCTAACCCTTTATTCAATCCACAGTGGGTATCCTGTTCTCATTCTGCTAACCATAACTGGAGTAGAGGTGTTAAGCTGTGTTAATTATTATTCTATGTTACTGCTGCCCTTGACCAGGATTGAACCTGCAGTCCAGAGATAACTGTCACTTAGAACTGTCTTAACCTAACTCCTTTATCCACTAGGCCATGTGTCCACTTGGACAATCCAGTGTGAATTTTGGGAACTTATTGTTGGTTGTTTGGATTTTACGACATGTCAACCTTTGTTAGGTTATTTTTGTTTCATTCATTCTTGGTGGGTATTTAATTTTTTAAAACATTTTTGTAAACTCATTTTTTAACTATTTAACTCCACCTCTCTCTCTCTCCACCTCTCTCTCTCACCCTATCCCTCTCTGCCTCTCCACCTCATCTTCCCTCTCCAAATCTCTACCTAACCTTCTCTCCCATCCTCCTCTCTCTCTCGCCCTCCACCTCTCTCTCTGCCTTTCTCTCTCACCCTCCTTCTCTACCTCTCTCTCTCTCACACCCTTCTCTCCCTCTACCTACCTCTCTCCCCCCTCCCCGCCCTCTCTCTCTCACCCTTTGTTTCTGAAGTTATTGTGCAAATCAAATAAACCTCAATAACTCAAAAAGTTCTGAAGCAATATTTGTCAAATTTAAATGCGTCTTTTTGTCTATATGTTGAAACATGGGTGAAGAGTTATTGAGTGAGTGCAGAGATCATCGAATGATGAGAAAGATATTGAAAATATAACTAAGTTGAGAACTCAAATTAAAGAGTGGACCTGGGAGTAATGGCAATGATGGGGTACTTCACACTCCCCAAAACTTCAAATTGGAACTTCACCATTAGATGTAATTTAACATCATAACCAGGACACTCAGACCCTTAGCCACTGCCTTCTAGTATGTATATAATAAAAGGGGAAGCATGTGGTGTAATGGTTAAAGTCATGGGAAATGGACTCGTTGCCCCAAGTTCAAATCCTGGATGTGGTAATTGCATTTCATTTAGTGCTAATACCTTTGGGAAAGGTATGAATCCTACTCTCCCTCCAGCTATGGGTAAATAGTAGGGCAGACTGGGCTCTTTAACCAAGGTTAGGCAACCGGTCTAGGAGAAGGAAACTCTGAATTCAAACCTGTTGAACTCCGCTTAAGAAATTGATCTTATGTCACATCCTCCTCGTGTGGAGGGATTGGTAAAATATATATATATATATATATGTGAAAATAAAATGGAAATTAATCCGACAGTATGAATATGATATAATGAAAAAACAAAAAATGTTTACAACTGCATGGGCTCATCAGGAGAGCGAAACACTTCTCTCCTGATGAGCCATGCAGTTTATAAACATCTTTTGTTTTTTTATTTTATCATATTCATATATATATATATATATATGATAAAAGAGCTTGGGGTTTTGCCATAAGGACTGTATTAGAGTATATATATTTAGTTTTATACAAGTGAATAGGGGAAATGACATTTTGGAGTATTGTATAGCCTTTTCCTTCTTCTTATCATATTATGACACTTAGCTTCTATCTTTATGTCTCTTTTCTGCTGGCCAAACATCTTTTGTTGAGCTGATTCTCTGTTCTTGGGACCTCTTTATCTCTGTATACATTGTAGTTTTTAGTAATGAACACATAGATTTTTATATTTTTCAGACATATCTATTTAGCCTAATATAGTAACAAACACTTCCAGAATAATAAAAATACAATAACAAACAAAAAAACCCCCCCAAAAAACGAATTCCACATTGGAAGCAAGGATTTACTAAATAGTCTGCAAAAAATACACACACGCACGCACACACACACACACGTATATATATATATATATATATATATATATATAAGTTGAAAATGGAAATGAATCTGACAGTATGTTGAAATGAAAAATAAATAAAGGAAAGAAAAATAAATAAAGGAAAGAAAATCTATTTTATCCATTCAACATTTTCTTTCCTTTATTTATTTTTCCTTTCAACATATATATATATAAGTCGTCGGGGCGGCCTAAAGTCGGTATAAGCCAGTCAGTGAGGGAGTCTATCCCCTTTTCAATAGCGCTAGACCAAGGAGATTGTTTTAGCATCTGAGGTGGAGCGCCACACCTACTATCAGCTCCTTACTTTACCGCACAGATCCCTGTGCTACTCATACGCTGAGTTGGTGGGGACCGGTATCGAACTAGGAACCTTGTGGTTTCTAGTCAAACGCTCTACCGACTGAGCTAACCCGGCCCCTATATATTTCATATATATATATATATATATATATATATATATATATGAGGAAATAACAGATTGGGTAACAAAATGTAATTAAAAATTGAGGAATAAAAGTGGATAATTACATTCAATCAATATGTCACCTTGGTGTATTAATGAAGCTTCATCACAATTTTAATAGATAAAATTATGATGAAGCTTTGTTAATACACCAAGGCAAAATATTAATTGAATGAAATTGTTTGTTTTTTATCCGCTTGTATTCCTCAACTTTTAATTATATATATATATATATATATATATATATATATATATATATATATATGGAATTTTAAAGAAAATATTGTAATATTTTGCTGTGTACAAGTTTGAGGTGTGTATACCAAGTGACTGAAGCAATTTAAGCTGTGGAAAGTTTGTATCATGATAGATGGTGCTGTGATTCACAAGTTGTTTTATTCAAAAGAAAAAAAATATGTTTAATCGTCAAATTAGTTTCTTTTAACAGGTGCCAATTATTTTGCACTTAAAAAATTGCAAAAAAAACCAAACAATTGATTCTTAGCAGAGCGTAGTTTCGATCTATGGACCTCTGGGTTATGGGCCCAGCACACTTCCACTGCGCCACTCTGCTTTTCCCTGTGTGGACAACATAATAATAGATAGTTGTATTGAAAGCTACACAGATGAGCATGCAATGTAGTTTAATTCAGGAACTTGTTCTTTAGAAGTTCAAGCTGGACCATAATGGAACAGAAGCAACAAAAAAAAATTGTTGTGCAAAAGGTAAAGGTAATCTGTTTCAATCAAACGTAAGGAAAAGAAGGAAAGAAAGAAAAAAAGGAGTGAGAAAGAGTTGAATCAAGATGATTAAACTTTTTATATATTGAACTAATTGCAATAGCACTTAAGTAAACATATCAAAAGTTGTAATAATTAAATCATCATACTGTGGTATATCCAAAGGCCCTGCTAGTAGAGAGTTAAATCAAGATTATTATACTTTTTAGATATTGAACTATTTTGCAATAGCACTTAAGTAAACATATCAAAAGTTGTAATGATTAAATTATTATACTGTGATATATCAACAGGTCCTGCCAGTATGAATAATTATTAGAATATATAAATGCTTACTTGAAGGAAAAATAAGAGTAATAAAATTTTCAAGACAATTACAGAAAATTGTGCTTTATTTCTACAGAAGGGTGAAGTGGACATTTAATCAATTATCTGCAAATCATCCATTCAGTCAATAAAAAATAGGGATTTAGTTAAGTTTTGGGGCTTCCGTATTTGCTCATTTGTAGGAAACATCAAACATTTCATAAAATATATTCTATAATCTATTTTTCACTTTCTAAAACTTCTTTGAGTTGCTGGTCAAGAAATTTTTAAGTTCCTTTGTTTTAATGGCATGTCAACCTTTGTGAATTATTAACTGTCAAAACCATCCTTGTAGAAGAACAATTGTTGTACTATTTAAACCATAGCTGGGGAAGATGTGGAGGTTCATTACTCTGAAAATGAATATAATAGTGTGACTGGAGCTTGAACTCACTTACTATAATTTTGCAGCCCAGCACGTTAAACCCTATGCCACATTAGGGCAGGTTGATTTGTCACTTTTTTGGGAAATACAGCTTTGATGGCGAAAGCTGGGGTTTGGTGTTATAAGAACTGACAGCAAAAATTAGATTCCTAACTTTAAAACTCATTTGAGCATTTAAGTTTAAAGATCGTCAGTAAAAAATATATGCAAATACCTCATTTCCGTAGGATTTTGATGACAAAATGACTTCAAAATTTCAATAATAAATCCAAATAAAATTGATATTTTTCATTACATACAATGAATGGAAAATATATTCAATGTTTTAAATTTGGATTTTTTATTGAAAATTGTATTAAAAGCTCCTACACTATGTGGCATTGCCACATTTATATGTACCTTTTCAAAATTGAAGTCTGTAAAGTTGTTTATTCACACACATTACCTGAAAATAGTTTGTCTTGGTAGGTTTGAAGTTTGTATTTGATCCTCAAATACTATTTTTTTCGGACCAAGTAACCAATGAGCACCCCAGCTAAGAGCTGTTTTGAAAGGAACACCTTTTGCTTTTCACCAGTAAACTCCCGGTTGTTTACAAACAGATGATTTTTTTTTGCATTAGATATTTCACTGTAAGATTTTTTTAAAGTTCAACCCAAAGGAACGTTTTTATACGTAAATAGTTTTCGATTTTAATAAAAAAATTATTTATTTATTGGTTACTTGGTTTCAACATATCTGCATTTCTCTTCTGATTAAATAAAACTATTTAAATATAAAAATGTGTCTTTAATATAAAAATGTCTTTCGTATAAAGTTTTATGATTAAAAAAAATTTAATTGAATTAACAACATGAAATAACAATTTTTTAATTCAAATCGAAAACTATTTTAGTATAAAAACATGCCTTTAGGTTGTAAATATACATGAACTTTTAAAAAATCTTACAGTGAAATTCTATTGCAAAAAAATCGTCTGTTGTTTGTAAACAAACAACCGGGAATTTACAGTGAAAAGCAAAAGGTGTTCCTTTCAAAACAGCTCCCAGCTGGGGTGCTTATTAGTTACTTGCTCCTTTTTTCTTCTTCCCCACTTCTCAAGCCTTGAGTAAGTGAAGCAGAGGAGAATTATTTTCTTCTTCTTAGTTAAGTTATAATTTCTCTTTATAGAGGTACTTGTTTGGTTCTGCCAGATTCCAGGATCAATATTGTGCTGGTCTGGTGGGATATCCAGCTTTGTGATGTTACTTGCAGTACCATCACTATGGGAAAGTACACCATTACTTTCCTTATTTAGCCTAGTGCGTAGCCATAACGAGGGGACCCGTTTATCCTGGGTGACATCCAACCAGTATTTCTCTTTTGCATTTATGTTCATTTTCATTATTGTTGGAATATTTGGTCAGGGTTTATATATTTATATATATAATATTTATATATTTATATATACCATCAGAAAACTTGAATATAAATAGACTTTTTCAAATGTGATTTCGGATATATTATTCAATAAAAGAATGGATTTTCGATAAGGGAAACTCACCATCCACCCCCCAAAAAAAATTAAATTGAAAAATGTACAGGATTTAACATCAGAAAATTTGAAAAGACATACATATTTTAACACATGAAATTGATTAAAATAATCACAATTAAGAACAAATTTTTAAAGGATTAAAGGGAGATAACTTTATGAGCATTTTTTTAATAAAATACAGGAATTAAAAAATATAATCGAATACATAAAGAGCGTCCACAATAATCAACCGACGTAATTTGCGGTCCAAAAACATAACAGCAAGAAATGTCTTCAAATAAACACCAGAAGATTTAGTAGCCTGATGATGGTGAAATAACCTGAAACCTGGGTAGTTGCTTATGAAAAACTTTTGTATTTAAAAAATTCAACAAATAAATAAAGTTCCTACAAATTTGTGGTTGAGCACTGTGATTTCTTTGTTTCATCCAAAAAATTTTTTTAAAAAAAATATATATCTATATTTATATATGTATAGTTTATATTTCAATACTTTAGCTCTATGAACTTCTGAAGTAATCCTCATGACAATGATAGAACCATTTTTAGACGTTTATTTACAAGTAGAGATTAATGCGCAGAATTGGTATTTCAAATAGATTTAAAAGACCACAAAATTGCCCATTCCGCGTCTACAGGTAGCTCCCGTTCTTTAGCCTGACCAAATAAGGAATTATCCTCATGTCAGATTTTGACAAACCCCTGTACAGAGAGACCAAAGACAATCGAGTGTGGCTTTCTAAAAGTGAACTCTGTGAAACTGCAGATCTATACATAACGCAAGAAAATGTTTACTTTATAATGTGTCTTTGCATATGTCTTTTTAAACTGGAACTCCTGGAAAACATTGATTTACACACTTTACAAGAATATGGTTTCTCTCCTGTATGTATTCGCATATGCCTTTTCAAATTTGCATTCAGAGAAAATCCTGATCCACAAATTTCACAAGAATATAGTTTCTCTCCAGAATGCATTTGTAAGTGACTTTTTAAATGTGAACTCTCTGAAAATGCTGATCCACACACTTCACAAGAATATGGTTTCTCTCCTGTGTGTGTCCGCATGTGGCTTTTTAAACTGGAACTCTGTGAAAATGTAGATCCGCACAATTTACAAGAGAATGGTTTCTCTCCAGTGTGTATTCTCATGTGTCTTTTCAAAAGTGAACTCTGGGAAAACGCTGATTCACACAGTTCACAAGAATATGGCTTCTCTCCAGTGTGTGTTCGCACATGTCTTTTCAAATTTGAACTTTGTGAAAATGTTGTTCCACACGCATTACAAGAAAATGGTTTCTCTTCGGTGTGAGTTTCCATGTTTGTTTTAGTTCTGAATTATGTGAAAAGGTTGATCCACTCATGTGACCTGCACACTTGACAAGAGTTGGGTTACTCTCTAGAGGTATAATTAAAAATGCTCCTGATGTAGAAATGCTGATGTTTTTCTACCAACAATTGATATCTGTGAATAAAGAAGAATTGTCTTATACATTATTCATAATGATTCAGTTTTTATTTCAATGAATTGTAACATAACATATAACTCCTAAATAGGCAAAAAGGACCATATGACCTTTAGGCACCCCTTTTGTGATCTCGATTCATAAGCACGTTTTTCATTTACATTGTCAAAATCCGGTTGTTTATTAACAGACGATTTTTAGAATTTTTTTTAAATTATAGAACTAACCCCTAACCCTAACAAACTGGATTTTGACCGTGTAAATGAAAAACGTGCTTATGAATCGAGATCGCAAGAGGGGTACCTAAAGTTCATACGGTCCATCGAAAATAACATTTTTTACAACTGTTCAACAAATCTAATTCAATGGAATGTTTACTCTTGCCTATGATTTATCAGAAACAAAAGGCCGAAGATGCGAGAAAATTATTTACAATAAAAACAATTAGCAAACAAGTTTACTCATGTTATAATGTAATTAAACGGCTTATAGAAAATTTAAATTGAAAAGAAAATGGTAATCTAATTCATGGGGAAAGAGAAAGAGAAAAAAGAAAAGAATGTTTAGTAGTTAAATTGACCAGTTGAAAATTGACCCGGAGTCAGTCAGTTCAGAGCATTCATTGTAGGTCAGCCAGTCATGGGTGAAAAACTACATGACTAGAAAAAACAAAAACAAAACAAAGTTCCAAATTTTCTGTGCAAGTGTAGAAACACCAGAAGACTTTGAAATGGATATGTTCCTCCCTCGACACCACAAGCGCAAGTAAGGGAGCGACTTGTTTTTGGTCAGTGGAGATCTAGCGGCTGAGAAGCAAAGAAGTCAGGATGAGGCATGCAAGGTGATTAGAATGAAGAAGATTTATTTTAGTAAAGATTAACCAGTCTTTCTCTCTCTTACTGGACAAAACATTGCTGATTTTAGGCAATTTTTTACGCTGAATCCAGCAAGTAATAAAAGCTTTGAGACTTGACTGAAAATTACTATGTTCGCATGTTGCTTTCTGTAACTTCTGACACATACCTGAACAACAATGTGACATATCTGTTCCCACTAGTTGCTAACCCCTACGACCACGATACAGTGTCAGACACTTTATAATCTCACAAATCAGAATTTTTGGTTCGAGTTTGCAGTAAAAAAAACAAAAAAACAAAAACAGACGCATCCAGGATTTGAACTTGTCTCATCAGGACCATGCTATATTGTCAGACATTTTATAATCTCACAAATCAGAATTTTTGGTTCGAGTTTGCAGTAAAAGAAACAAAAAACAAAAATAGACGCATCCAGGATTTGAACTTGTCTCATCAGGACCATGCTATATTGTCAGACATTTTATAATCTCACAAATCAGAATTTTTGGTTCAAGTTTACAGTAAAAAAACAACAACAAAAAAAAACAAAAACAGACGCATCTAGGATTTGAACTTGTCTCGTCATGCCCATTTCTCTATAAAAGTAACCATTACACCACAAAATGCCTCCATTTGTAGAAAAACAGTAGTAGTACTATTAAACCCATAGCTGGGGGACGGGGACAGATGATTTAGTTAATACCTTTCCAAAGTGTATTTGTATGAAGTGAACGTGTTAATGCCGACTGGATTTCGCACTTGCTTACAACAAGTGACCGACTTCACCAATCTTATCTGGATGGTGAATGTAAGTATTACAAGTTTTTGTACATTAACTCAGAAATTTTTGGTCCTATTGCACAATAACGCACAAGAGATAATATCATTAGAATCACATTTCATGTATAAACAACATTAGATCTTGGAAACTCCTGAAGTAACCTAACATTAACACAAGTGTCTCAAAGGTTTGGGGTATTTCCATGAAATGTAATGCTTTTTATACATAATCTAATCATATTATTATTCTGCATTAGTATCAAATTTTCTGGACAATATGAACTTTAGGCACCCCTTTTGCGATCTCGTTTCATAAGGACATTTTTTCATTTACACCGCCAAATCTAATCATATTATTATTCTGCATTAGTATAAAATTTTCTGAACAATATGAACTTTAGGCACCCCTTTTGCGATCTCGTTTCATAAGGACATTTTTTTTCATTTACACCGCCAAAATCCGGTTGTTTGTTAGGGGTTAGGGTTAGGGGTTAGTTTTATAATTAAAAAAAAAACTCTAAAAATCATCTGTTAACAAACAACCGGATTTTGGCAGTGTAAATAAAAAAAATGTCCTTATGAAACGAGATCGCAAAAGGGGTGCCTAAAGGTCATATGGTCCAAATTTTCTTTATACAATCACCAGAGTATTTGTATACAAGTTAATATAGCATGGACTAAAGACCGTGGATCATTTAATGCTAAAGTAGAAAAACAGTAGTGGTACTATTTAACCCATAGCTGGGGGATAAGGGAGTTCATACTTTTCCCAAGGGTATTAGTACAAAAGGGAACATAAAAGCATAACTGGAGTTCGAACTTGCTTACTATGATGTCCCAGTCCAGTGTGTTGACTGACCCCCATCAGTCTTATCTGGATGGTAAATATAAATATTACATTTTTATATAAGTTTTTGTACATTAACACAGAAATTTTCTTTATTGAGCTTTTCTTTATACAATCATGCCTGACTTCTGATTTAGGTCGGAAAATTAACACGGAAAGTTTTTTTGGCAGTACCTAATGATAGTTTAACTACAGTCTATGATAGGGATAGGCAAATTTGTCATCTGCTAGGAATTTTAAAAGCGAATTAGAAATAATTAAATCTATTATTTAAGGTCAAACTTTGTCTAAATCGATAAGTAGTAACATAATAACCATAATTAAAAAAAGAAAAATATCATTACATATTTAGTTTATTTTTAATAGATTTAAAACTATTTGTTTTGGTCAATTTCGACGATATCAGCCATTTAGCCTCGTTTTCGATGTTTTTAAGTGCTTGTTTACAATTTTACTGTAACATTTGCGTTTGCAAAAAAATTTACCATAAATCAGGTAATTATCCGATTTTAATGAAATTTTCAGTATTGATTTAACAATTAATGAATCTTATAATGCATCAGTTATTTTATTTCAAAACTTTAATTTAGTATTTTTGCTATGAAAAATTAATACATAAAATTCATTTAAAATATAAATATTCTGATGTTAAGTTTAAAATGTTATATTTTTAGATTCTAAAAATTAATATCTACTTAATGCAAACCTTATTTTTGTTGACGAAAGTAATAAGTTTTGAAGAAAAACTCGATTGAAAATGTACCCCCTCAGATGTATAATTTTTTTTTTATAAAATAATAGCCAATTAAATAATTATCGAAATGAGTAAAAAAGAAATCTCCAAAAAATTAATTATTTATTATTTTTTTACATTTTATTTTTCGATTTTCGGTACTTATTTTCTCATAGAAGCGCAACCGTAATTTTTTGTTGTTGTTTCTATTCATAACTTCGGTCTTTTATCTCATTATTTATACTGTAATTAGTATCAGGTAAGGACCAACTCGAAACAATTTTACGCCCCCAGCATAGGGGGGGGGGTCAAAATTAAGTGACCTGAAAAAAATGAGAAAGTTTTGAAATAAAATAAATAATGCATTATAAAGATCATTCATTGACACATAAACACTGAAAATTTCATTAAAATCCGATAATTCCCTGATTTTTGGTAAATTATTTTCTGTAGGGGGGGGGGGGCTAAAGTCATTTGGTCAAAAACGCATTTTAGGCTCATTTTGCCTGTCACTAGTCTATGAATTAACATTTTGCAAATTGGGTTACGGTTTTAGGAGATTAAGGTTGTTTTTAATTACGTATTGCTTAAAAAAATAAACAAAAAAAAAAAAACAACAAAAAACAACAATTACTATACATTTAATTAACCATTGAAATTAATTATTGAATCTATTATTGAGACAGTTGTTTGTGTTAGTATTGCAATGTATAATTTCAATTAAACTTAGTTTAAAAAAATATTTTTCAACATTAATTTTATCAAATGTTATACATGTGTATGTGTATTTATGCGAAGAGGCTTGATATTAATAATTATGATATTTCAGACTGTTGTTCTCATATTTAAAGAGTAAAAACACAACATTCAGACCACTGTAACCTCGGGCTCTGTTTTGGGTGTGTTTTTTTTTTTATTCATTATTTTAATTACATTAAAATAATTTATCTTCAGATGTTTACCCATTACGATTTCTTCAAAATCAAATTTGTATTTTTGTTGTTTTTTTTTCAACTTACCTTTTCAGACCAGGAAATCCAAAGAAAAAACTAACGAGATTGTTTTTTGTTGTTTGTTTTTTTCTTTCTTCGTGTTCAAATGATTTTTTTTCTTCTTAAAAGTTGGTGTCAATTTTAATGTTAGAATTTCTCAGTCAATCGACATATTTTTTTTTTTCATTCAATTCATTAACAAAAAACAAACAAAAAAATAAAATAATGTAAAAGTTGAAAATAACGATACAAAGAAAACAGAATTAAGAAATGGGAAAATACGATGAAAACCTCAAACTGACCTAACTAAAGAAAATATTTTGCCGGGAAAGATGTCAACCGGTGCGAAACCTAATTGTGTTCCTTGTGTTTAAAATTCCGCATGATTGACTATTTATTGATTTTTAACGGCATGTCTACAGTTATTTTATGCCTAGAGGTCAGGGAATCGTATTCATTGTATGTAGGTATGTGCAATTTTTGTCAGGGTAGGTAATAAAAAAAAATTGGATTTTTTAAATTTATTTTAAAACATTAATGAATGATTTTGGGGAAAATAACTATGATTTTTGGTAATAGTTTGCAAATTTTTTTAAAATTTGCAATTTCTGGACATCCCTAGATAAAAAAAAATATGATAAAAATTATTGACTACAATTTTGGACCTTTAGGCATCCCTTTTGCGACCTCGATTCGTGGGAAAAATTTTTTCATTTACATCGTCAAAATCCAGGTTTGTTAGGGGTTAGTTTTATAATTAAAAAAAAACCATCTAAAATCGTCTGTTAACAATTAACCAGATTTTGACGGTGTAAATGGAAAAAATGTTACCACGAATCGAGAACGCAAAAGGGGTGCCTATAGGTCATATGGTTCTAATTTTTTTTTATTCAAATGACCAAAGGTTGAATCTTCTACCATACAATCTTAATCAATAAAAAACCTTTTGGATTTTAAAAATTTTCTTTTTAATTTAATTTTTTATGTGTTCTTCAGAATTTGATTTTAGGGACTAGATTTTTAAAAAAATTAAAATAATTAAAAGGTCAAAATCCCTCCTACAATCAGAATTGATAAAAAAACATTGTTTCAAAGACTTAAAAAAAAAGTTATTCATTATAAAATTAAGTCTTAATGAATAGAGTGCAGAAAATTTTATTAAAATTGGACAATACTCTGATCTTTAATTAATGTTTTAAAATTGATTTTTTTATATTCTTTTATTACCTCCCCTGACAAAGATTGCACATACCTACATACAATTCCTTTAACCTCAAGGCATAAAATAACATTAGACATGCCGTTAAAATTGATTTTTTTATATTCTTTTATTACCTCCCCTGACAAAGATTGCACATACCTACATACAATTCCTTTAACCTCAAGGCATAAAATAACATTAGACATGCCGTTAAAATTGATTTTTTTTATATTCTTTTATTACCTCCCCTGACAAAGATTGCACATACCTACATACAATTCCTTTAACCTCAAGGCATAAAATAACATTAGACATGCCGTTAAAATTGATTTTTTTATATTCTTTTATTACCTCCCCTGACAAAGATTGCACATACCTACATACAATTCCTTTAACCTCAAGGCATAAAATAACATTAGACATGCCGTTAAAAATGTATCAATCATCAATCATTAGGAGTTTTAAGAAAAAAACTTTTAAATTTTCAAATAAGTTTTTTCGAGTGTTGAAATTTATTTTATCAATTTAAAAGAAAAAAAAATCTTTTGGTTATTTCTTATAAGTCTAACATAAACAAAGGGAACCACTCTTGACTGATAAATTATTTATGTATTTATTGATCTACTAGGAAAAAAGAACACGGGGTTAGGGTTAGGGTTTAGGGTTAGTTTAATGGGAAAATAGATAAATAATTTATCAGTCAAGAGTGGCTCCCCTCCGTTTATATTAGATAACCTATTGTTTAATATGGTCTTCTGAATTTGATCTTTCTAGAGATGTAAAAATTAGGGACTGGAACTTTTTTTTATTTATTCTAATGACCAAAGGTTGGCTCTCCTCCTCCTTACAATCTTAATTGATAAAAAAACATTTTCTTCAATTTTTTGAAAATAAAATAAACTATTCATTATAAAATTAAATCCTTAATGAATGAAGTGCTGTGAGTTTCATCAAAATTGGAAAATTCCCTGATTTTTGGTTCGAACCAGGAACCTTGTGATACCTAGCCGAACACTCTACCAACTGAGCTAAACCAGCCCCTTTTCAATGCATTTCAGCATTTTCAATGTAGTTAGTATAATTGTTTTATTTTTATTTGTTTTTTAAACAATTTTAAAACCTTAATTTACTATTGTTTGATTCAAATATTTCTAATTCTTATATATATATATATATATATATATATAAAAATAAATAAATAAAAGAAATAATAGATAAATAAATAAATATGTGTATATATATATAAAAATAATAAATAAATAAATATATATGTGTGTATATATATATATATAAATAATATATATATAAAATGAATAAATAAAATAAATAATGAAAAATAGATGGAAATTAATCCGACAGTATGAAATTTAACATTTTGAAAAAACATATGATGTTTGTTATGTGATTATATATATATGCGCGTGTGTGTTTGTGTGTTAATCTATTTCTGTATTAACTGCTTCTGTTACTGCTCATTATCATGGCTGTTATGTGCGCATGCGTATAAGAGAGGGAAAAATAAAATCCAGTCTGAAAATATTTCTATTTGAAAGTGGATATGAATTGTCTGAGTTTATTGACTTGATTTTCATTCAAGCAGATTTATTTTTTTCTTTGTTTTTTTTTTTTTTGGTTTGTTTTGTTTTACGGCATATCAACCTCAGTGGGTCATTTAATGCCGATAAAGTTTTGAAATAAATCAATTCTTAATGGATAATACATTTTTTTTATAAATACATTTTTCTATTTAACCCATAGATGGGACCCTAACAGGTACTACCACTCTGGGTCAGAGTGGACCAGGGAGCAATGGTGATGAAGGGGTGCTCCATATTCCCCAAACCTCCAAAACTATGGTGGCAATTTTCCCTTTTTTTTCGGCTTTGTATATTGTCTTTCTTTCTATTCTCTCTCTCTCCTTCTCTGTGTACCTCTCTCTTTCACCTCCTCACCCCCAGCCAATCCCTGGATATGTATTGATTCTTCATTTTAAACGAAAATATCTGGCCTGACTTGAAGACCTGTTTTGAATGTCCTCTGAAATAGAACGAGAAAGAGGTTTATTTATATTAATTTTGTAAAATTCATGCTTGTAACATCTGTGTTAGGGAGAGTTATCTCCCCCTAACGAATCGAACCGGAAAAGGAGGTGGGGAAAAATATATTAACAGCAGCAGTAGCAGCAACGGAGGGCAGAGCAGAACCGGGGATACTACGTGACGCACGTGTATGTTACATCAAGCCAGAACTCTAATCCAAATCCATCCACTGTATTTCCCTGTCAGTGAGAATAAATAAAACAAGTATTGTTATTGTTAACAATTTCCCTGTTTTTATTATCATTTCTGTTATTCCTACATCTTGGATACAACAATCTGAAATTAATAAGTTTACTTATTAAAAATTGGCATTGCCCATTGTACCTGTCATAAAGGTTGATGGGACCGATGCAGATTTTTGGCAAATTCAAACAGTACATAGAATGGATGTGGGAGTGCACCTGGACCAAATACCAGGCTTCTGAAAGCGGAAGGATGAGTAACTGATTAATGAAGTTCTCTTTTTATATATAATTGACTATTGTATTTGCCGACATAAGATGCATTATTTACAAGTGTATTTTGGAGGACTAACACTCACTGCAACTTATCAAAAACCCATAACTGTCCATTTTGAACTTTGGTAGATAGTCCACTAGTTATAATACAAGTGCATTTTATGTTATGCAATATTTGTATTTTTAAAAAATTTGATGGTAATTTTTTTCTTTTCCTTTTAATTTTAGATCTTTTTGAGTAATGCAACAACAGATATATTTCACTTATTTTACTAATCTCATGTATTTCCTTATAAATGCCAAAATTGCTTACAAGGTGGATAGTGGTGTTATTCTTTGATGTTAAAACACCAATTGAATATGATAGTACCAATTGTATTAGATTTAGCTAAAGCTTACATCATTTCTAAGATTGTCTTAATGAGTAGCAAAAATCTTTATAAAATTATGTAGGCCACTTTCAGAAATTTAATGAAAACTTTCTTAAAAAGGCATTTTCAGTGGTCATTAAACTCAACACTGAATCACATCCTATTACAGAATTTATCTGAAAATTAATTGCAAATAAATTCTCTTTAATTGGCACCTTATAATTTCTCAAAGGGAGATAATTATTGTTACATAAACATCATATGATAACTTTCCAGTGTCTAAGACAGAAGATCTTTTATCCACATTGAATGTTACCTTTTCATGAGGAATCTTGAGAACAGCACACTGTTGAAGTAATTTGTGTTGCCTCGGATCATAGTCCTTCCACTGGGTCATTTCTCCTTCCTTACATGCATGTCTCTCAATTCCAGACTTTATTACACACATCCAATTCACAGCGATAATCTACATTCATGCCAGTCACTATTGTCAAAATTTTATTTTCAAAAAATTGAAGAAAATGTTTTTTATCAATTAAGAATGTAAGGAGGAGGAGGGCCAACCTCTGGTTTTTAGAATAAAAAAAAAATTTCCAGTCTCTAATTTTTCCATCTCTAGAAAGATCAAATTCAGAAGACCATATTAAACAATAGGTTATTTCCTAACTCTAATATAAACAAAGGGGAACCACTCTTGACTGATAAATTATTTATCTATTTTCCCATTAAACTAACCCTAAACCCTAACCCCATCAGTAGATCAATAAATAAATTAATTTATCAGTCAAGAGTGGTTCCCCTTTGTTTATGTTGGACTTATAGGAAATAACCTAAAACTATCACCAAAATTTTACTATTGACAAATTAGTGAACGACAGAGATATAGGATTAGTCATGAAAGAATTTTCTTTTACATTTTCCTATAGCAATATGCAAATAATTCAACCCACACATTGTGTAAGGTTACCAATGATCTATAAACACTTTGATTAGTCAGGGTGGGGGTCTGTTTTTGACAATAAAAGAAAAAAAACTAACAAGTCTATGGGTAAGTAGGTGGGCATAAAAGACACCTCCTTACCTGAAAACGCGTAGAGTCATCCAGTGAACAGGTGTCAGTGATTGAGGAAATGAAAAGAAAGAAAGAATGAGGGAAGAGAAAGGAAAGAAAGAGGAGAAAGAAAGGAGAAGTTTGTCCCCAGGAAAATGGGAAAATTAAAGAAATATGAAATTTTGGAGTAAAAGGACGTGAAGGAGGAGTTGGATCAGAGCGGTTCATTTTTTGACAATAAAATAAAAAAATAAAAAAAACAAAAAAAGAAAAACAAGTTTTATCTTTATTTAACAACAAAAAATTCATAAAGGAATTTTAAAAAAATTAAAATAAACATTTTGGCAATTTGAACAGATTTAGGTTCATTGCTAAAACTAAAGTTTGTAAATGAGTTAACTAAATAATCTCAGCTAATGTAATAAGATGGAAGTTAACAAGAAGATTTGAATTAATGTATTACTACAAAATTTTAATTTTTTTAAACAAAGATTTTAGGGTTATTTCCTATAACTCTAACCTAAAAAAGGGGAACCACTCACAATGAATTTTATCTGTTAATTAATCTACCCATTATTTTCCCATTAAACCAACCCTAAACCCTAACCCTAACCCCGTCTTCTTTTTTTCTTGCAGATCAATAAATAAATAAATAATTTATCAGTCAATCAGAGTGGTTCCCTCCCTTTTTTTTTTAGGTTGGAGTTATAGGAAATAACTGATTTTTAGGTTTATTGCTAAAACTAAAGTTTATAAATGAGTTATATTGTCTACAATTCTTTAAAAGATTCTTTTGATCTTCTCATTTGTGCTGCTTATATAGTAATTTGCATACACGATTCAACAAACACAAATTCCAACCATTGTGTACACCTGCCCACAGATGTTGTGGATGACTTTCAGCCACCACCATGCCAACTTTTGGATACTATGACCTTGGTAAGCTACAAGTTAACTAAGTAATCTCAGCTAATGCAACAAAATGGAAGGTACCAAGAAAATTTGGATTAATCTACTACAATAAAATTTTTATTTTTCAAAAACTGTATTCATCAAATTTTATTATTGACAAACTAGTGAACAACAGAAATGTAAGATTAGACATGAACAAATTTTCTTTCATGTTTTTTCTATAACAATATGCAAATAATTCAACCCATGCATTATATGAGGTTACTAATTATCTTTGAAATGAAACCTTTAAACATATTGAGATATATTCCAATGAAATTGATTTCTTACCAATGTATGTTTAACAGTGTCTGCATGTGTTTTTTTAATTATAACTACTTGAAAATATTGAACCATATACTACTGAAGTATCTGTGTGTAGTTTTTCAAATGAGAATTTCTTCATAATGCTGAACCATACACCTCACAAGAATATGGCTTGTCCCTTCATTGTGTGGCCTTCTGAAGAAGAATTTCTTGAAAATGCTAAATCACCCATGTGATATTAAGAGACGTGATTACCTCCCTTTTGGAGTGGTGGGGTTATCTTCCCTTGATCAGGACTATTGCTGAGCTGTATTCAGTTTATTAAAGTTAAATTGTTATGTTACATTTTCTTTGCCTCATTTTAATTTAATCTACTGTAGCTCAGCAATAACGCAATTACAATGTCTGCTGTCTGTTGCATTTAAATAGTCCCAATCAAGGGAAGATAACCGCTCCACTCCAAAAGGGAGGTAATCATGTCTCTTAATATCACAACACACTTGACAATTTTTCCTTTTTCTCAAAGAACATATGCATATGCTCTTTGAAAATGTTGATCTAAACAGACAGACTGTGTGTTGGCAAGTGTTTCTTTAAACTGTAATTGGTTGAAAAGGCTGAACCACAGGTTTTACAAATATATGGTTTCTCACCAGTATGAGTTCGCATGTGATTTTTCAAAAGTGAATTAACTGAAAATGCTGAACCACATACTTCACAAGAATACGGTTTCTCTCCAGTGTGTGTTCGCATGTGTGTTTTCAATTGTGATTTTCTGTAAAATGAGAAGCCACACACTTCACAAGAAAATGGTTTCTCTCCAGTGTGTGTTTGCATGTGATTTTTTAAATTTGAACTCATAGAAAATGCTGAACCACACACATTGCAAGAATAAGGTTTTTCTCCAGTGTGTTTAAGCATGTGAAATTTCAATTGTGAATTCCAAGAAAATTTTGATTCACACAATCCACAAGAATATGGTTTTTCTCCAGTATGTGTTCGCATGTGTTTTTTTAAATCTGAACTTGATGAAAATGCTGAACCACATACTTCACAAGGATATGGTCTCTCTCCAGTGTGTATTCGCATGTGGCTTATCACCTGAGATTTCCTAGCAAATGCTGTACCACAAACTTCGCAAAAATATGGTTTTCTCTTTAGAATGTTTTACCATGTGGGCTTTCAATTTCCATTTGATGAAAATGCTGAACCACAAACTGTGCACAAATAAGGCTTCTCACCAGTATGTATTTGCATGTGAAATTTCAAGTGTGAATTTCTTGAGAATGCTGAACCACATATTTCACAATGGTATGGTCTCTCTCCTGTATGTGTTCTCATGTGTCTTTTCAACATTGCATTCCATACAAATGCTAAACCACACACTTCACAAGAATATGGCTTTTCTCCGGCGTGTGTCTGCATGTGTTCTTTTAAATCTGACCTGCAGTAAATGTTGATTCACAGATTCTACAAGAAAATGGTCTTTCTCCAGTATGCGTTCGCATGTGTATTTTCAGATTGTATCTATCTAAAAATCCTGATTCACAGACTTTACAAGAATATGGTTTCTCCCCAGTGTGTATCATCATATGACGTTTCAAAAGTGATTTCCATGGAAATGCTAAACTACACATTTCACAAGAATATGGTTTCTCCCCAGTGTGTACCCTCAAGTGGCTTTTCAAAACCGAATTTGCTGCAAATGCTGATCCACACACTTCACAGGAATATGGCTTTTCTCCAGTGTGTATTCGCATATGTCCTTTTAAATTTGACTTTCGTTTAAAAGTTGAACCACATACTTCACAAGAAAAAGGTTTCTCTCCAGTGTGTGTTCGCATATGGATCTTAATATATGAACTCCTTAAAAATGCTGAGCCACATACCTCACAGGAATACCGTTTCTTTGCTTTGGGTGTTTTTATTTGCTTTTTTACACTAGAATTCTCAATTCTTCGTACTTTTACACTATGTGAAGAAGCCGATCCACTCACTTTGCAGGAATGAGTTTTCTCTTGAGTGTCTGTTTCCATGTTTACTTTTGAAATGCAAATTCTTTAAAAATGCTGATATACATACTTTATGTGAATAACAATTGCCTTTTTGTGCTTGGATGTTAAAGTTCAAATATGAACTTGTCCAGGTGCAGATCAACACTTTGCCAGAATAGCTTTTCTCTTAGGTGTCACTTACGTCTCTTTAAATCTTATGATTAATCTTCTCCGCTGCAATGAAGAGGAGATATTATTAAACTAAACAGAAAACAAATGAATTATTTGTAATTATAATTCAATATAATAATTCAATTTATCTTTTAATGGACAACAAAATATAAAACCTCATTATTAACAAAAAGATGAGTAAATAGTTCATAGATTTAAAATTTCTGTATCATAGAAATGAATATGAAATGAATTGTGAGTCCACACTATAATTAATACTAATGGTTAAAAAAAAGTCTTAATAGTTTAGAGAACTAATGAAAACGTTTTAAAATGTAAGCAAAAATAGATATTGCATTCTTTTTATCGTTAAGAACTAGATTTGAATTGTCATGTAGAAAAAATTCAAAGAAATAAATTACAATGTATTTCTAACTTATCAAGCAATTAAAAACTGAATTTAAAATTGTCCCCAAATACTATTATTATTTTCAAACTGGAGTTTCAGTGAAACTTTTTGTGAAAATAAGAGAAAATAATCTTGCTCATTATATAATTTGTATGAGTCTTTATCAATTATTTTTTATATCGAGTTAGAAAAAAAGGACAGCAAAAGTATGTTTTAACGAAAAATCAAATCTTATTCATATCGCAATCTTTCTATTCCTGTCTTTAAAATATTAATTTAGTTAGAAATGAAATAGTTCACAGATTTAAAATTTTTGTATCATAGAAATAAATATGAAATGAATTGTGACTCCACACCTTAGAGAAGGAAATATTTGAGAAAATTGTTTAAAAACTATGTTGTTATAGAAAATGGACATGACAAACCGAGTTCAAATCCTTGAGAAATGTATGAATCTATTGTCCCTTCATCTATAGGTAAATAGTCTTTTGGAAAACTGGGCTCTTTAGCCTTGTTATGGCAACTAGTCTAGAAGAAGGAAAACTGAATTCAATACTTTTAAACTCAGCTTACATAAAAATTGACCTTGCATCACATCCTGCTCACGCACAGTGGTTGTGTAAATACATACATTTATCAATAAGCGAGGCTTATTTTATAGTTAAAAAAAAAACCCAAAAAACTAAAAGAATTTTGAATAATCCGAACGAGCGCATATACAACAGACCGATATGCCATCATGGAAAATCCCGAACATTTAAAATATCTGGCATTCCTCCAACTTAATAACAACAAAAGATTACACTGGCGCGGTGCTTAAAAAAAAAAAAACATGGATGCTTCTGCCTCTGATGATGAGATTTTCTTGAACATATTTAGGTAAATAAACATCATTTAACACCTATTACATTGCATTGGAAATTGCCTTCAAATCTATATTTTACACATACATACAATGCTTGTAAAAATCTATAAAAAAAAAAAAAACACTTATTTTACCACGCCTGAGCAAGGCTTATTTTATAGTTAAAAAAAACAAAAAAAACTAAAAGAATTTCGAATAATCTGCACGAGCACATATACAACAGACCAACATGCCATCACGGAAAATCCCGAACATTTCAAATATCTGGCGTTCCTCCAACTTAATAACAACAAAAGATAACGCCGGTGCGGTGCTTAAAAAAAACAAACACGGATGCTTCTGCCTCTGATGATGAGATTTTCTCGAAAATATTTATATAAATAAACATCATTTAACACCTATTACATTGCATTGTAAATTGCCTTCAAATTTATATTTTATACATTTATCAATAATTAAGAATTTGAAAAATTATGTTTTTATACAAACCAGTCCTTAAAGAAGGTAGTAATTATTATCATTAGTTAAAGAATTTATTTTTGTTTTATTTTATTCAATCAAATTTATGACTGTAAATAATATAACACTTATTCAAGCACTGCATTTAATTATTTTATGACAACAAATGACAATTTGTGAATCTGGACACTATTCTACTGGAATCTAATTCTTAACAATTTTGATATCTTTTCAGTGTATATAAGAAAAATTGCTTAAACTTTATTACTTAAAATTAATCAGTATCCCTTAATGATTTTGTAATTTATGAAAACATCAAATTAAATCTGGCAACTGCTTTATGGACAAATTCAGTTATGTTTAGTGTTTTTTCTTCAACAGTGCACTTAACTCACTCAATTCAACAGCCTCAGTGAGAAGATATGATGCTGAGAAGGCCAAAAATTAAAAAAGATTAAAAAAAAAAATTATCAGTGAATAGAAAATAAGAATTAAAAAAAATTTCAAATTGATTAGATTTTATTTAATTATCAAATTAATTTTTGAAACTTACATCTTTATTATAACCAAAATCTACTTACATCTTTATTATAACCAAAATCTACTTACATCTATATTATAACCAAAATCTACTTACATCTTTATTATAACCAAAATCTACTTACATCTTTATTATAACCAAATAATAACTCCACTTGGGGTGGCCACTACTAGAATAGACTCAGTCCTAATTAGTGATGTATTTCTTTAAGTGTTTTTTTTTTTTTTTACTAACAACAACCATCAGTAACCAAGACTAACCCCATAACAACTATTCCTGATACAAATATTTTTTTAACAGATACATTTGACTAACAGATGGAACTGTTAATTGGTACTATCTAAATTATTCAGACTTCCATAACAAAAATATTGGAAACCACAAAGAAAAAAAAAAGTATTTTAAAAAGTTGAACATGTATTTTCCCCATTTTAGTCATATTGATATATTTATTGTTACATTTGAATTACAAATTACAATTAGACTGGTTGTCTAACACATTGTGCCCTGCTACTGTTTCCATAGCTCAGATGGAATCATGCCTTTCCTAAGGGCATAGTGCGAAATGAAATGCAGAACAGCCTCATCCAGAATTTGAACTTTGGAGTATTTTTTTTTCCTAGACAAGTTGTCTAACCAAGTTAAGGAACCCAGTCAAATCGGACCTACCATTTAACTATTTGTGGGGCAGGGGGATGTATTCATGCCTTTCCTAAGGGCATGAGCATGAAAATGAAATGCAAACTGCCCTGTCCATGAGTTGAACTCTGCCCACTGATCCCATTTGCCGTTATGCTTAAACATCTAAAGTCCCAAAAAGAAAGGTTTCCATTTACGAAAAAACAACATTGTAATAATGAAGAAAAAAAGTGGACCATATTACTTTAGGCACCCCTTTTTGATCTCGATTAAGAAAGGACATGTTTTTTATTTACACCGTCAATATCCGGTTGTTTGTTAGGGGTTAGTTTTATAATTTTTTAAAAAAATCTAAAAATCGTCTGTTAAAACAACCGGATATTGACGGTGTAAATGAAAAACATGTTCTTTCTTAATCGAGATCAAAAAGGGGTGCCTAAAGGTCATATGGTCCAAAAAATTCAACAAAATGTTTTTTCTTTTACCCAATAAACTATATTTTTTTAAATGTAAAAAATCATTAGTTTAAAAATATATATATATATCTGATTTAGGTACCACCAATTAGGTGCACATTTTCACTTACAAAAAAAATTAATGAAAATTAAATAAATCAATTATTTACCATCAAATTCTTATTTTAGTCAAAAATTAATAACATAATGTGCATCAGTAAAAAAATAGCAAAATAATATTATATATGTAATTAATCTTTTATACATTTTAAACATTAAATTTGCCCCAAAATTTATGAAACTGTACACTTTACATGAAGTAACTCATGTACTTATAAAACAAGTTATTAAAAGTTTTAAAAAACCTTATAAAAGTTTCTTCTTAGAAATCAATAACAAAAAACATTAAATACACTATATACAAAAAAATTACTCACATGCTGATATTTTATACAAACACAATATAATTTTTTTGGTTTGAAACATGCAGAAAAATTACTTCATTAAAAATTGATCATATCATCTTATGCACACAAAATATATTAATACTATGGTAGCCAAGATGTAACAATTCCCTATCAACCCTGATTAATAAACAAAAAATAACAAAAATCAGGAAGTTATATAATATTTAATAATTTTAATTTTCAGTGTTGAATTTTATAATGCATCAGTTATTTTTATTAAGAATTTTGCAGTTTTTTAAAGGTAACTTGTGCCCCCACTTTTCAGGGATTAAAAATACTAAAAGTAGGTCTATGTCTTTATATAAAAATTAAATTTAACAGATGTCAAAATTAATTTATTTTGAATGTTTTAATTAAAAATAGTAATAAAGAAATGAACTTATCTTTCTTTTAAATGTTTGAATTGTTTCAAACTGATTCTTATGTGAGTAAAGGCAAACAAATCAAAATTCATTAAAATAAATATTACTGTTAGTTCCATCCATAGGAGCTTCTAGAGCAACCATTTTTATAACCAATTAATGAATAAAATTCATTTGAAATATAATGCCCATAATTTAAAGTTTTAAAATTCATATTTTTAGTTTATAAAAAATAATCTAACTTTAGTAGGCTGATGTAATAATTAATGGAGAAATCTCAGTTTAAAAGTTTAGCCTCCACCTTTTTAAACAGAACAAATGTCAATACATAATTATTTCACTGATAATCTAAAAGAAATTATATTTCATATATTTTATCTGATTTTATCTATCTGTCTATGTATCTATCTATCCAGCTATCCTCAGACTTATTCTAAATCAGGCTGATTCTATCTATCTATCTTTATCTGTCAATCTCTATTTATCTATAATCAAGTAAAATCAGAGCATCATTGCCCAGATGTGCATAATAGAAATGAGGTATTCCTTTCTCATTTTTCTTTCATATAGTTTGAATGTTCGATATTATTATTATTATTATTCCTTTTGAGTTTTCACATCAGTAATTAAAAAAAATCTATAAAAAAAATTTTTAAGTTGTTTTTTTTTTACATTTGATTTTCAGATTTTTGGTACTTATTATCTTCCAAAATCTTAAAAAAAATTCCTATTCACACCTGCGGTCTTTTGTCTTTTTATTTATGCAGATATTAGTTTCAATTATATATAACCCCACCGATATTTTGTGTCCCAAAAACACGGGAAGGGTCAAAGTTAAGTGACTTGAAAAAACAAAAAAAAAGTGTTTTTTGTTGTTGTTTTTTTTTTAGACAAAATAACTGATACATTATAAAAGTCATTCATTGATAAATCAACACTGAAAGTTTCATTAAAATTGGATAATTCCCTGATTTTTGGTAATTTTTTTTCAATCAGAATTAGTGATTTGGTTTTGTACAATACGTCTATGACGTCAAGAATGTTGGTACCTAAATTTAAGAAATTTAAATGAAGTCGGTGATACATAAAAGATGTTGACTCCCAAAATTTGATTTTGAATGGAAAATTCTTTCTTTTAAAATAAACTTTGCCTTTTTTTGTTTTATGTTACTTTATTATCGATTAAAAAAAATGAAAATCCGATAATTAACCGATTATTTTGGAAACTTATTTAAATCGGCGTCTTTTGTTTTTGGCGCCTGAAACAGGTGAGCGTTTTTGTTCCTATCTAGGAAAATAATAGGGGTTTAATTTACAATTTCGCATTAACTGGACCCTAGTTTTATGTCCACCTTTAAATAAATAAACGCATCTGAAAGACAATGAAACCTTTCTAGTATAAATGAAAGTTATGTTCGTTTAAATCAAAACATATTAAAAATAATAATGATCACGCACACACACACACAAACAAACAAAACAAAACCCACAATGACGTTAACCTGGATACAAAAGGTTTTTTTTATCTTATTTTTTGTGCGTATTTCTATTTGTAAACAAATTAAAGTTTATGAAGACAAGGTTATACTTACTCCTTATGTCTGGTTTCATTCATTCTTAAATTTTTTTTTTTTAGATAAAATGCAACATTAAATGAAGAGAAGAAACTGTAAACTTTAAAAGAAACTGATATTTTCTCTTTTAATTAAATCTAAAAGCATCCGTAATTTACGCTCGATCCAAAATGCTTTTATAAAAATCAGAAATCAAGGGAGATAATCCAAATTATGAAGAAAGATTTGAACTGTAACCACCAAATAATCAGAACCCACAAAACAAAACAATTATAGTTTGTAATAATAATTAAGTTAATATAATGATTCGTATTTAAAACAATATTCTCTGAAATATAAGATATTTTTGGATTTAAAAATATCTGTTCTAGTTTCGGTTTTGTTTCGTTATGTATTTTTGTTGGCGGAAAAATGAAAACGCATTTTTGTTTGATTTATTTCATTTATTTGATGTATTGTATTTTAATTTTACAAAATCAAATCAATAACCCTGATTGATAAATTTTTTGCCAAAAATCAAGGAATAATCCGATTTTAATGAAATTTTGAGTATTGACTAATCAATGAACGAATTTTATAATGCATCAGTTATTTTATTACAAAACTTTCTGATTTTTTTCTGGTCACTCAACTTTGACTATATCCCCCTTATTTTGGGGTGCAAAATATCTGTACAGTTAATTACAGTATAAATAAAAATACAAAGTGTGAATATAAAAAAGAAAATTTAAAGGTGCGATTTTTGTAGAAAATAAGTCCCGAAAATCTTAAATAAAAAAGAAATAAATTAAAAAATTTTTTTTTAGATTTATTATTATTGTTGTTTACAAAAAATAATTTATTGTCAGTGAAAAAATTATACATTGATTTTTATTCTGCTAAAAAGGGTGGGAGTCTAACTTTTCAATTGAGTTTTCCCCAAAAATTATTAGATAAATTTAATTAATTTAATTAATTAGTAATTTTTTTTTTTAATTTAAAAATTTTTCTTTTTCTAAATCAGTGAATAAATTTAGGTCATTGAATCAGAAAAAATCCTTTTTTTTTTGCACCAATTCAAAAAAAAAAAAAAAAATTTTAAAACTGCAAAAAAAAAAAAAAAAAAATGCTACATAAATTACTTTTTGAGTTTTAAGAAAATAAAATTCAAATTTTCAAACCCATTTTTAGGGTATTGAAATTTTATTTCTTATATTCTTTTTATATATTTTCTTCAGGATTTGAACTTTCCAGAAATGTAAAAATTAGGGACTGGAAAATTTTTTCTTCAAATGACCCTACATGAATGATAAAGACTTGTTTTTTGTTTTTTTTCAAGTTCTTTTTTAATAGAATAAGCTATTCATTATAAAAATGAAGTCATTGACGAATAATTTGGTGAAAACTTTATTAAAATCAGATAATTCCCTGATTTCTGGAAATAATTTGAAAATTAAAAAAAAAAAAAATGAAACTCTTTTATTACCTCCCCTTACGGAGTTTGTCACTCCCTACTTTATACAAATTAATGAATGATTGATTAATTTTAACGGCATATCAACCTGTCAGGGGTTGTTTTTATGCCTACAGGTTAGAGAATTGAGGGTGATGTATGTGGCCTACCTTTTTGTTTCTGTTATAGTATGTGGCCTACCCGGTTTGAATGTGTCCTACCCCAGTAAGATTTATAGATATAAGTAGTAGGCAATTTATTGAAACTAATTATTTTTCACATATATTCAATTTCAAGAAATGCAATTCAGTTATAAGCTGTATATAGTAATTAAGAATAATTTTAAAAAGACTTTATCCATAATTTACATGAATCAGAGATCTATTTCATTCTAAAATATTCTAAAATTCTGAAATAGGTTTAGGGTTAGGGGTTAAGGTTAGCAGTTATTATTATAACCTTATAATATGCTTTTTATGGTAGGCCAAATACTATAAAAGAGACATGATTTCGTAGGCCACATTCAAAAGGATGGCCACATACTATAATGGTACTATAATTGAGTACATTAAGTGTTTGTTATTTCTTTTTTTTGGGGGGGGGTGATTTTAAACAGATCTATTTGATACTACCAATTATTTTTTATGTTTTAAGAAAATAACTTAGACTTTCAAATAACTTTTTTTCAGGAGTTTAATTTTTTTCTCATTATTTTTAATGTGGTCTTCAGGATTTGACCTTTCTAGAAAAGTAAAAATTAGGTACTGGAATTAAAAAAAAAAATTCAAATTTCGTTTGATGATCCATAAACGAAAAAAAACAAAAACAATCCTTTGTAATATTTTTTAAATATATAAAAATATTGGAAAATATTAATTGGATAAAAAAAAATAATTTTTAAAACTAAAACAAAAATAAAAGCCAAAAAAAAAAAAAAACCCAAAAACATGCCACCAAAATTATTTTTTGAGTTTTAAGAAAATAACTTTTTTTTGGTATTTTTATCTTTTATTTAAAAAAAAATTTTAATGTTGTCTTCAGGATTTGATCTTTCTAAAAATGTAAAAATTAGTAACGGGATTTTTTTTTCAAATAACTAATGTTTAATCTCTCCTTAGAATCTGAATTGATAAAAAAAAACCCAAACATTCTTTTTATTTAAAAAAAAAAAAAAAAAAAAAAAAAGAATAAGCAATTTATTATAAAATCAAGTCCTTAATGGATAAAATCCTGAAAATTTCATTAAAATTGGATAAGTCCCTGATTTTTGGTAATTCTTTTCAAATTTAATAAAAACATTTCTTACAATTTCTGGACATAACTAACAATTACTATTCTATTGGGCAAATTGAAAAATAATACTCTAAAGTTTGTGGATTCTATCGTGTGTTTCTGAAATTTTTGTTAAATAATATCAATAATGAAAACACAGAAATTCATTTTCCGTTTTAATTTTGTATGAATTATCTCCCTTGAATTTCGCTCTTGGGGAAAACATTTTTCATCGATTACGTACGACGCTGTAAATTTAATTCAACTAGAGAATTAGTATAAAGAGTTTCTTAATTTCCGCAAATATTGCATTTCTCTAAGGGAAAATAAATCAGAGGAAAAAGACAGAAAGAAGTAAGTATCACATTCTCTTAATTTCTTTCTTTACGAATATAAAAGTTTTCTTAATCACGCGGAAGTGTTTTTGCCATTGGTTAAGACAAGAGTCATTTAGGTTTCGTAATATTTTTGTAAGAAAACTTTTTTTTCTTTTAGATACCTACAAGACCTTTAAAGAGATCACCTGTACTGCTAATTTTTTTCTCCTATTTAAAATTTCTGGTAATGAAGGACTATTTGCACGTAAATTCCCACCATAAAATAAACTGAACCCCCATTTTATGTCCGTGTTTTTTATTAAATGTTTTATTTTTCTTGCACCCGTTATGTTACAATACTAAATATATTTTCTTTATTTATTTTAATATTCACTTCAATGTGCATATTCTAAAAGCTTTTATTTTGTGAGAATGCTTAGTTTTAAAGTGGGGGTTCGTTTTTACACTTCAACTTTTTACTTGTAAATTCCTACCATAAAATGCCCAAGCCAAATTTTATGGCAGGAATTTACGAGTAAAAATTTGAATATTACTTTTTGTTGTTGTTGTTTCTTTTTTGGCTTTGGTACTCTAAAATAAAAACGTCAGATTTTAATCATCGTCGACGAAAAAACAAAATTACGGTCATAAAAGGAGGATCCAATTTATGCCTAAATTGTAAAACGAGCCCCCACTTTAAAACTAAACATTCTCACAAAATAAAAACTTTTAGAATATGCACATTGAAATGAATATTAAAATAAATAAATAAAATATATTTTGTATTGTAACATAACGGGTGCAAGAAAAATAAAAAGATTTATTGCAAAAACACGGACATAAAATGGGGGTTCAGTTTATTTTATGGTAGGAATTTACGAGCAAATAGTCCTTCATTACCAAATTTCTTCTGACATAGTTGCAAAAATCTGGCGGGCTGTTTTCATTTAGTCTCCCATTCCAAGAGGTCCGATTTTGATATTCAGTTCATAATAATAGATTTTATCTTCTTATCGAAAATAACATTAAGGTATGGATTAGAACCTTCGTAACATCACGAAATAAATTAAAAAGGAAAATGCTACTTAATCTTTTTTGTTTTGTTTTTTTAGGCTTCCATACTTTAAATTTTAAAGTTTAAAATTACGGAGTGTTAACCTTCCGTGTGCTTACGAAAAATAACTACTATTGCTACTACAATACAATATGTATAAAGACATACACTAGGTATCACCAAAACGGTCACGTGATCAGTTTAAGCCATCTTGAATAAAACGGAAATAAACAATTCCGAACATTGTTTATCAAAAATCTCGAAAAAAACAATTAAAGATCGTACAGGGTTGTTACAAAGAAAAACAGTTACTCAAAGACCAAATTATCCGATTGGGAAAAATTACATCGTTATCTTAAAAAATAAACATATCTGTCCCTATTATATGCGAAAGGGTAATTTTCAGGCTGCAATTTAGACAGAAAAAATACATATTATTACCCTCTTACGATTATACATCTACATATGGCTGGATGTAATGGACATGCTTTTTTTAGCCAAAATTTACTATTAAAATGAATAAAATCTTTAAAAACTTTAATATTACAATTTACTATTAAAATGAATAAAAACTTGAAAAAATTTAATATTAAAATTTCACGGTGAAATTGACTTTAAAAAAATGTCTTCGGTTTTGGTATTAATTTTTAAAATCGAAAATGAAATGAAATGAAATGAAAATGAAAATATTTTTTCTAAGAGAAAACCTGATAAAATAATAAATATATACTTGCTTTTTTTTCTAATAGGTCGAAGAAGTTGAAAAATAATTTTTTATGCTAAGAAAAACAAACAATTGTTACTGAGAAGCGTCTTGTCTCTTAGTATAAAAACAAAACAAATATGTCAGTTTTGCTCTTCCGTATATTCTAAGAATCACACATTGCTATTCAACAATAAAAATTACAAATCCTTTTTAAAATATCAATATAGCGTGGATCGGACCTTTTTAGTTAATCTGAATTCTAAAATTCATATATTTAAAAATCTGTGAAAAATTAAATTTTTTCACACAGAAAAAAAAAATTATTTAATTTATTTCACACAGAAAAAAAAAAATTAAACACACAAAAGATTGAAAATCTCTTAAAAATTAATTTCTTTAAAAAAAAAAATTATTTTGACAATTTAATAGAATATAGTACATACCAAAAGCAAAAAAAGTTTTCAAATAATATTATTATGACATTTTTTTTGCACTTTTTATTTCTGATTTCATTAATTTTTCCTAAAAAAAAGTACTGCGTTGTATGTTATACAATTTCTTTGATATAGTTATTCAGACTCTTTATAGAAAAAAAGTAAAAAAGTTTTCTGACAGGTCATTTTTTTTTTATCTCATAAAATAAAATGGGTGGGGGATAGACCTCGTAAAAAAAATATTTACCCAAATATATTTTAGGAAAAAAATATTTCAGATATATTTACATCCAAAGGATAACATTTATGGAAATTTTCGTGAAAATCAGACTATTAATTGATTTTTATAGAATTTGAAAAAAAAAAAACTCTTATCGTAACTTGTTTTTAGCTACGTTAAATTTCAGTTGATTTAACACTGCAAAAATAAAACATTGTTTTTCAATCATAATTTTCATTATTTCCGTAAGCTGAAATTTTTTTTTTAAATCATCAGGAGTTTGTTTAATTTTTTTTTCTTTTGAATGGAAAAAAATTTTCTAGAAAATATACATTTTTCTGCAAGTTTCATTGTGTTAAATATAGGGAGGGGGGTAAATTTCACAGGGTAAAATTGGTGGTTAAAGAGGGTCCAATTTAGTATTATACTTACATGATAAACTCTTCCCCACACCCATTTTATATCCAAGTGACACACCTTTTGTTAAGAAAATTGGACATATTTAGCCATAGGCAAATAAAGGGAGAAAATGATTTTAAAACAATTACCAAAAATCAGTGAATCGTCCAATTTTAATGAAATTTTTACTGCTAACAACTTAATTTTATGTTAAATAGTTTATTTTTAAAAAAATAAAAAAGGAAATTTTTTTTTTTATCAATTCAGAATGTGGGGGTGGGGGCAGACCTTTGGTCATTTGAAGAAAAAGAATTTCCTGACCATAATTTTTACATTTCTAGAAAGATCAAATCCTGAAGAACATATAAACAAAAATGAAAATTCAATACCCGAAAAAAGTGATTTGAAAATTTCAAAGTTATTTTCTTAAAACTCAAAAGATAATTAATGTAGCATTTTTTTTTTTAGTAGTTTTAAAAATGATAATTTTCTTTGAATTGATGCAAAGAATTTTCTCTGATTCAATTGGCTTATTTTTTATTGACTTAAATATTTAATAGTGAATTTTAAGCATCTGGAAAGTGCCATGTTTCACCATAGATAAAGCTTCATTTAATTTATCTAAAAATGTGAGTTTAAAATTAGAATTCCCAGTTGATTTTTTTTTAAAGCTTTGTAAATGGAGTTCAGAACTATTTGAATTATGCAATGATTGCCAGTGGTTCAAAAGTTATGAGAATTTAAAACCCCGAAATTGGGGGTACAAAAGTGGACAGGATTTTGTTTAAAAATATGTCAAATCACGGACTATTCAAAACAAGAAATTTAGTAATTTCTTCACCATTTCTTTATTTTTGAAACAATTTTGATAAAACTTTGCATTCTTATTCAACATTTTCATTTTAAAATGGCATATTACACATATATAGTATTAATTTATATAAATAACATAACTTTAGACTTAAAATACCATTTCAAATACCTGCTATGTTGTATTACAAGAAATAGAATAACTCTAATTAATTTTAATTAACAAAGCCTGCATATAGCATGTACAGCTTTGTTTAAAATAATACTGTTTTAACTAGCCGTAAAAAAATAATTCAATGGTTAAAAACACATAAAAGTTATATATTTAGAAAGACTATTTTATTTTATTTCCAACCATATAAATATTTTTCAAGATTAGATCAGGAATAATCGAGAAATTGCAAATTAAAGCTATTGCGGTTCGAAATTTAACATGTGCTAGGCGTTTGTTTACATATTAAAAATGACTAAATTTTCAGGGTTTTTTTTTTTTCGTAAAATTCAACCTTTGACACAAAAGCCTGACGGTAAATATCACAATTTATATGTCAAAATAATCCTAAGAGTATCTAGTATCAAGGACATAGTGCTTTTTTTTTTTTTTTTTGCTTAGCTTACACTTTTTTTGTGTCAACTTATTTGGTAGTGGTTTTGTTTCCGAAGGTTGAAGAAGAAAAAAACAACCTACATGATATAATATAAAGTGTTGACTAATTAATGTTCAATTTCAACAATATTGATAAAGATTATCCTCTTTGATTTTCCAATGCAAACTAACGACTAAAATTTAGGCTCGAAAAAATATTAATATTTTTTGTTTTCGAATTTTCAAAGCAAAATACGGTTTTAAATCACTGTAAAAAATAATTCAATGGATAAAAACCCTTGGAAATTATTTTCTTTTCTTTCCAACCATATAAATACTTTTAATATTGGATCAGAAATACTCAAGAAATTGCAAATTTAACTGATTAAGGTTGCAAATTTGAAAATGTCTGCCAATATCAGCTTAACTGTTTGAATTTTGCTCAACATACTTTCAGAGATTTTTATAAATTTGAAAAATTATTACTATCGATTGATCTTTTTCTTTACAGAAGACTAAAGGGACATAAGTTATTCCCATTTTTTCTTAAAAATATCCGGATTTTTACTCTGAGCAACTGTTCAGTGAGTGTATCCTTGTGGTTTTGTCATTTTTTCTTAAGTGTTTTGGCTATACCGTGTAACTGTAAAATTTTTACTCATGTAGGCTTCCATAACTTTGCCTAAATCATAAATTTCTTACTTCTACTTTCTTTCTTTCTTTCTTTCATTGTTTTCTTTTTGTGATTTCCAGCATTGTTTAGAAAAATGGCGTGAATCCCCTTTTCATTAGCACTAGACCAAGGAGATTGTCTGAGGGGGAACACCACACCTACCATCAGTTTCTCACTTTACTGCATAGATCCCTGTGCTACTCATACGCTGAGATGGCGAGGGCCGGTATTGAACCCGGAACCTTGTTGTTCCTAGCTGGACGCTCTACCAACTTAGCTAGACCCCCTAAATTATGCTACATAGAACGTAGATAATGGAACAAACAACATTCCCTGATAGACTGCCTGCTTTTATAGTTGTGGGTTAGCTCAGTCGGTAGAGCGTTCGGCTAGAAACCACAAGGTTCCTAGTTCGATACCGGTCCTCGCCAACTAGCGTTATGAGTAGCACAGGGGTCTGTGCCGTAAAGTAAGGAGCTGATGTAGGTGTGGCACTCCACCTCAGATGCAAAAAACAATCACCTTGGTCTAGCGCTATGGGAAAGGGGATAGACTCCCTCGCTGATTGGCTGATACCGACATTAGGCCGCCCAGACGACTTTACTTACTTACTTACAGTAGTATGATGATGTAGTGGTGTGAATCATTATGATCTAAATTTTTATAATTAGAGAAAATTAATCTTTTTTTTCTTTCCAATACCACCAGTAGCTGTCAAATGTAAAATTTTTGGTAATTTATGAGGAAGTGTGTCCCAGTCTCCTGCCTCAAAAATTGCTACCCGGTGACTATCAAAATAACAACCCCAGCTCGTTGTAATTCTTGTTTATCGTAATTTATTGTAATTCTTGTTTAGATATGAAGATGGATATATAGTTTGGAATAGACTAAGATAGATAAACAAAAAAAATAATATATATAGATACAAACAAATGGAGATAGATATTTTCGACAAGTAAATGTGTTTGGGGGGGGGTCGCTTCTTTTTTTGTCATAATTCTTGTTTATTTAAACTAAAAACAAGACATTAAACAAACATGAATTAAAAAAATCTTAGTATTTAAAGTAATATAGATAAATATGAACAAATTGAGATAGATATGAAGATGGATAGTTTTGAATAGACTGAGCTGGATCGTTATTTTAATAGTCACCGGGTAGCAATTTTTGAGGCAGGAGACTGGGATGCACTTCCTCATAAATTACCAAATTTTCTTTTAAGTTTTGCGACTCAACACTCAAAAACAAAACAATGTAAATTTTCAAATTCTTAATCAGCTGTTTGACAAATATACATATTTACCCAATCACTCTGCACGAGCAGGATATGACACAAGCTGAGATATATAAGCTGAGATTAAAAGTAATGAATTCAGAGTTTTCTGTCTCCTAGGCTAGTTGCCATACTAAGGTTAAAGAGCCCAGTCTTCCAATACTACTTACCCATAGCTGAAGGGAGAATACTTAGATGTCTATTTTCTTTGATGATATAGTTTTTAAATAATTTTCTCAAATATTTCCTTCTCTACTGTGTGGACTCACAATTCATTTCATATTCATTTCTATGATACAGAAATTCTGTGAACTATTTACTCATCTTTTTGTTAATAATGAGGTTTTATATTTTGTTGTCCATTAAAAGATAAATTGAGTTATTATACTTTTATAATTACAAATAATTCATTTGTTTTCTGTTTAGTTTAATAATATCTCTTCTTCATTGCAGCGGACAAGATTAATCATGAAATATTAAAAGACACAAGCAATGCTTAATAGAAAAGCTATTCTGGCAAAGTGTTGATCTGCACCTGGACAAGTTCATATTTGAACTTTAACATCCAAGTACAAAAAGGCAATTGTTATTCACATAAAGTATGTATATCAGCATTTTAAAAGAATTTGTATGTCAAAAGTAAACATGGAAGCAGACACTCAAGAGAAAACTCATTCCTGCAAAGTGAGTGGATTGGCTTCTTCACATACTGAGAATTCTAGTTTAAAAAAGCAAATAAAAACACCCAAAGCAAAGAAACGGTTTTCCTGTGAAATATGCGGGTCAGCATTTGTAAGGCGTTCATATGTGAAAATCCACATGCGAACACACACTGGAGAGAAACCTTTTTCTTGTGAAGTATGTGGTTCAACTTTTAAACAAAAGTCAAATTTAAAAGGACATATGCGAATACACACTGGAGAAAAGCCATATTCTTGTGAAGTGTGTGGATCAGCATTTGCAGCAAGTTCGGTTTTGAAAAGCCACTTGAGGATACACACTGGGGAGAAACCATATTCTTGTGAAGTGTGTAGTTTAGCATTTCCATGGAAATCACTTTTGAAACGTCACATGGTTACACACACTGGGGAGAAACCATATTCTTGTAAAGTCTGTGAATCTGGATTTTTAGATAGATACAATCTGAAAATACACATGCGAACACATACTGGAGAAAGACCATTTTCTTGTAGAATCTGTGAATCAACATTTACTTGCAGGTCAGATTTAAGAGAACACATGCAGACACACGCTGGAGAAAAGCCATATTCTTGTGAAGTGTGTGGTTTAGCATTTGTATGGAATGCAATGTTGAAAAGACACATGAGAACACATACAGGAGAGAGACCATATCATTGTGAAATATGTGGTTCAGCATTCTCAAGGAATTCACACTTAAAATTTCACATGCAAATACATACTGGAGAGAAGCCTTATTCATGCACTGTTTGTGGTTCAGCATTTTCATCAAATACAAATTTGAAAGCCCACATGGTTAAACATTCCAAAGAGAAACCATATTATTGTGAAGTGTGTGGTTTAACATATGCTAGGAAATCTCAGGTGATAAATCACATGCGAACACACACCGGAGAGAGACCCTATCCTTGTGAAGTATGTGGTTCAGCATTTACATCAAGTTCAGATTTAAAAAGACACATGCGAACACATACTGGGGAAAAACCATATTCTTGTGTATTGTGTGAATTAAAATTTGCTTGGAATTCACAATTGAAATATCACATGCTCAAACACACTGGAGAGAAACCATATTCTTGTGATGTGTGTGGTTTAGCATTTTCAATAAATTCAAATTTAAAAAGCCACAAGCTAACACACACTGGAGTGAAACCATTTTCTTGTGAATCCTGTGGTTTATCATTTTACAGAAAATCACGATTGAAATATCACATGCGGACACACACTGGAGAGAAACCATATTCTTGTCTAGTATGTGGTTCAGCATTTTCGGTGAGTTCACTTTTGAAAAGTCACATGCGAACACATACTGGTGAGAAACCATATATTTGTAAAACCTGTGATTCAGCTTTTTCAACCAATTATAGTTTAAAGAAACATTTGCAAACACACAGTCTGTCTGTTTAGATCAACATTTTCAAAGAGCATATACATATGTTCTTTGAGAAAAAGAAAAAGAAAAATTGCCAAAATAGAATTTTCAAGAAATTCTTATTCAGAAGGCCACTCGCTGAAGGTGTATGGTTCAGCATTATCAAGAAATTCTCATTTGAAAAACTACACACTCACACATACTTCTGTAGTATATGTTCAATATTTTCAAGTGGTTATAATTAAAAAGACGCATGCAGACACTGTTAAACATACATTGGTAAGAAACCAATTTCATTGGAATATATCTCAATATGTTTAAAGGTTTTATGTTTCAAGATAATTTATAACCTTATACAGTGTGTGGGTTGAATTATTTGCATATTGCTAAAGAAAAAACATGAAAGAAAATACTTTCATGTCTAATCCTCCATTTCTGTACTTTACTAGTTTGTCAATAATAACATTTGATGAATACAGTTTTTGAAAAATAAAAATTCTATTGTTGTAGATTAATCCAAATCTTCTTGTTATGTTCTATTTTGTTGCATTATTTGAGATTACTTAGTTCTATATACTTCTATTGTGGTTCAACATTTTCAAGTAGTTATAATTAAAAAGCTAATTTAGAGAGAGATAAAAACACACTCATAAAACACATACATATATTAAATCTAATTCTCATTAGCAAAACATACTGGGGAGAGGTGATTTTGTAAAGTATGTGCATCCATATAATTAAAAAGCTAATTTAGAGAGAGATAAATATGGATATGAACACACTCATAAAACACATACATATATTAAATCTAATTCTCATTAGCAAAACATGCTGGGGAGAGGTGATTTTGTAAAGTATGTGCATCCATATTATAATTAAAAAGATCATTTAGAGAAAGATAAATATGGATATTAACACTCTCACAGAAGACTTACACACACATATATATCATATAAACATCCCTCCCTTGTGGGTGTATTATGTAAGTTTATACAGATACATAGACATACATATAGAGACAAATACAGACATTATAACACACATGCGCACGCACATATATATATATATATATGAAACTGGAAGTGAATCTGACGGTATGTTGAAAAAATGAATAAAGGAAAGAAAGTATAGAATGGATAATATAGGATATTTTAATCAATTTTATTTACACGTGTTTCAGTCAGGAGTTTATCCATGTGTAATAATAATAGTAGTTTGAATAATGTACACATGGATAAAATCCTGACCGAAACACATGTAAGTAAAATTGATTAAAATATCCTATATTATCCATTCTATACTTTCTTTCCTTTATTCATTTTTTCAACATATATATATATATATATATATTGTATATAAACATACCTCAGTTGTGTGTATATACATACAAACACAGGTATGCAGATACAGAGAATTAAATACAGATATTAAAAGACACTCACATGCACACACACATACATGTGTGTTATATAAACATCCCTCAATTGTGTGTATATAATATGCATGTACAGACACTCACATATGTTAGTTTGAATACACATGTATAACTAAACACACAAAAAACATGAATACACATATATGTATTTATATATTATATAGACATCCCTCCATTGTGTATATATGTGTGTACTCACACTCACATATATAATAATAGCATAATCTTTACAGATCATTGCCGTCCCTCACAATCCTATAACTCCACCACCAGAACCCTTCCTTGCATGAGCCCTCAAATGACTCATCAAACCTGCTGCAGACCACAAAGTTTGATGCAAATATGACATTGAGAGGACTTCCTTCCCGATGAATATATGTTAGTTTGAATATAAAAGTAAGTAAGTCGTCGGGGCGGCCTAATGTCGGTATCTGCCATGCAGTGAGGGAGTCTATCCCCTTTTCACAAGCGCTAGACCAAGGAGATTGTTTTAGCATCTGAGGTGGAGCGCCACACCTACCATCATCTCCTTACTTTACAGCACAATATATATATATATATGTGTGTGTGTGTGTGTGTGAAAAGACAGTGGAAGTGAATCTGACAGTATGTAATATAGTGAAAAATTGAAAAAACACAAGTTCATAAAACAAGTGATATTTATTTCGCCAACACTGCAGTGTTTTGATCTGTTTCAATAGATCTTCATCAGGGCTTTTGTTAATTTGAGGAAAAAATAAATTTATCACAGAAAATAAGAAGACTGTGTGTAAATACAGCGAACACTAAGGCAACGGTTGTAAGAGATAAACAAGACATAGAACGCTCACTTGACTGACAAAGCAAATATTTTTTTGAATATAAATGTTTGTGTTTGGTTAATGTCTTTAAGGGAGAAAGTTGATATTTGTAAACTGATCCCGTAATTGCTGAGGACAAAATCTATTGCAACAATAACACACCAAAAATAACCGTCTTACATGTCTCACTTTGACATTCGGTCAAGCAAAACTTTTAAAAAATACCTTGACACAATACCTGGTAAACCAAGCTGCTAGGAAGTACAAATAGCAATTATCAAAGGAAGAAGCTCAATCCTATTTTCGAATACAAATATAATTTATAAAGGAATCAAGTGTTTCTAAAAATTGATAAAATAAAAATAAATCAATTTCATTGAAATATATCTCAATACTTTCAAAGTATTTATATCTCAAAGATCATTGGTAACCTTATACAAAAATATCACGTGTGATTTAGCATTTTTAAGAAATTCTTATTCAGAAGGCCACACAATGAAGGGACAGGCTATATTCTTGTGAGATGTATGGTTCAGCATTATCAAGGAATTCTCATTTGAAAAACTACAATCACACATACTTCTGTAATATATGGTTCAATATTTTCAAGTAGTTATAATTAAAAAGACGCATGCAGACACTGTTAAACATACACTGGTAAGAAATCAATTTCATTGGAATATATCTCAATATGTTTAAAGGTTTTATGTCTCAAAGATCATTGGTAACCTTATACAATGTGTGGGTTAAATTATTTGTGTATTGTTATAGAAAAAACATGAAAGAAAATACTTTCATGTCTAATCTTACATTTCTGTTGTTACTAGTTTGTCAATAATAAAATTTGATGAATACAGTTTTTGAAAAATAAAAATTATATTGAAGATTAATCCAAATCTTCTTGGTACCTTCCATTTTGTTGCATTAGCTGAGATTACTTAGTTAACTTGTCTGCCCTGTCAACTGGGGCGTTAGAATGCACCTCTGCAGAGGGGTAAGACTCCCCCAATGGGTCCACCTGTTGGCCGTGGGTGGCGACCCGTGATGCTTAAGGATAGAACCCAGGTGGATGAGCAGTTCATGACTTGCAATACTCCACTTTGGCCCTTTCTTAGGCTAGATGGGCAGTTGGAGAGGCCCCCTCCGATCAATCGGCTGGTCACGTCAAGCCCTAGCACCTATATGATTTTCCAAACCCTATTGCCCTTATGGCAAGCCCCAACCCCTTTTTATCATATGGGTGCTAGAAGGTGGTGGCTGCAGGTCTACATGCCCTGGGAATGATGTTAAACTCTATCTGATGGTGAGGTTCCAGTTTTGGAGGTTTGGGGAATGTGGAGCACCCCTTCATCACCATTGCTCCCTGGTCCACTCTGACCCGGAGTGGTAGTACCTGTTAGGGACCCATCTATGGGTTAAATAGAAAAACATGAGTTTATAAACAAAATTGATTATCTATTAAGAATGAATTTATTTCAAAATTTTATCGGCATTAAATGACCCACTGAGGTTGATATTGCAAAATGAATATAGGCTTTAATGAGAGTACAATATAAGAGAGTATCTGCTTCGAGGAGCTTAAACTCAAACTGTTGTATACTCTCTTTACTTCTATTTTTCTTCTGTTCATCTTTTCTATCTTACGTTCTTCTTCTAGCGTCTGGACTTCGCCTTGGGGACTTCATGTCTGGTCTTCCATTGGGGATTTCTCTTTATCAGAAACCTTGTGTCATTGGTAGTTTTTAGATAATAACACAAGACTTCGATTTACTTAGATCATATTTTATTTTGAAATCCCCACCGGACTACCTGCGCAGATTGAGTCAGCAGCGTGCATAACACGACTGACCACCGTCGTGGTTTGGCTGATCTGACTAAAATCTCTTTCTAATCTAAACCGGAAGAGGGTCTTCTCCACCGATTCTCACGGTATCCACCGGAAGGAGGATCAGGACTGAGGTCAAGCCGAGTCACTCAATCCTTCAAGGCTGCCGGCTGAACTTATAACAGCTATTTTGGTTTCTACACTACTGTATATAAGTATTAGGAATCTAATAATTATGTAACAAAACAATAAGGAGTATACGTATGTTAAAAAAAAAGACAAGTACAGGTTCATTGATTATTTTGTTATATGGTGAAAAATCAATCACTAATTTTTAGGGAAAATAGATATTCGAATCAAGAAGTTCCTGCTGAGGGGGGACCAAAAACAAGCGAGTTCACAGTCTTCTCACAAGCCAGACTTTCTTTTGGTCAACACATTCTTCGTCTTCGTCTAGCAGCTGGAAAATCTGTGGTTGTAGTCGAAATAATCTTTAACAGTTCAAAATCGCAATTCCTATTTAGTTTTGTTTCTGTTGGACTAAAATCCATTTCTTTACTGGGTCCTTCGCGAAGCGATTCGTTGTCGTTGACTGCTTCTGCTGACTGCTGACTGCCCAGCGCTCGACTCACTTGTTATTTATGGACATATTTACCCAAACATCCGGGCACATCAGTCTAACCTCGCGTCCGTCCAGTGCCCAAATCGCATTTGTTTTTGCATGCGGGAGGACGCGACTTTGATCCCGGCATGCAAAACAATGTCTTGCTCTTTTTCCTTTCTCGTTCTCCATCACACTAATTAAGGGGTTAACATCAACACCCCGCAGAGGCAAGAAGGTAAAAACTAGACTCACCTCACTTATGGAAACTTTGCAACAATGTCTTGTTGCGACCTTGATAGTAAGATTAGAGTCAGGAATAATCGGAATACTCCCTAATCTATGATATTTGTACACACTGAAATTAGCAGGTAAAAGGGTATTTATTACCCATTTAACCTATCAAAAATAACAACTACAACAAAAATAAAGACAGTTAAAACCGTTGGACCATGTGACCCCTTTTGCAATCTCGATTCATAAGGACATTTTTTCATTTACACCATCAAAATCCAGTTGTTTGTTAGGGTTTAAGGTTAGTGTTAGGGGTTAATTTTATAATTAAAAAAAAACTCTAAAAATCATCTGTTAACAAACAACCAGATTTTGACGGTGTAAATGTCCTTATGAATCAAGATTGCAAAAGGGGTGCCTAAAGGTTATATGGTCCAAGCTGTTTTCCAGCTTTTATTCCTTGCGAAGGTAAGTAAAAGCTTCCATTTTTCTGACAGTTAAATAGCATATCACCCTTTGTGGGCTATATAATACCAAATCTTGTTTTGTTTTTTTTTTATATATGATTTTTAAGCAAATAGTTTGAAGGTGAATACTTTTGTTTGGTTTGATTTTAGAAATAATTTTTATGTGTTTTAATGAATTGGCAGAATTAATAAACCAGTGGTTGATCCCCAGCCACCACCAAAAAAAATCCAGGTTGCTAACAGTTGAAGTTTTAGTCATGTAAAAATGGAATTATTTATTCTGAAATCACACTGTATTTCCAAACCTAATAACCATAGATCTTTCTTTCCCATTTCACAATCTTTGTTTCTCTATTTCTCTTCCTCTTTTCTATCTCGTCCTCATTCTCTTGTTTTTCTCTTTTCTCCTTTTCCCTTTCTCTTTTTTCATTTCTCTTTTCTCCTTTCTCCTTTCCTATCTCTCTTCCCCTTCTCAATTTACTTCTCTTTCTTCTTTTTCTCTCATATATAAAATTGTTTTTCTTTTATATACATACACACACACACACACACACATAATATAATATATATTATATATATATATATATATATATAATCCACAGACACCGTGTTTCATGTCTTTCAGTGTGGTTAGACACAGTAATTACCTCCAGCCAGGAGCGAAACCTGACTGACCTTTTTATCAGCCTGATAAAACCTTCAAAATGAATGGAAAAAGTGTGTGTGTATATATATATATATCATGGACTCTCTCGTCGATTTTTCGACGCATGAGGGTTCACACACACAATGAACACCCACACAGTGATTTGTTTATGGTGGTGAAGGCTTGTGTTGGACCATCCACACTTTTTGGCACAGTCAATAGGAAAGAATTGGTGCATCAAGGGTTGCCACAAACCCAATCAACGACCGACCTCAGGAATTTTGAATTCAGAATTATCCCTCTCCTAGACTGGTTACCTACCCAAGGCTGAAGAGCCCAGTCTGCCCTACTATTTAACCCATAGCTGGAGGGAGAATGTATGGATTCATACCTTTCCCAAGGGTATTAGCGCTATGTGAAATGCCAACAGCTTTGTCTAGGAATTGAACTCGAATCGACGAGTCCATTTCCCACGACTCTAACCACTAGCCCACGTGCTTCCATATCATAGATAGAAAGAGCATATATATATATATGCTCTTTCCATCTATCTATCTATCTATCTATCTATACATATATAAAGGGCAGTTGTGTATATGTGTATGTCTGGAGGACACTTCGAAAATAAAGACAATTGACAAAATAAATATATATACATTCACTATCACCAGGGCTTGGTTTTTGAGCAAAAATAATGAAGATCTTATTTATATTTGGGAAGATATTGCACCCACCTCAAATAATTTTTATTTACTTGAAAATGGGTCACAGAGGTGTATATTACAACTCGGCATATAGCCAGAAGATTTATGGGGGAGGGGTACAAAACTGGTCATACTTCTATACGGTTCTAGCTAGCTAGGTACACTCGCCGACCGATCCATCCAAAAATAAATACTTGCATTCCTTCCTTGCGCAGCCTACTTTCACCAAAATACCTCGTTAAAAAAATATGGCTTTACCTTCATGAATATGAGCAAAACTCACGAATAAATCTTAAAAGAAATCCATTAACAAGAAGAAATAACTGTAACTCTATTCTTTACTCCCAATTTTAACTAAATAGTTAAATTAGGAAAATTTAGCAATGAAAGACGGGAGTGATGGAATAGTAAGTTTCAGTAGTTTTATTTTTCGATTATACCCGCTCTGTTTCAAATCTTTTTATCTGCATTCTATTTAGTTCCGTTAACCTTTTTAATCTAATATTTTATTACCTTAAAACTTAAATACTTGCCCCCGGATGATATTTACTAGTGATAATAATGAAAACAAAGAAATTCAATTTTTTTAAAAATTATCTCCCTTGAATTTCACTCTTTAGAAAATTTTTTTTTTATTGATTATGTACGACGACGTAAATTTTTATTCAACTCGAGCATTAAGAGTTTCTTCATTTCCTCAAATATTGCATTACCCTAAAGGAAAAGAAATCATAGGAAAAAAGACAGAAAGAAGTAAGTATCACATTCTCTTAATTTCTTTATAAATAAAATAAAAATAAGAATGATTTGCATCATAAAGATTGTTTTTCTCAATCATGAGGAAAGGTTTTTTTAGTTTAGAGTCATTTTAGTTTCGTAATGTTTTTGTTAGACAACTTATTTTTCTTTTAGATGTCTACAAGACCCCCAAAGTAGCTTGTTCTGCTAATTTTTTCTCGTATATAAAATTTCTTCCGACATTTTTGCAAAAATCTGGCGGGCTGTTTTCATTTCATTTTCATTTCATTTATTCCAAGAGATCCGATTGTTTATATGATAGGTTTATCTTATCGAAAATAACAATATAGTTTGGATTAGAACCTTCGTAACATCACGAATTGAGATCCTTATTGGCGATAAAAAGAAAATGCTACCTTTTTTGTTTTGTTTCTTAGGCTTCCATACTTTAAAATTACGGACGTTAGCCTTCCGTGTCTTGTCTAACAAAAAATACCTACTACTGCTACATACATAAAGACATACACAAAAAGAGGGTCCAATTTAGTATTATACTTACATTATAAACTCTACCCTCAGTTTCTATCAAAGAGATATGCTTTTCTTTTAAGAAAATAGTGGGACGTTTTTGTTCAAAACATTTTTTAAAAAAGGAAAAAATATATTTACCTACAAATTTATTTTAACGAGATTATTGCAGTGAAATATAAATATTTTTAAATTAGTGTATTTTATCTTCAATCGAATCCTATTTTGAAAACTGTTTTGGTTTTTTGTTTGTTGTAATCTAATTCATAAAAAAAAAAAATTCACCTTTTTATTTTCTATTGACTGTTTTATTTACTCTGTCATTTTTAATTTGACTTATCATGTAAAAATAATTGATAAATTAATAAATAAAAAATCATAAAGGAATTCTGATGAATTTTAACTAACTGCTAATTTAACTAATTTTGATTAATTGATTTATTGAAAAAAAAAAAGAGAAGTTTTTTCTAATGTACAAAAAACATCAAACTTTCAAAAAATAACAATTATCGTAAAAATCATTTTATAATATAAAATTTTGAGTAATTTATTCTAGACTAGAATAAATGTAATTTTGATAATTAAAAAAAAAAAAATGAATTTCTTGATAAGAACTAATTTCTTGAAATTCTTTTAAAATTTCCTATTTGAAATTTTGGACCTAGACACCAATAGGCACCCCAGCCCAGATCCGTTTTGAAAGGAACTGAATTTTGCTTTTCACCGGTTGTTAGTAAACAAAATCAACAGCCAGCTGATAAAAACCAGTAACATTTTTATACTAAAATAGTTTTTGATTTTAATAAAAAAATTAGTTATTTCATGTTGTTAGCATATGTGAAAAAATTAATTTTGCACTAAAGATAAACTAATATTTTTATTTAAAAAAAAAACAACAAAAAAACTTAAAACGAAAGACATGTTTATTTATTTTCCATGTGCCTCTACGGATAGTTAATAAAAAAAAACTGAGTTATTTCATGTTGTTCTTAGTATATGTTAAAAAATAATTTTCAACCAACAATTAACTAATACTGTTATTGACATTAATAGGGATGTGCAAATAATCGCTGGCTCTAAAAAAGGGTGATCACAGGAAATTCTTCTAAAAATCATATAAAATAAGCTAACTATCCGATTTTAATAAAACTTTCGGTTTATGAAGTAATAAAAGACGAACTTTTATTGTAAATAAATGTTTACTAAATTGAAAAGGCTAATAATTTTTTTCGTTAGATTTTGTTTCACGCATTGATCCCCCGTACAAAGATTTTTTTTTTGTACATAGATAAAATTTTACATTTTTGGAAAGACAATTTAATGACGGAACATATGTAAAAAAAAGATAATTCGCAACTAAATCGGTTTTGGAAATAGGGCATCTTAAACATTGAAACTCAAATCTCGTAAACAAGAAAAAATATGTATCTTTTTTTTTTTTTTTTTTTTTTAATTGTTAGATTATTTTTAAAAGAATGTTATATTAAAAGTTCCTATTGTCTACATTTTTATTTATTTTTGAAAAAAAATTTATAAAAATGTAAAATAAATACTCTTGTTTAATGTCAAGCAAAATCGTATTTATTTAATCAAAGAAAATATTGTATAAAAAATATCTTGGTAAAAATAATGACATAATATATGTCGGTTTTTATTTTATAAATTTTTGAAAATAATGTTTGAATTAAAAATTGTCATTCTTATTACGGTTGGATCTAAGAGAAATAAAAACTCTGGGTTTTGGGGAAAACTGTTGTTGTTGTTTTCCCTGATGTGTTCTGGGTACATAAGTTAATAGGTTCAAATCCGTGACGCATGTATAATTATACTCTGTAAAAGAAAACTCAAATAGTGTTTGAAGAAATTTATTATTTTATTTGGAAACAAATAATTCTCTCGTTTATATCCAGAAAGCAGATATTACCATTCAGTTAAAATTCTGAAGGTAAGTTAACTTTGAGAGAATTTTATTATAAATAATTTCTAACATTCTAATTTTGATTTTGCCAACTCTCTTTTTCAATAATATTAAGAGTTAAATCGTGAGGCATCAAGGAAATGCTAAATTAGTAATTTGTTTTTGCTTCAGAAAATAATTTTTTATACGTATAATCCTCCATACTAAGAAAAGGTGCACACGTCAAGATGCGATAACTGTCAACAAAGATTGGGAATTTACGGCAATTTACTTTAAAATGCAAAAATTTAGGTTTTATGTAAGAGAAATTTGTTTTTTCTTTTTTTATAACACATAAACTTGGAATTGTTCTTTATATTAAATGTAAAAGAAAACATCAGAAAGTTAATTTTCCATTTTTTATTGACGTTTTAAAATATCTTTTAACAATCTTCGCGTGTGTTAAAAGAGCGTGTTTGCACATTCCTAGACATTAACAATATTATTTCAGATAGGAATCCACGTAGAGACACATGAAAAATAAATTTTATGAATTGTGTAATACCATTTCTGAACAACATCCTTTTATTTAAATAAACCTAAAAAATACTTTCTAAAAGCAATTTTTATTTAAATAAACATATCTGCATTTCTCTTCTGATTAAATAAAAGATATTTTAATTTAAAAACGTGTCTTTCGTTTAAAGTTTTATAATTAAAACAAAACAAAAACAAAAACAACAATATTAGTTTAAAATTAAAAAGTATTTATCTAAAAAAAAAGAGGGTTAGGGTTAGCAGTTATTATTATAACCTTATAATATACTTTTTATAGCTTTAACCATTCCTGTGTTAAGCATGTCTAACATTAAAAGTTTTATAATTTAAAAAAATTGCTATTGAATTAACAACAACAGGAAATAAGTAAAAAAAAAAAGTGTCTTTAATAAAAAAAACATGTCTTTTGTTTATAGTTTTATAATTTAAAAAAATTGCTACTGAAGTAACAACTTCAAAATGATATAACTAAAAAAAATTGCGTCTAAAAATCGTCTGTTAACAAACAACCAGATTTTGACGGTGAAAAGCAAAATATGTCCTTTTGAATCTAGGTCTCACCTGGGGTGCTTATTGGTGTCTTGGTCTGAAATTTTTTTATTAAAGTTTTCTGTTTTTAGTATTATTAGTGTTATTCGGACTATTGTCCCCATCTTCATTGTTATTTGTACAACGTTTCGGCTGATATACCCTCCGGCCTTCTTCAGGTATTTCTTCTCGGACTCGGGAACCTTCTCGGACTCGGGAACCTTCTTTTCAAACTCGGGAAATTTCTTGTCTTATTCGGGAGCCATCACGGAACTTTGGACCTAACCCTTTATAATAATAACTGCTAACCCTTTATTTATTCCACGGGGGTATCCTGTTCTCATTCCGCTAACCATAGCTGGGGTAGGAGTTGTGCTAATTAATTATTTTTCTAACTGCTTTCACTCAGGATTGAACTCGGGACCCAGAGATAACTGTCACTTAGAACTGTCTTTTAACCCAACTTGCCTAATCCACTTGGCCATGTGTCCAATTTTCTGTTTTTGTTTTAAATGGAGAAATTTCCTAACATTAAATCATTTTTATTCACCTTTGCTACCTTTAATTTGACTTTTGATCTAACTCATATATAAGGGTATTCTGTTGATGATTAATCATTAAACTAAGGAAATGTTTTTTCTCTGAATTTATGAGATGGGGCTTGATAATTTTTATTATAGGGCCTGTTTAGCTCAGTCAGTAGAGTGTCCTGCTTGGAACCACAAGGTTCCGAGTTTGATACCAGCCCTCACCAACTCAGCGTATAAGTAACACAGAGATCTGTGCGGTAAAGTGAGGAGCTGATGGTAGGTGTGGCACCCCACTTCAGATGCCAAAACAATCTCTTTGGTCTAGCACTAGTGAAAGAAGTGTAAATGGTATAGACAAAAAAAAAAAAAAAAAAGAGGTTAGACTCCCTCACTGTTTGGCAGATATCGACTTAGGCCACTCCAACAACTTTTTTATGACAATAGTCCGAATAATACAAATGATATAATTCTTTTTAAAATTTACACAAAACATAAAATTTGAAAGAAGAAAAAGAATGATGTACAATAAGACCATCGGTAGTAGTTTTTCACCCACAAAAAAAATGTCACAATAATAAAAGAAAAATTCTACTGATCAGTATCCCCTCCACACCTATGAACATTTAAATGAATATTGGATTTCAATGAGAACATGTTTTTAATTCATCAATATTTTATTTATTAAAAGATTCTGTTTGTAGCGTAATTATTATGGTCTACGGAGAATTTGGGGATTGACAGGGAAAGAGAGGAAGCAAAAATAAGAACAAACAAAGGTCAAAATTTGGAAAAGTAAACACTCAACGAGGTGTCAGTAATTTGACTGACGAATGACCCCAGAAATAGATTTAAAAATAAAAACGGAAGTTCCGGGCTTTGACCGGAAACTGATGTGACACCAGAACAAGAAACGGGAGAGAAGAAAATCTGCCCTTTTTTTTTTTTTTTTTTTTTTTCGGCTGGGCTCTGGTGAGAGCAGACGTGTCAGTCAGTCCCCTGTATGGGTCTTGGACAGCAGTAAAGAAACATGATACTATGTTAGAAGATAGAATAATTTGACCATACCCTCTCTCTCTCTTTCTCTCTATTCCTTCTCTCTTTCTCTCTATCTTTCCTTCTCTCTGAAAAAGAACCCACGTGCATCCAAGTAATAAACAACTCTTTGTGACTATACAACCTGTGTGTATTGTTTCTGAACTAACAACAACTACTACAACTTGAGTTGGCCTATGCGACAAACACCATTCTTGTACCATGACCATCATTATGCTACATGTTTTTATAAAATGTAATAGTAAAGTCGGTATAGTAGCCTATTATCAGAATCAGTTGAACAACAAGGGAGTCTATCCGTTTTTGCTAGTGCTAGACCAGGGAGATCTTTTTTTGCTTTCCCTACTCTCTTTCTTTCTATATTTTTTCTGTGTAGCATGTCCTTTTTTTTATATATATATCACAATAAAGATGAGGAAAACAGTCTGAAAAATCAAAATAATACATGCAAAACCTCATGTAAAAGATTCACATAAATAATACCAGAAGTTTTCGTCTGTACTATTTACACTTCTTTAACTCTTTGCCTACTTTAAGCCACTCACAGTGGCTCTCCCACCACTGTTATACTAATGCAAGCTGCTGGCTACGTCTCTCACACATGTTACTTGTTTACTCTAGAAGGAAAAAAATAGAGGGGGGAAAATAAATATTCGACTCAACAGGTCCTTGTTGAGGGTGGGTGCAAAAAGAAGCAAGTCAAACGCCTTCCCAACAATTTCGTTGTCATTGTCAAAATTTTTAGCAGCTGAAAATCTGTCGTCGTTGTCAAAAGTTTTAGCAGCTGAAAATCGCAACTCACCTCCTGCTGTCACCCCACTTCTATTTATACTACTGTTTCCCCTTAACATCCGGGCGTCTGTGCCCCACACACGAGACTTTCGAGCCAATCCCGGCCGCCGGAATCCTCTCAGCTATCATCCGGGCCCCTGGCGCTTACTTACGGGACTGTAGCATCTCGACTTCGGTGCCAATGTGTCGCCCGTTCGCATTCTGAAGGACGCGGGTTCGATTCTACAGTCCTATATGCCAGGCAAAGCCTAGCCCACTTCCTTCGAGAATACGGCAGGCTTTCACGTTCACCACTCACCTCGTTTTCTCTGTCACATTTACACTGAAAAATCACTCTGTGAACAACCCTGCCATCTTTTTTTTTAATTATTTGTGAACATTTATTTGAAGAATAATAATACAAAGACTCTACTACAGGTATAAAATCAATGATATATCAAAATCAATTTAAAAATGATAAAAAATAAAACAAATTAATAAAAGATAAAACATAATAAAAAGACAAATAAAATAAAAAAAAAACTACAAACAAGAATAATAATAAAAAAAAACAACTTAAAAACAAAAATATATTAAGAATAAAAGTTAATAAAACAAATATATAGAAAAATAATTTTTATTAATCTATATATGAATATAGGTAAACAAATTATCTTTAACTTTTTAAATCCCGAGCAATGCTGGGTAACTCTGCTGGTATATAGTAAAATTGCAAATCACCCTTTCTTGCTTAAAACTCTTAATGTCCTATACCGCCTCATTCCACCCAGCCGGAAGTCACATTCATTTTCCTAATCTACCCCAAACAATAGCCTTTGTTTAAATGTAATATTAAATATATTTAGGAGTCTTTGATTTAAGGGAAATAACAGGTAACTTTAAATGAAAAAGCCATTTTTAGCCATTTATTGATAAATCCCTATAGGAATGGGGCTCTGGACTTAAATTGTCAACAGGATGTTAAGAGTTAAATAGCTCCTCTTGATTTATTTTGTTCTGTGGAATTTTCATGGGCACTGCTAGTTATAAAATAAATCTGATGGCATACATTACAAATTTCATCCTTTTGCAATAGGGAACCAGTTTGTTACGTGTGCGGGATATTTGCTAAGCAAAGAGTTAAGAAAAAAATGTGCAAAATGATAATTGTAAAAATCTGCTCAATACATGAAAGACCCAACAGAGTATCTATATATTAATACGTGTGTTATTTAATTGTACCTCCATTATCATCTTGCAACACACACACACACATATATATAAATATATATAAATAAATAAATAAATATATATAATTGCACTGACACACCTACAATATATATAAGAAAAAATCTATGAAATTCTAATATTTCCGAGGAAACTTCGTCATTTTGGACATGGCGTACGGTATTAAGTCAATGTAGCAGAAAATAGAGAATATTTGAAAGTTACGAACTGACCTCGCCTCAAGGGCAGCAAAAAGAAATATATATATATATTCCAGACTGACATGATTTTCGATCGAAGACCTGGAAAAAAGGTGAGAGCGGACTGCCACCCCACGTCCTCTCATCTGTTTTTAAAATGTCTCGCTGCTATCTTATGCAAATAAGTCTGTAGCATAAAAATGGCATTTTTGCGAACGGTTCTCAGAAAGTAGATCGACATGTGAGATAGCAAATGCATTTAGCTTTCGGTAAGTCACTGTCACTTCTATTACATCTGTAGTGAAGGGCTAATGAGTTTCTCATTTGGGTGGAGTTTATTTCAAATTAACTGTGATTTGTTTATTTAAGTGCTTTAGAAAAAAAGAGGGAGGGAAACAAAACATAAAGAAAAATTTGATGATAAATGTGCCAAATGGATTATTGCAAGTCCACATGTTTGCATTTTATATAGTGCTAATACTCTTGGGAAAAGTATGAATCTAACTATTCTCATCAGAATGAGCTCTTTAACCTTTGTTAGGCAACCAGTCTTGGAGAAGGAAAACTCTGGGGTAATCTGATCTGTGTGGCAAAGTGGGGAGCTGATGGTAGGTGTGGTGCTCCACCTATGCAAAAACAATCTCCCTGGTCTAGTGCTAGCAAAATGGGGATAGACTCCCTCGCTGTCCGGCTGATACCGACAATAGGCCACTCTGCCAATTTTTTTTTTTTTTTAACTCTTGACATCCTGTTGAGAATTTTCTAAGTCCAGAGCCCAATTCCTATAACCATTTATCAAAAAATGGCCTTTTAATTTAAAGTTACCTGTTATTTCTCTTAAATCAAAGACTTCAAAATATGTTTAATATTACATTTAAACAAAGGCTATCATTTGGGGTAGATTAGGAAAATGAATGTGACAGGTTGAATGAGGCAGTATAGGACGTTAAGAGTTAAAGAATATTCATGACTGAACATATGTATGATTTGTTAAACACAAACAGAGTTATTAGGGTTGCAAATAATTCATGTTTCCTGTTTTGTTTAATAATAATTCTTCTTTATTCACAGATATCTGTTGCAGAGAAGAACAATTGTCAAATTTGAAAAGAGTTAAAGAATATTCATGACTGAACATATGTATGATTTGTTAAACACAGAGTTATTAGGGTTGCAAATAATTCATGTTTCCTGTTTTGTTTAATAATAATTCTTCTTTATTCACAGATATCTGTTGCAGAGAAGAACAATTGTCAAATTTGAAAAGACGCAAGCAACAAATTGCCAAAGAAAAAAACATTCTTGCAACATGTGTATATCGGCACTTTTGATAGAGTTGTAATGCAATCTCTTACGTCAAAGCACAAAAAAGGAGGCTTGTTATTTTTTGCGATCTGTATTTTATAATTTTTAATAAATTCCCAATTCAAATTGAGAATGCAACAAGACGATGGAGAAAAATCTTTCTCTTATGAAGTCGGGGAATTGGCTTTTCCAGAATTTAAATCTGAAGAAACAGATACGGAAACTGCACATACAGAAACTGTTGATGCAGAAAACAGAGAGGAACCATATCAAGAATGTGAAGAATATGGTGGATCAACATTCCAGCAAAATCCAAATATGGAATTACACATGCAAACACAGATTGATGAGAGGCCATATGCCTGTGAAGTATGTGGTTCAGCTTTTTCAAGGAATTCAAATTTGAAGCGACACATGCGGATACATACTGTAGAAAAACTACATGCCTGTGATCTATGTGGTTCAACATTTTTAAGGAGTTCAAGCTTGAAAAGTCACTTGCAGTCACACACAGGACAGAAGCCATATTCTTGTGCAGTGTGTGGTTCAGCATTTGCAGAGAATTATGGTTTAAAAAAACACATGCAAATACACACTGGAGAGAAACCATATTCCTGTGAAGTGTGTGGTTCTGCTTTTTCAACAAATTCAAATTTAGTACGCCACATGCGGACACACACTGGAGAGAAACCATATTCTTGTGAAGTGTGTGGTTCATCATTTTCAAGAAATTCAAACTTGAAAAGCCACATGCAGATACACTCAGGAGAGAAGATATATTCTTGTTCACTTTGTGAATCAACATTTTCAGAGAATTCTAGTTTAAAAAAACACATGCAAACACACATTGGAGACAAACCATATTCCTGTGAAGTGTGTGGTTCAGCATTTTCGACAAATTCAAATTTGATGTGCCACATTCGGACACACACTGGTGAGAAACCATATACTTGTGAAGTGTGTGGTACAGCATTTTCAGAATGTTCTACTTTAAGAAATCACCTACGAACTCACACTGGAGAGAGACCATATTCTTGTGAAATGTGTGGCTCAGCATTTTCAAGGAATTCAGATTTGAAAGGCCATATGCGCACACATACTGGAGAGAAACCATACTCATGTGAATTGTGTGGATCTGCATTTTCTTGGAATTCAGATTTGAAAAGACACATGCGAACACATACTGGAGAGAAACCCTATTCTTGTGATGTATGTGGATCAGCATTTTCTCTGAGTTCACATTTGAAAAGACACAAGCGAACACACACACGAGAGAAAATTTAGACTCAAGTTCAGCATTTACACTGAGTTTGAAAAGATGTATGCAATATGCATAGAACTTGTAAGATCTTTATGAAAACACTAGAAAAACAACTTGGTGGATGAATCTGTATTTTAAATTTAAATGTATTGGTATTTGAAATTCTTGTTAAGTATATAGATTAGTATTTTCATAAGCAACAATTATAAAATGACTCATCCAAACACAATGGAGAACAACAATATTCTCATAAAATGTTTAAATAAAGAATAAATGTGAATATACACTGGAATGAAAACTTTTTTTGTTTAAAATGTGTGAATAATTATTTTTGGTTGTTCTAATTAAAAAATACATGTGAAGTCACCAATAGGCACCCCAGTTGCTAGCTGTTTTCAAAGGAACGCAATTTTGCTTTTCACTAGTTGTTAGTAAACAAAATCAACATATGATTTTTTGACATAATTTCATTTTTTTACATATATACAGTGTTTAAAAAAAATTGACCTAGTCTAATAATGTTACATAATTATTAGATACCTAATACTTATGTACAGTAGTGTAGAAACCAAAATGGCTGTTATAAGTTGCAGCCCATGGCCTTGAAGGATTGAATGACCTCATCCTGATCCTTTCGGTGGAGAAGACCCTCTTCCGGTTTAGATTGGCCAAAGCCACGACGGTGGTAAGTTGTGTTATGCACGGTGCCGACTCAATCTGTGCAGGTAGTCTGGTGGGGATTTCAGAATAAAATATGATCTAAGTTAAATCGAAGTCTTGTGTTATTATCTAAAAACTACCAATGACACAGGGCTTCTGATAAAGAGAAATCCCCAATGGAAGACCAGACAGGAAGTCCCCAAGACGAAGTCCAGACGCTAGAAGAAGAATAATAGAAGTAAGAAAGTAAGGAAAGAGAGTATACAACAATAATATAGCCAACTCTCACGCTTGTGCATCTTATAATTATCTGTCTGTGTCACAATAACCTCAGGAATTGCATAAGTTTATCAATGAGTATTTAATTTATAGTCAAAATAATCAATACATAGAATAAATCTTATCTATTAACAATGTCTCTATGAAAATCTGAGTTAGATTTGCCTCAAAACAGCCCATGTTATTAGTACATGTAAATTAGACTCTCAAGAATATTACCAAACAGAAAGGGTATGATTTCACAATAAAGTAGAGCCCAAGTATAACAGTCCCAATAGCAGATTCTAATCACTGTTGCCCCACATTAATATGGGAGAGAATTGACAGACAGCACAAATTATGTTGAAGAACACTTTATTCCATTCATTCTGTGAAAACTGCAACTAAGACAAAGAAACTGAGGAAAATGTAAATACATTTACAGAGGAGTCACCTTGTCGCACGGTCTTCTACACAATAGCAGATTATACTCACTGTTGACCCATATTAACTCTTAACATCCTGTTGAGAAATTTCAGTTCAGAGCCCCATTCCTATAAGGATATATCAAAAAATGGCTAAACATGGCCTTTTCATTTAAAGTTACCAGTTATTTCCCTTAAATCAAAGACTTCTAAACATGTTTAATATTACATTTAAACAAAGGCCATCGTTTGGGGCAGATTAGGAAAACGAATGTGACTTCTGGACAAGTGGAATGAGGTGGTATAGGATGTTAACAGTTAAAGAATATTTATGACAAATTATGTTGAAGAATACTTTATTCCATTCATTCTGTGAAAACTGCAACTAAGACAAAGAAACTGAGGAAAATGTAAATACATTTACAGAGAATTTTTTTTTTTTACATGCATTCAATTTCAACAGATTACACAGGACCAGCTTTACTCTACTTAAAAATTGACCCTGTGTAAAATCATGTTTCCTGAAGAAAAAAAACAAACAATATTTTTCCACTGTTGATTTTCAGATTCCAAGATTGAATAGCAAGGATGTTCAGGAAGACCATGTAAGGGAGATAAATCAAACACAAATGTACTAGATTTTTGCATATAAATAAGTAAAAATATATGGTAGCTCACAAAGTAAAATTATACTGTGTATTTCATCAGTCCTGGACATCTAGGGAGAGACATCTTTTTAATACATTTGATGATCCGTAAACAAAGAAAAAAAAATCATTAGTAATACTTTTGTAAATATATCAAAATGTTGAAGAACATATGCAAAATTGTGCGTTTTTAAACTTACATTTTTAGATAGATTAAATAAAGCTTTATCTATGATGAAAATATTGAGTGCAACATGCCAACTTTCAGACGTTTAAAATTCACTATTGAATTTTTAAAATCTCACCTTTCTGGCCAACGCCGGGGGTCCAGTAAGTTTCGAACTCTGGACCTGCTGAGTAAATTAATAGCGTTGATCCCAGGGGGCCATCACCCCAGGCAACACCTACCCCCTCGATTTAAAGGGGCAGGTCTGGGTTAATGCCCAGTGCCTGAGTTACCCCCCTTGAGGGGGAATGCCAATGGGATCAACGCAGTTTTTCCACCTGCCACCCATGAGCTTTGGTTTGTGGGTGGTCCCACGTTAATAGGGCCTTGTGCCTAACCTGTACAAGTGGGGTATGTGGTAAATACTATGACATTTTTAAGTAAAAAGGCCAATTGAATAAGAGAAAATACTGTTTTTGTATCAATTCAAACAAAAATATTAAAACTACCAAAAAAAAAAACATGCTACAAAGATTATTTTCCTAGTTTTAAGAAAATAACTTAAATTTTCAAATAACTTTTTTCAAGGGATGATTTTGTATTTTTATTTTTATTTTTTATTTTTTATGTAGTCATCAGGATTTGACCTTTCTAGAAATGTAAAAATTAGGGATGGAAAATTTGTTCTATTCAAATGACCAAAGGTCAGAATCCCCGATACAATCTGAATCAATAAAAACATTTTTTATAAAATAAAGTCATTGATGAATAAAGTGGTGAAAATTTCATTAAAATCGGACAATTCCCTAATTTTTGGTAATTGTTTGAAATTTTAAAACATTTTTTTAATCTCTCTTTGTGATCTTTGGTCTTACCTATAGAATACTGATTTATTTTTCTTTGCACCAGAAATTTTAAATTGATTACAACAGGAAATAAGATGTTCATACTGATGTATTATGGCACAATAGTACTGAAGGTAGGAAAGCAAATTTATATCTGCCATTGTATGTCAGGTTACAGGATCGAATTGTAATTACTCCATTTTTTAATTATTTATTTTTCTTGGTGCCATAAATCATTCATTGAATCTTTCAAACATAGGTTCTCTTGGGTTGTGACGGACATCTCTGGAGGACCCAAGCCTATTATCTCTCTGTTCAAGCGAATATTATCCAAAGCCGAAATAGCTTATAGAAGGGGGGAAAATATATGGGGTGAAATAGACCTCTGAATCAACAAGCTCCTGCCGAGGGGGAACCAAAAACAAGCAAGTTCTCCGTCTTCTCACAAGCCAGACCCACTGTTGGTCAACACATTCTTCATCTAGCAGCTGGAAAATCCGTCGTCGTAGTCGAAATAATCTTTAGCAGTTCAAAATCACATTTCCTATTTAGTTTTGTTTCTGTTCGACTAAAATCCATTTCTTTACTGAAAAGCGCTTCGTCATCGACTGCTTCTGCTGCTGCTGACTGCCCAGCGCTCGACTCACTTGTTATTTTATGGGCATATTAGCCAAACATCCGGGCACATCAGTCGAACCTCGCGTCCGTCCAGTGCCCAAAATGCATTTGTTATTGCATGCGGGAGTACGCGAGTTCAATCCCGGCAGGCAAGACAATGTCTTGCTCTTTTTCCTTTCTCGTTCTCCATCACAAAATCTAACTTTAACAATAAAAGCTAATAGCAGTTGTGTTGAGTGAATCAGGTTAGTTAAATTATCCAAAGATTTATCCATGATGAATAAATGAAGCAGTGAAATATGAAATCTTAACAAATAGAGGAAGATAAAAAATACACATGTGTAAGTAAAGTCTTCAGAGTGGCATAAAGTCAGTGTCAGCCAGACACTTGCACTAGACAAAGGAGATTGTTTTAGTATCTGAGGTGGAGCACCACACCTACCAATTAGCTGCTCAACCTTGTGTTTCCTATTCAGACGCTCTACTGACTGAGCTAAACGGCCCTAACATACAGAATTTATTTTGGAACTGAAAAATTACAGTTTAAACTGGTGGTAACACATGCTGAGTGGAAGTAGGGGGAGCTTAGACATCGCCTGATCTTTATTCAAATACAACACAATGTTTTGTTTTCCTTTCATTCAAGTTTGCGAATTCTTAACCCTCATTCCACAGAAACATGTCAACTTTAAATCTTTGCCTACTTTAAACTGCTCACAGTGGCTCTCCCAACCACACACAAGCAAAGTACAAAAACTGATGGTTATTTCATTATAACTGGGCTGAAGGACTCTTACATTACTATAATAATAGGACTTTATTTGAATAGAATTGTTGCATACTGAGGTTTTCATGGTACCAAATCAATATAATGTTGTATACCCTTTCTTACTTCTTATCTCTGGTCGTCTTTTCTTCTGGCCGGCTTTGGTTCTATCTTCTAACATCTTGGTCTGGTCTCTTCTGAGGTCTGGACTTTCTTGGGGACTTCAGGTCTGGTTTCTGTTAGGGATTTCTCCTTATCAGAAGCCCTGTGTCAGTGTTAGTTTTTAGTAAACACAAGACTTCGATTTTCTTTTAATGTTACTTTATTCGGTAAATCCCCAACCCAGATATAACATAGCGTGTGTATGCAGAGTTACAGTTTAAACAGAGCATCATGGCCGACTGCTCTGTCTGACGTCCACTGCAAAACTAAACTAAAGCTCCTTACTATTCTTAAACCGGAACAGGTTCTTCTATGCCTTCCGGTTCCCACGATTTATCCCCGGAAGGCAAGGTGAGAGTGAGGTCAAACGCCGTCACTCACTTTCAGGGTCATCAACTGCACTGATTGCCACTATATCTCTATACTACCTTACATAAGTATGAAAAGGGTCATCCCCTCAGGATTATAGGGGATTGACAATAATCTTATGCCACCACATAGATTATGTAACAGAATGAGTTCTGAGATGAATAGATTGTGAACTTTGAAATATCCCATCATAGAGGGGAAAAAATACCAAGAAAATTTGGTACAGTCATGAGGGAAATTTGGTAGGCAAAAGTTTACAACTTTTAACACTACTTGACCAATAAGTGATTTTCATTTTCTGAATTTGTAAACTCAATGTTTCTTAAAACAATTTATTAAAAGTGTGTATATGTACTTATTGTTACGTTTAATCAAATGATCAACAATTTAGAAACTTCTAGAATATTCTTGGAGACTGGCTGACACCAGGAGGGAGGGGGGAGTCCTAGAAAGGGACCCCAAAGTTTACCGGAAAAAGAATAATTCTGCTTCGTCATGGCACGTAGCCGACCTTGCGGAGAAGGGGAAGGCATAGAAACGAACAACTGATACTACACTTGTGGCTTCCCCCACGTACACCAAGCCTACCGAGAGACAGGTGACGTCACAATTTGGGGGAAGGAAAGCGATCCCTAGTAGCAGTTGCAGTCAGTATTTGGGACCCGGTCAGCAAATATCTCGTAGGGGAGGGAAGAAAAAAATTATTCCCAAGAAGAAAGTTACCATGATCAAGAATGCCATATAAGGAAATAATACCCAGAGTAGTCATTCAGACAGAAGATGAATCAACCGTAAAAAAGGTAAGTACAAACTTCTTTCGTTATGAAAATTTGTAAACTGATTTGAAGAAATTCCGCCAAATGACATCATAAATCCTAGCCTGTCGGCGTCCGTATTATGATCCTCCCAGCCTACAAATTTGAATTAAATGTTATGTTATAAATATATATATTGTGTTTTGTTGTTGTTCATTGCCAAGTTCTTACATGTATCCTCTATTTTTCTTTGATAATCTCTGATGGAAAGACATTGTATAACGTCGAAACGATAGGTGAACGTAACATTATATTGTGTTAGTGTATCAAGGGATATACTAATGCTAATATAGATTGTCTAACTTTATCACAATCCACACTTGGACAAAATTTCAAAAAAATTGAAGGGGGTGGGTGACATGGTCTGGATGATTAGTGCAAGATTACTATTGTTTAGGTGAATATTCAAATCCAGTGTCAGTTACTGGTGCGGTGATATGAAGTAATCAATTGAGCACTTCTTTTATTGAACAATCGTAATGAAACAACTCGATACTCAGACTTTTTTGGTAGTAGGACGTCTTACAATTTGAAACTTAAGTCTCGGGAATAAAAAAAAAATATTTACCCTTTTTTTTTTGGCTTATTTTCTAAGGAATGGTATATTAAAAATTCCAGTTGTCTAGTTTTTTATTTTTTAGGGACTTGTGACTTTATAATGTAAAGGAAAATTGATGTTTGACCCTTTTACAGCTTTTTCTATTCTTCCAAACTGCTACAAAAATGAGAAGACTAAGAGAAAATCACTTTATCAGAAAAGAAAAGAAAAAAAATCATTGAAAAAAGTGAGATGCAGACGAGATACTATGAACAGTGCTAAAAATCTAACCATTTTCTTCAAGGCAAATGTGCCATTTATATAGGAAAATGCAAACAGAATGCCGTCTATTTTAAGTAAAAAATGTCAGAGTTAGAAATGTTGATGGCAAACAATGAAACCACCTTCGAGTGTTTTATGTTATTAATGTCATATTTAGAGTGGATAGGCGTTCCAGTAAATGCGTAATTTTCAGCCGTATAGATAGTATGCAAGGATACTATACTGTAGTAATGAGTCGAACTTATCTGACTCAAAGCGTTTTAGATGCCTGGCCTGTGAAATCGTCCCTGGCAGGCAAAGGAATGTGGTACGCCATTATGCCCACTCTGAGTAAGAGGTGATGAGAGGTTGGAGGGAGAGAATGGACTTTTTGCGGGGAGTTGTGGGTGACTTCCATAGTGCTGTAGGGACCGGAACTCTCCTGTGTTTTTTGGGGACAGGAAGGAATGAGAGTTAGTGTCCCTTGCGACGTGATGGGGCAGAAATGAAAAATGTCGTCTCGGATTTGGTATGAACGTGCGAGCCTCATAGAAACAAGCTCTTGTCTCAGTCCCTTGTGACTGAATGAACTTTTCCCTCAGTGAGAGAGTAACAACTGAACTGTGAGTACTGTCTCAGAGTACTTGTTGTATCGACTGTTGTTGTTTCATGTTAATGAATAAGGTTAATAGTACACGTGCTTTCCCTTTCGTCATTACATTCTGTGAGCTTAAAAAAGAAGAGAAAGAGAAAGAGGAAGAGAAAGAGAAAGAGAAAGACAAGCTGGTAGACAAGTTTCAGTTTTATTTAAAACTTACAATTTTCATATACATACAGGGTTAAGGTTAGTGTGTGGTTGTCCAATGAAGAGAGGTCATGTAACTTTATCTATAATTGTTATGGCTGCTTCTTCTTTCTTCACCAATGAAGTTGGAATATAAATGTGTTTTGTCAAAATCACTCTGAAAATAATTCAATCAGTAAAAAAATAGAGAATTAATGAGAATGGTGCTGCTGGGCCTCCATACCTGCTATTGGAGTACTTTTCAATTAGATAAACATCCCTGCTAAATATTTCATCATCGTCTTTTCATTTAATCTCCTTATATTTTTTTCAGAATTTCCTGGACAAAAAGCAATAAAAAATAAATATTATTTGGATTTTTCGGACTCATCTTTATTGTTATATACACGTTTCAGATGATGTGCCTTCCAGGCTGCTTCAGGTGTTTTTTAAACTTGAGAACCTTCTTGAACTTGGGAAACTTCTCTTCAAACTCGGAAACCTTCCCGTTGAACTCAGGAGCCTTCATGTCATAATTGTAAGCTTTCATGGAACTTTGAACTGAACCCTTTATTCTGTTCTCTTTCTGTTAACCATGACCAGGTATATTGGCTGAAACATTATGTATATAACAATAAAGATGAGGAGAATAGTCTGATTTATCCAAATAACACAAATTATCAAGCCTCATCTCAAAAATTAATAAAAGAAAATTCAGCAAAATATTTTAATGAATGACAAATTCAAACATATCAATTTTTTGGTATTTTTTTATCACAATTTTTTTGTTATTTGCATGAAAATAAAGAATATTATTTTCTGGTAACAAGTTTTTCATGTTTTGTTAAAAGTGACTCACATAATCACAAAATCCGGTTGTTTGTAAGGGGTTAGGTTTATAATTAAAAAAAAAAACTCTAAAAATCATCTGTTAACAATCGGATTTTGACGGTGTAAATGGAAAAAATGTCCTTATGAATCGAGATCGCAAAAGGGGTGCCTAAAGGTCATATGGTCCAATATTTTATTTACTTTTCAATTAATCTTTTTTTATATTTCTTTTTTCAGTATTACCAACAAAAAAAAAAAAAAATAAAAAAAATAAACTCAAATTCAAACATCAAATTTTTGTATTTTTTCTTTATCACAATTTTTTGTTATTATCCACAAGAATATTATTTTCTGGTAACAAGTTTTTCATGTTTCGTTAAAAGTGACTCACATATTCACAAAATTATAGTTCTGCTCTAGTGTGTGGGATTCCATATATTGTTTTATTTTTGCACAAAATAAGGTTGTTGATGATATTCTAAACATCAAAATATTTAGACATATTTCAATTTTTGTAACATGGTTTTTCTCTTGTTTACATATCTGTAATAAGTAATTTAGAGTTACTTCCCCTGTTTTATTATTACCTCCCTGTGAAATCTATACTGAAAAAAATTTTCTGTCTGCTCGCAATCAATTTGCTCACCGTCTATTTGCAATCACGTCGCTCACAACACTGCCAAGAAATTCGGCTCATTTATTACTTCACTCCTCTCCCACAAACCACCTCACTTCCGGTCTGTACCCTTATAAAAGAAACTTAACCTTCGGGCGCCATTTCTTTTCCTAGCCCGAGGTAAGAGGAGTTTCATTTGTTTTATCTTTATATCACACTCCCCTTTATGTAAATCTTTAACTTTCTGAAAGTATATAAACTCCCAAGAAACTACAACTGTATTCTGAGTAGAATAAAGCTTTATTATTACAATATCTTTTAACTGGAACTCAAATGTTGATCCACACACTTTGTATCAATAAGATTTAATTCCTGTGTGTGTTTACTTTTAAATATATATATATATCTATCTATATGTTATTTCTTTATGTTGGTGGGATCAAGAATGGTAGGACTAAAAAGGAGTAAAGAATAAAAAATTTCTTTAGTATACAAAGAGCAGGAAGGAATTTGTTCATGAGGAGGGCCTCAAGTACATCTAGGTGTAACTTATTGGTTGAGGATGCGAAGATAGTGAATATTGAGGGCTTATATGCTGCAGCACAATCAGGATTATCCAAAAGGTGTCACCCAATGGTGGAAGGTGAATTTGGATTACTTGGTGGAGAAGAGCAGTCCAAGTTATTGTTGCAGATAACAGATGGAATATGCTGGTTTATTTTAACCTCTAATCTTTGGGTAGTGTATCCAATGTAGCAAACATCACATTTGCATTTAAATTTATATATGAGACAACTTTTTGGTGAGGGGTTTCACTATCTTTAAGATTGGTGGGAGAGGAAAGAGTGTATTGGATTGAGAGAATGACTCACAACTTAATTGAACTGAACCAATGGTGGACAGATCGTTTGATGCGTTCAAGTAATTGTAAAGATGTGTTGTCAATGCAAGGTAATTTTAGATACACAGGACATTTCTCAGGTCCAAGTCTAGGAATTGGTGGCAAACTGTGTGCACTTGTATCTAATTGTAGGATTAGGATTTATACATATTTTAAATATATATTCTATAAAAATCTGAACCTATACACTTTATAAGTAGAGGTTTATTGCCAGTATAAGTTCTTATCTTTAAAGTTAAACTCATTGAAAATCCATTCAATTAACAAGTGTAGTAGATGTAGTATCCTACACTCACATTTTACAAGCAATAGTCTTGCCCATGCAGGCTATATAAACAGTGATTTGCCCCTCCTCCTTTTGTAGCTGAGTTTCGTTTAGCTAAATAAAGCTTATTACTTTTATGTCTGTTCTGAGCCTGTTTTATTTACTACAGTGGATCATTCTATTTTAAACTGAAACTGTGAAAATACTGACTCAGACATTTTACAATAGTCCCCTTTCATTGTGTTTTCGCATATGTAATTTCAAACTAGAACTGTCCGAAAATGCTGATTCACACACTTGACAAGAAAATGGTTTCTCTCCAGTATGTATCCGCATGTGTCTTTTCAGATTAAAACTTACTAAAAATGCTGAACCACACACTGTGCATGAATAAGGCTTCTCTCCAGTGTGTGTTTTCATATGGCCTTTCAAATGTGAATTTCGTGAAAATGCTGAGCCACAAACTTCACAAGAATATGGTTTTTCACCTGTGTGTATTTGCATGTGAGTTGTTAAATGTGAACACTTTGAAAATGCTGATCCACACAGTTCACAAGAATATGGTTTCTCTGTTGTGTGTATTCGCAAGTGGCTTTTTAAATGTGCACTTTGTGAAAATGCTGATCCACACACTTCACAAGAAAATGGTTTCTCTCCTGTGTGTATTCGCATGTGTCTTTTCAAAACTGAACTCTGTGAAAATGTAGATTCACACACTTCACAAGAAAATGGTTTCTCTCCTGTGTGTGTTCGCATGTGGGTTTTCAAATGTGAACTCAATGAAAATGCTGATTTGCATACTTCACAAGTAAAAGGTTTTTCTCCTGTGTGAGTTCGCACATGGTTTTTTAAGCTGGAACTCTCTGAAAATGCTGATCCACACACTTCACAAGAGTATGGTTTCTCTCCAGTGTGTGTTCGCATATGTCTTTTCAAGCTGAAACTGTCTGATAATGTTGATCCACACACTTTACAAGAAAATGGTTTCTCTCCAGTATGTGTTTGCTCGTGTCTTTTAAATTCTGAAAACTGTGAAAAATCTGATCCACTGATGGCAGATGCATAGGGTGGTTCTGCAGTATATGTTTGCATGTTTTCTTAGAAATATGAATGTAGTAAAAGTTTTGATATAAAGATTTTACAAGAACAATGATTCTCTCCTTTGTGTGTTTGGATGTGATTGTTCAAAATGCAAATCCATATGTTTTGCAATAATAGTTTTTCTCTTTTGCATGTACTTGCATGTGTCTTTTTAATTTTGGAAATTGTTGTTCCCTTTTACAATTGATATCTGTAAATAAAAAAAAAGATACACTATTAAAGAAAACAAGAGATAAATGCATTATTTGCAATTATGAAATAATAACTCATTTTTATGTTTCAATAAATCAAATAACTCATGTTTAGTAATAAATAACATTTTTATTTTACTATTCAACAAATAAGCAATATATTTTAAATATATTTAAATCAGATATCTATTTTAGGTTTATTTATCAGATAAAATAACACTCATAAAACAATGAAAATTATTTGCACTCAATCATTTAGTAAAAGATTTTTAAAATAATTATACTTTACATTGTATCATGTTAAGCAAAAAGTATATTAATAAAAAAGATACACTATTAAAGAAAACAAGAGATACATGCATTATTTGCAATTATAAAATAATAACTCATTTTTATGTTTCAATGAACTGTAATATATCAAATAACTAATGTTTAGTCATAAATAATATTCTTATTTTACTGTTCAACAAATATAATTGAATGGAATATATTTTAGATATATTTAAATCAGATATCTATTTCATATATATTTATCAGATGAAAAAATGGCACTGTTATTGATAATTATTTACAATTATTTAGCAAAACCAAAAGTGTACTACTAGGGTTGGTTTAGCTCAATTGTTAGAGCATCCACATAGGAACCACAAGGTTTCTGTTTCAATAATGGCCCTAGCCAACTCAGTGTATGAATAGCACAGGGATCTGTGTGATAAAGTGAGGAGCTGATGGTCTGTGTGGTCCTCAATCTCTTTGGTCTAGGACTAGTGTAAAGAGGATAGACACTCTCGCTGTCTGGGTGATACGAACTTTATATTGTCTTATATCAAGCAAAAAGTGTATTAATTACATTAAAAAAATGATTTATACAATTTTTGTTTTGAATTGAGAGAAAATGTTGATTTCTTAATTTGCATAGAAAATAGGGAAAATCTTGAATTTTTGGATGTTTTTTTTTGTGTAATAATAATTCATTTTTATGTTTCAATGAACTGCAATGTATCAAATGAATCATGTTTAGTCATAAATAACATTTCTATTTTACTATTCATCAAATAGAATTAAGCGGAATATATTTTAAATATATTTAAACCAGATATCTATTTCAGATTTATTTATCAAATAAAATGGACTGAATAAAAGCCAGTCCTTGACGATCTCTCTCTCTCTCTCTCTCTCTCTCTCTCTCTCTCTCTCTCCCTCTCTCTCAGTACTTAGAAACTGTCTGTCTAAACCAATTGCTGTGCCACCAAAGGAAAATTAATTTCCTCTCAATAGATTGCTCGGACTACAAATGCCTTAGAAACATATTTTTAAAAAATATTCATTCTACCGTCTCAACATTCAGAAAATAATAAAATCAAATATCTATTTATTGCTAGGGATTTTTTTTAGAGTATCTGAGATCTTCGAATAAACCTCAATCCATTTTCCATATACCATACTCAGTGTAAACAAAGCAGTAACCCATACTAAAATTATAAAAACAAATAAAACATCCTTAGAATAAAAAAATAATCATTAACTTTAATAAAAGCAGCTCTACATCATTTACTTTTGATAACGACAACCTGTATGTAATATGGGTAATTAATCATCATAATTATCCATGCCTAACTGGTTGGTTGGTTGGTGGTTTTGTGACATACCAACCCTCTTTGGGTCATTTAATGCCAAATAAAGCCATTTTAATAAACAAAGGACTCAGCTTATTTACAGTACTATATTTTGGAAGTGCGTGGTGTAATGGTTAAAGTCATGGGAAATGGGCCCGTCGCCCCGAGTTCAAATCCTGGATGTGGTAATTGCATTTCACTTGACGCTAATACCCTTGGGAAAGGTATGAATCCTGCTCTTCCTCCAGCTATGGATAAATAGTAGGGCAGACTGGGCTCTTTAACCTTGGTTAGGCAACCGGTCTAGGAGAAGGAAAAGTCTGAATTCAAACCTCTTGAACTCCGCTTAAGAAATTGACCTCATGTCACATCCTGCCCATGCGGAGAGGTTGGTAAATATATATTTACAGTACTTGTTGTTGCTTAAGTGGTCACCAAATTAAGTATTTAACAAGCTCATCAGTGCTTAACTTTGGTGATCTAGTGGGAACAAGTATTTTCAGTACCATTGCTTAGTATCATTGATTTCTAACTGTTTGGTTTTATTTTAATGAATATAAGCAAAAATCTCTTCAATGAATCTTAAATGAAATCCATTGACAGGATAAAATAACTGTCATTTTATTCTTTACTTCCTCTTATAACTAAATACTTAAATTAGAAAAAATAACAATGAAAGACAAGAGTGATGGAAGAGTAAGTTTCAGTTGTTCCATTTTTTTATTATACTCCCTCTGTTTAAAATATTTTATTATACTCCCTCTGTTTTAAATCTTTTTATCTGTATTCTTATTAAGTTTCATTAGCCTTTCTAATTTAATACAATATTTTATTACATTAAAACTTAAATACTTGCACCCGGCGGGTGTATATATTTGCTAGTATATATAATAGTTGTGGTACAAGTATTTTCAGTGGGAACAAGTATTTTGACTGAAATAATGATTTAAATTTTCACAGGTGTTAAATAATGAAATTAATAGAATCAAAAGATGAATCTTCTTGATTCTTTCTTATTTCAAACAGCTATTACAAGGTTCGATACTGACCCACAGCAACTCAGTGTATGAGTAGCACAGGGATCAGTGCGGTAAAGTAAGGAACTGATGGTAGATGTAGTGCTCCACCTCAGATGCAAAAAACAATCTCCTTGGTCTAGTGCTAGTGAAAAGGGGATAGACTCCCTGGCTGTTGGCTGATACCGACTTTAGGCCACCCCAACGACTTTACTTACTGTTAGGCATGAAAATTCCTCATTTCAAAAATTTAGATACAAGTAAAAGAGTTGTCTCTTTGTTAAAGTTACAATTCATTGAAAGATCTAAAGGGGAAAGTGAACATAAGTAGTGAGGAAGTCTATCCTCTTTTCGCTAGTGCTAGACCAAGGAGATTATTTTATACATCTGAGGTGGTACATCACACCTACCATCGGCTCCCACTTTACCACACAAAAGTTGTGCTACTCATACACTGAGTAGGCGAGGACCGGTATCAAACCTGGAAACTTGTGGTTCCAATGTGGATGTTCTACCAACTGAGCTAAACCGGCCCTAGTAAGTATATTTCATATTTGTGAGCTAGTAAGTATATTTTATATTTGTGGGCTTCCATACATGCTAATTACAAAATTGATAATAATTTAGATTTCCATGTAAAAAAATTACGATTATTTATGGTTTGACATTAAAAAAATTAAAAATTGACATTAATTTTTTCACCCACTTTTTAGAACATTTATTTTAGAAAAGAAATAATTATTCTAAATAATTGGCTTCATAATAAATTATATGATGATTATGACAATTAGTTTAACAATCAAATTTTGTCAGTTAAAACAAAGATACTTTGCATATTTTTGAATTTCTAAGCTTCTCTGTGATTGGACGAATAATTATTTATTACTTATTTAAATAAATCAACAACTTGAATTACTGCTCTTAGCAGAATTCAGCCGGCCATGGATGAATTAACTGCATGATCCCAGAGGGCGGTCCTCCCGGCCAACACCTGACCCCTTGATTTAAAGGGGCAGGGCTGAGTTTATTGCCCAATGCTTGAGGTGCAAAGGGGAATACCAATGGGATCCAAGCATTTTTTAACTAGCTATCGCACAATTTTGGTTGGTGCGTGTTTAACTGCCTACTGGCCTCGAACAAAGGGACGACATGACGATTCTTTACTGATGTCATTAAGTTTATTTAATAAACACCATGAAACTGTACAAGGAAAAACAAATAACATTTAATGACGTATACAGCAAATAATCTTAAGAAATTCGAAAATCCTCAAAGAAATATAAACACTTCAAGAAATAGAGACACACACCGTTTTTTGCTGCATCCGACCAGTTGACTTAATACTTGATGGAAGAACACTCCTTATTCATTTGTTAAGGAACTGATGTGCTAGGCAAATAGTTTGCTCGATGTAATATATAAAGTAATAAAGACCCCATGTTGCTGCCTACTGGTCTCGGACAAAAAGGACAGCATGACGATTCTTACTGACGCCATTATGTTTATTTAATAAACACCATGAAACTGTACAAGGAAAAAACAAATACATTTAATGACGTATACAGCAAATAATTTAAATAAATGTGAAAATCCTCAAAGAAATAGAGACTTACAATTTTTTGCCTCATCTGACCAGTGGACGAAAAACTTTAACTCTAACTTCCCCTTACCCTTTTCTGGTTATGGTTCATAGACCGCAGAAAATAATGGTCATCACCAAATGATATTAAACCCATTAAACTACCCTAAATTGAATACTCTGATGGCAGTTACAGCATGGCTTCCCACTTTAAAAAAGACCTTGTGTCGCATCCTTACCTTGTGGAAGGTTGTGGTCAATACCATTGAAATGACAACTTAATTTATTTCAATTTGAAAATGGAATTATTAATTTTCGTAATTGACTTATAAAAAAATTGAAGCATTTTTGTGGTGTAGAAGATTTCCTACCTCCCAGAACTAAGCGCATCAGTATATGTCTGGCCTGCATGAGGGGAGGAGTGCATAGCAAGTGACTACAGATATTGAACTCACAGCCTCCTCATCGTGATGAGTGGATCATAGTCAGACTACTGTCACCCGTGTTTTGAATATGAAATTTTGCACGGGTCGGGCAGTACTGAATGTGATTAGCCCAAATGTAAGATCTTAGGGAGGGCATTTACTTATTATTTAAGTGCCTACCTTCCCACACCACAGATCGTTGTGTTTTGATCTTCTTAACGGGAAGAGATACGTGAATTGAATGAGTGAACTTTTGATGGATTGAGCAAGGACTACTGTGATAGTGTTGCAGGCAAAAAACTGTGTCAGGGGATTTTGCGGCTGGAGATAATTGATTACAGTGGTTGCTTTCAGTCATCACTTAGCACAAACATTTTCAATTTTTTTTTTCAAAGGAACAAAGCCTATTCTTGTAGCGACCACCCAAAGTGAAGTTTAACAGGTGTGAATTCAGAGTTTTCCTTCTCCTAGACTGGTTGCCGCCTGTCCTACTGTTACATAATCTATGCGGTTGCATAAGATTATTGTCAATCCCCTGTATTTCTGAAGGGATGGCCCCTGTTCATATCACGGGTGGGACTTTCCATGGAATATTACAGAAAGCCCGCGAAATATGTGAAATCACGTGGGACCTGGTTGACCCTCAGTTTCAGCTCGGACATCAGACAGATAAGATATGTCTGCTTAGCTGGGTCTCACCAGCATACATGGGCAATGTTTAGTTAAGTAAATAAAAGCTTACGAAAATAACAGGGTTTTTGGGTTGATGAATGCTATGGCAACAAGACTGACCTAGAAGACCAGACACAAAGTCCCCAAGACTAGGTCCAGACGCTGGAAGAAAAACGTAAGATACCAAAGATGAACAGAAGAAAAATAGAAGTAAGAAAGTAAAAAGAAGAGTATATAACACGACAATTTACCCATAGCTAGAGGGAGAATAGTTGAATTCATACCTTTCCCAAGGGTTTTAGCACTGTGGAGCTTCGTCCAGGATTTGAACTCAGGTCGACAAGTCCATTTCCTATGAACCATGTGCCTCCAACTTAATAAAACTATGAAGTGTAAAATAAATTTGGACCATATGACCTTTAGGCACCCCTTTTACGATCTCGTTTCATATGGACATTGTTTCATTTACACCGTCAAAATCCGGTTGTTGGTTAGGGTTAGTTTTATAATTTTTTAAAAATCGTCTGTTAGCAAACAACCGGATTTTGACGGTGTAAATGAAAAAAAAATGTCCTTATGAAACGAGATCGCAAAAGGGGTGCCTAAAGGGCATATGGTCCATAAATTGTTCCGAAATCACAGACCTTTTTTGAAAGGAAACAACAATCTAGAATTTAAAGAAATTGTTTTATTTTTAAGTTGTAAACAATTCTTAATATATTGTTGCATTTAATTTTTAGTTTAGCTTTCTGGAAATAAGATGATGGAAGGAGAACCAATAGGTCAAAAGAAAAATGTAGTGGCAGAGAGGGACAGGCAGGTTCGTCGGACAACAATAGATAAAAAAAAAATGTGTTGGAAAAACAACACAAAGATTGATGACGTCACATAACAACACGACAATTATCGGTATAATTATTATACCGATTCGCCTAATTTCAGATAATTTTGACATTTATTTCAAGACAAAAAAATCTTCGGTAGATTTTTAAAAATATTTCAGGTTAATTCTTCTTCCGTACTAAAAAAACCCCCCAAAAAACGAAATAATTATTTTGTTTAAAAAGAAAAGAAAGAAATAAGAGAAAGTTTCACCACTTACTTTCTTTTTATCTTCTTTCGTCTGATTTATTTTCTTCAGACTAATGTAATATTAGAGAAAAGGGAGAAACTGTAAACTTTTGTATAAAACAACTTCTGGTAGAATTCAATTTAAAAACAGCCGTCGTTCACGATCAAAGCAAAATATTATTTTTTAAAGAGCGAAATTCAAGGGAGATAATTCTGAAATATTTTGTTTTTGTTGGTGGTAGTCGGAAAGATTAATAATCCCTAGTAAATAAAAAAGTAGAATCGTTAAACTTACATTCGTAATTTTTGTATTTTGTTCTATAAGTATATAAAATCGAAATTGCGTTTATAAATGCATGGATACCCAAAAAGATTTTGTCTGTGTAAAATACAATGAACAACGGTAATAATAACACAGGTAAAAAAAAAAGCACAACAAAAATTAGATATACCCAAAATTCGTCTGCTACATTTAAAAAAAAACAACGAATTAAAATTAATCAAATCGATTATTTAAGGTCAAACTTTTGTCTAAAACGATAAGTAGTAACATAATGACCATCATTAAAAAAAGAAAAATATCATTACATATGCAATTTATTTTTAATACATTTAAAACGATTTTTTTTCGGTCAATTTTGATCGCGTTCAGCCATTAACGCTCTTTATAAATGGTATAAATGGATTGTTTACAAATTTAATGTAACATTCGCGATTGCAAAAAAAAAAAAAAAAAAAAAAAATCAGGGAATTATCCAATTTTAATGAAATTTTCAGTATTGATTTATCAATTAATGAATTTTATAATGCATCAGTTATTTTATTTCAAAACTTTAATTGAATATTTTTGCTATGAAAAGGTAATATATAAAATTCATTTAAAATAAAAATTTTCTGATGTTAACTTTAAAATGTTATATTTTTAGATTCTAGAAATAAATATCTATTTAATGCAAACCTTATTTTAGTCAAACAAAGTATAAGTTTTGAAGAACAACTCTATTGAAAACTTAGCCCCCCTAGACACTTTTTAAGCAGAAAAAATATTGATGTATAATTTTTTCTTTTATAAGATAATAGCCAATTAAATAATTATCAAAATGAGTAAAAAAAGAAATCTCCCAAAAATATTAAAAAAAATTTTTTTTTACATTTTATTTTCCGATTTTCGGTACTTATTTTCTCAAAATATTCCCCATAAAATTTTCTTTTTTTAAATTCACAACTTCGGTCTTTTATCTTTTTATTTCTACTGTAATTAGTATAAAACGCTGACCAAACAATTTTGCATATGTTTTTCAACAGTTTTATATATTTAAAAAAGTATTACTAATGATTATTTTGTTGTTTGTTTACAGATCATCAAATGTATAAAGAAATTTCTCTCCCTGATGAAATACACAGTATAATTTTACTGTGTGAGCTACCATATATTTTTTACTTATTTACACGCAAAAATCATGTTTAATTGTTTGATTTTTATGCATTTATCTCCCTTACATGATCTTCCTGAACGTCCTTTGCTATTCAATCTCAGAATCTGAAAAACAACAGTGAAAAAATATTGTTTTGTTTTTTTCCCCTTCAGCAAACATGATTTTACACAAGGTCAATTTTTAAGTAGAGTAAAGCTGGTCCTGTGTAATCTGTTGAAATTGAATGCATGTAAAAAAAATTCTCTGTAAATGTATTTACATTTTCCTCAGTTTCTTTGTCTTAATTGCAGTTTTCACAGAATGAATGGAATAAAGTATTCTTCAACATAATTTGTCATAAATATTTTTTAACTGTTAACATCCTATACCACCTCATTCCACTTGTCCAGAAGTCACATTCGTTTTCCTAATCTGCCCCAGATGATGGCCTTTGTTTAAATGTAATATTAAACATGTTTAGAAGTCTTTGATTTAAGGGAAATAACAGGTAACTTTAAATGAAAAGGCCATGTTTAGCCATTTTTTGATATATCCTTATAGGAATGGGGCTCTGAACTGAAATTTCTCAACAGGATGTTAAGAGTTAATATGGGTCAACAGTGAGTATAATCTGCTATTGTGTAGAAGACCGTGCGACAAGGTGACTCCTCTGTAAATGGATTTACATTTTCCTCGGTTTCTTTGTCTTTGTTGCAGTTTTCACAGAATGAATGGAATAAAGTATTCTTCAACATAATTTGTGCTGTCTGTCAATTCTCTCCCATATTAATATGGGGCAACAGTGATTAGAATCTGCTATTGGGACTGTTATACTTGGGCTCTACTTTATTGTGAAATTATACCCTTTCTGTTTGTTAATATTCTTGTGAGTCTTGGTAGCATTTGTGCCAAATTCTAATTTCAGTTTTCATAGTTGCATATGTCTATGAACGGAATAACATTTCCTTTAACATTGACTTTATTTGAATTTATCTATTTGCCTTGTTTTTCTTTCTTATGACTTATATGGGGAGTTGATAACACTGGTTTACAAAAAGATATTTTTTGTCTGAGGCAAGAATATGAATAGGTGTTTTTTTGTTTTGTTTAGCATATCAACCTTACTGGGTTATTTAATGCTAAAGCTATCCTTATACAAGAATGGTAAAGGTACTATTTAAACCATAGCTGGGGGTGATAAGAGGGGTTCATACCTTTCCCAGAAATATTAGTCTAAAAGGGAACATAATAGCAAGATCAGAATTTGAACTTGCTTACTACAATGTTGCAGTCCAGCATGTTAACCACTATGCCACGGGGATCCCCCCACCAAAAAAAAACATATGGTTGATGATGATATTTTAAACATGAAATGTGAAAATATTGAGACCTGATTTATTTTTGTAAAATAGTTTTTCTATAGTATGTGCTTGCTTTTGCTTTTATTAAAACTAGCAGGACCTGTGGATATACCACAGTATGATAATTTAATTATTACAACGTTTGGTATGTTTACTTAAGAGCTATTGCTAAATAGTTCAATATGTAAAAAGCATAATAATTTTGATTTAACTCTCTCGCACTTTTTTTCTTTCTTTTCATCTTTTCATTATGTTCGATTGAAACAGGTTAGCATTTTCGCTTCATCACCTGTACTTTTCTTTCTTATTATATTTTTTTTGTGATAAGCATGACCTTTTCCTTATCTTTCTTTATAATAAAAACAGAATAGTCCATTATTTAGCTAAGGTGATGACACTCATAAGAAATAAGAATTCTGCAGATAAACTACACCAGATAATCAGGATTTACATTTTTGCATTTCATCTTGAATGATTTGGACAGTCTCAATTTTAACCAGAGGGTGTTATAAGATAACAGTCATATAATTAAGGAACAAGAGTATTAATATATAAATAATTCTGATGAACTAGAATACAATAAAATTTAATCTTGGACGATTTGGATTATCTAAATTTTAACCAGAGGGTGTTAAAAGATAATAATGGTCGGAAGATTAAGGAACAAGAGTATTGATATATAGATTTAAATCCTATGATAATGCCATTAAAAGAAAATTAAAAACGTTATGCTGGTTGTTGTAGTAATGTGTGGAGGATGATCACTAATTAGGATTGAGCCTATTCTAGTAGTGATCACCTGAGTTGTTGTTTATTTAAAAAATTTTTTGGACCATATGACCTTTAGGCACCCCTTTTGCGAACTCGATTCGTGGGGACATTTTTTCCATTTACACCGTCAAAATCCAGTTAATTGTTAACAGACAATTTTTAGAGTTTTTTCTTTAATTATAAAACTAATCCCTAACCCTAACCCCTAACAAACAACCGTATTTTGATGGTGTGAATGAGAAAAGTATCCCCACGAATCGAGATTGCAGAAGGGGTGCCCAAGATCATATGGTCCAAATTTTTTATTTGTTTTCACATAGTTTGAAAGTTGATTATTGTGATAGCGTGTTATAAGTTTACTTATACGTATTAAAAATTTCTATTTTGATAAATAATTTGATTTGGTGAGCAAACATTTTGGTGAAATCAATGTTTGAAATTTTTTTTGTTAGTGTATTCCAATCATTGATACAGGATCCTGTGATAGATTTAAGGCCATAGGCTTTAGTGTTGACAAAAGAAGAGCTCACCTGCTGATCAATTCGTTTGACAAGTGTAAACTGTTAATTAATTATTATTCTATGTTACTCTCACCCTTGACCAGGATTGAACCTGCTGCCTAGAAATGACTGTCACTTAGAACTGTCTAGATTAAAAAGAAATTTGTTTGACAAGTGTAAACGATTTGCAAGAAAATTGTTTCTTTATTTTTTAAAAGTGAAACTGAAAGTGTTGATTCCCACATGAGAGAGAGAGAGAGAGAGAGAGAGAGAGAGAGAGAGAGAGAGATAATCCAATACTTCCCAGGTAATCTTTCTGTTATAGTCATATAACAAAGAAACTCATGCATATATATATATATATATATATATATATATATATAAAATGATGTAATTATGAAAAGTGAAACAGAATATGGTCAAATAGAAAGACTTACATGTTCCTTTCTGCCATTGATTCAAAATCTTTCTGTTATGGTTTTAAGTATACAAATGCATTAGAAATTATTTTTACTATAAAAATGCATTTAATTCAAGTCGAATTTAAAAACCTTCACTTAGGGAATACATAAATGTAATAAAAACTTCAGCAAAAATCCACAGCAGAAGTTGGTTGGTTGTGTTATATAGCATGTCAACTCTTTTTGGATCATTTTATGCCAAAGATATTTTTGTTTTATTCATCCTTGACGGGTATGGGTACACCCATAGATGGGATCCTAACAGATACTACCACTCTGGGTCAGAGTGGAACTGGGAGCAGTAGTGATGAAGAGATGCTACATATTCCTCAGAACTCCAGAATTAGAACTTCACCATTAGATAGAGCTTAACATCATACCCAGGAAATTAAGAACATTAGCCACTGCATTCTAGTACATATATAATAAAAAGTGTGGAGCTTGCCATAAGAGCAATAGGGTTGGGACAATCATATAGGCATTAGAGCTTGGCATGACCAGCCGATTGGTCAGAGGGAGCCTCTAAAAATGCATTGGAAATCATTTTTACTATGAAAATGCATTGGAAATTATTTTTACCATGAAAATGCATTGGAAATTATTTTTACTATGAAAATGCATTGGAAATTATTTTTACCATGAAAATGCATTGGAAATTATTTTTACTATGAAAATGCTTTGGAAATTATTTTTTACTATGAAAATGTATTGGAAATTATTTTTATTATGAAAATGCATTAGAAATTATTTTTACCATGAAAATGCATTGGAAATTATTTTTACCATGAAAATGCATTGGAAATTATTTTTACTATGAAAATGCATTGGAAATCATTTTTACTATAAAAATGCATTGGAAATTATTTTTACTATGAAAATGCATTGGAAATTATTTTTTACTATGAAAATGCATTAGAAATTATTTTTTACTATGAAAATGCATTGGAAATTATTTTTACTATAAAAATGCATTAGAAATTATTTTTACTATAAAAATGCATTTAATTCAAGTCGAATTTAAAAACCTTCTTTTAGGGAATACATAAATGAAATAAAAACTTTAAGAACTTCAGCAAAAATCCACAGCAGAAGTTGGTTGGTTGGGTTTTATGGCATGTCAACTCTTGTTGTCTAATTTAACTAAGGGCCAAAGTGGAGTGTTGCATATCATGGACCACCAGGATTCCATTACAGCAGAGGTATTGGATATCCTATAAACCAAGCTGACATTCTGAAAATGATTCAGTTAAAAAGATAAAATAGGCAGAGTGTATCCCTTTTTCGTTAGCGTGAGATTGTTTTGCCAAGGTGGAGTTCCACATCTATAGCTATGTGACCACTTTACTACACAGATCAGATAATCCAATCCAGTCATTTTAGATTAAACATCAAACATTCCATGGCAAATACTTTATAATTTACTTTTTATTTAATCATATATTATTTCTTCTTCTTTTTCAACATTCCTGGCCAAAAAGTAATAAAAATTAATAAGAAATTCAGCAAAATAATTTACTTTTTATTTAATCATATAATCATTTCTTCTCTTTTTCAACATTAAAAAGTAATAAAAAGAAATTCAGCAAATAATTTACTTTTTATTTAATCATATATTATTTCTTCTTCTTTTTCAACATTCCTGGCCAAAAAGTAATAAAAATTAATAAGAAATTCAGCAAAATAATTTACTTTTTATTTAATCATATATTATTTCTTCTTCTTTTTCAACATTCCTGGCCAAAAAGTAATAAAAATTAATAAGAAATTCAGCAAAATAATTTACTTTTTATTTAATCATATAATCATTTCTTCTTCTTTTTCAACATTCCTGGCCAAAAAGTAAAAAAAATTAATAAGAAATTCAGCAAAATAATTTACTTTTATTTAATCATATATTATTTCTTCTTCTTTTTCAACATTCCTGGCCAAAAAGTAATAAAAATTAATAAGAAATTCAGCAAAATAATTTACTTTTTATTTAATCATATATTATTTCTTCTTCTTTTTCAACATTCCTGGCCAAAAAGTAATAAAAATTAATAAGAAATTCAGCAAAATAATTTACTTTTTATTTAATCATATATTATTTCTTCTTCTTTTTCAACATTCCTGGCCAAAAAGTAATAAAAATTAATAAGAAATTCAGCAAAATAATTTACTTTTTATTTAATCATATATTATTTCTTCTTCTTTTTCAACATTCCTGGCCAAAAAGTAATAAAAATTAATAAGAAATTCAGCAAAATAATTTACTTTTATTTAATCATATATTATTTCTTCTTCTTTTTCAACATTCCTGGCCAAAAAGTAATAAAAATTAATAAGAAATTCAGCAAAATAATTTACTTTTTATTTAATCATATATTATTTCTTCTTCTTTTTCAACATTCCTGGCCAAAAAGTAATAAAAATTAATAAGAAATTCAGCAAAATAATTTACTTTTTATTCAATCATATATTATTTCTTCTTCTTTTTCAACATTCCTGGCCAAAAAGTAATAAAAATTAATAAGAAATTCAGCAAAATAATTTACTTTTTATTTAATCATATATTATTTCTTCTTCTTTTTCAACATTCCTGGCCAAAAAGTAATAAAAAATTAATAAGAAATTCAGCAAAATAATTTACTTTTTATTCAATCATATATTATTTCTTCTTCTTTTTCAACATTCCTGGCCAAAAAGTAATAAAAATTAATAAGAAATTCAGCAAAATAATTTACTTTTTATTTAATCATATATTATTTCTTCTTCTTTTTCAACATTCCTGGCCAAAAAGTAATAAAAATTAATAAGAAATTCAGCAAAATAATTTACTTTTTATTTAATCATATATTATTTCTTCTTCTTTTTCAACATTCCTGGCCAAAAAGTAATAAAAATTAATAAGAAATTCAGCAAAATAATTTACTTTTTATTTAATCATATATTATTTCTTCTTCTTTTTCAACATTCCTGGCCAAAAAGGAATAAAAATTAATAAGAAATTCAGCAAAATAATTTACTTTTTATTTAATCATATATTATTTCTTCTTCTTTTTCAACATTCATGGCCAAAAAGTAATAAAAATTAATAAGGAATTCAGCAAAATAATTTACTTTTTATTTAATCATATATTATTTCTTCTTCTTTTTCAACATTCCTGGCCAAAAAGTAATAAAAATTAATAAGAAATTCAGCAAAATAATTTACTTTTTATTTAATCATATATTATTTCTTCTTTTTTTCAACATTCCTGGCCAAAAAGTAATAAAAATTAATAAGAAATTCAGCAAAATAATTTACTTTTTATTTAATCATATATTATTTCTTCTTCTTTTTCAACATTCCTGGCCAAAAAGTAATAAAAATTAATAAGAAATTCAGCAAAATAATTTACTTTTTATTTAATCATATATTATTTCTTCTTCTTTTTCAACATTAAAAAGTAATAAAAATTAATAAGAAATTCAGCAAAATAATTTACTTTTTATTTAATCATATATTATTTCTTCTTCTTTTTCAATATTCCTGGCCAAAAAGTAATAAAAATTAATAAGAAATTCAGCAAAATAATTTACTTTTTATTTAATCATATATTATTTCTTCTTCTTTTTCAACATTCCTGGCCAAAAAGTAATAAAAATTAATAAAAAATTCAGCAAAATAATTTACTTTTTATTTAATCATATATTATTTCTTCTTTTTCAACATTCCTGGCCAAAAAGTAATAAAAATTAATAAGAAATTCAGCAAAATAATTTGTTGTATACCCTTCTCATTACTTTCTTCTATTCTTCTTCTGAGGTCTTTGACATCTTAAGTTCTTCGAGGTCTCTTCTAACATCTTGGTCTTCGTCTTGGTGACTTTGTCTTGGTGGTCAGTCGCACTTAACTAATTTCTTATTCTATATCAGTCTTGTTACCAAGACATTCATTAATCACAAGACCATGTTATTTTTCTTAAACTTTTATTTCCTTAACTAAACATTTCATGTAACTAAATATCTAACATAGCGCGCGCATGCAGAGTGAGTTACAGTTAAGGCAGGACATGTTCACTGCCTGACGTCCAACTGAAAACTGAAGACCTAACCAGGTCCCACGTGACTTCACATATTTCACGGGCTTTCTGTACTATTCCATGGAAAGTCCCACCCATGATATGAAAAGGGCCATCCCTCTAGAAATACAGGGGATTGACAATAATCTTATGCAACCGCATAGATTATGTAACAAATTGAATGAAAACACTTTTTCTTAAGATAAAGAGATAATGAAAATAATCAGTCAGTTTTTTCAGGTAACAAAATTTTCCAAGTTTATTAGTAAAAGTGACACATATTTTTCTTCTTCTATAAAGTAAGTAAAGTCGTCGGGGTGGCCTAAAGTCGGTATCAGCCAATCAGGGAGGGAGTCTATCCCCTTTTCACTAGCGCTAGACCAAGAAGATTGTTTTGGGCGTCTGAGGTGGAGCGCCACACCTACCACCAGCTCCTTACTTTACCCCACAGATCCCTGTGCTACTCACACGCTAAGTTGGCGAAGGCTGGTATCGAACCAGGAACCTTGTGGTTTCTAGTCAAATGCTCTACTGACTGAGAAGCAAGGTCTTAAAAGTGCAGGAGACACATAGAAACTGTTCGTTTGTCTTTTAGAAACACTGTTGTGTTTCTTGTGCATCTGGTTATGCCTGATCCATGCTCAGTCTTGGCTTAGCAGTAACTTCTGATGGTACTCCCAATTGATGTTAATGTCAAGCATGAAGTTTTAAAATTAAGTTATTAAGTTTTTGAATGCCAATGCGTTACACTGGTTGAAATTTATGGACAATTATTGGAAGTGTATGGTGAGTCATGTATGGATGTCAAAATGTCTGCAAGGATAAGGTTCAATTCTTCCTCTATGACATTTCAGTGAGCTGGTATGACATGGGCATACAAAAACTGCCATATAGTAGTTACTCTCCAGTGTGTCTTCGAATATGTCTCTTTAAACTAGATCTGTCTGCAAATGCTAATCCACATACTTCACAAGAGTATGGTTTCTCTCCAGTGTGTGTTCTTATATGTCTTTCCAAATCTGAATTCCTTGAAAATGATGAGCCACACACTTCACAAGAAAATGGTTTCTCTCCAGTGTGTGTTCGCATGTGTTTTTTTAACTTGGAAGTCTCAGAAAATGCAGATCCACACAATACACAAGAATATGGTTTCTCTCCAGTGTGTATTCGCATGTGGTTTTCCAAATGGGAATTCCGTGAGAATGCTGATCCACACAATTCACAAGAATATGGTTTCTCTCCAGTGTGTATCCGTATATGTGTTTTTAAATTGGAAATCTGTGAAAATGCTAATCCACATACTTCACAAGAAAATGGTTTCTCTCCAGTGTGTGTCCGTATATGGTTTTCCAAGTCTGAATTCCAATAAAATGCAGATCCACACACCTCACAAGAACGTGTTTTCTCTCCAATGTGTGTTCGCCTGTGGCTTTTGAGATGTGAGTTGTCAGAAAAAGTTGAACTACACTCTTCAGAGGGTTTGACTGCACTATGTGTCTGTATATGTTTTTTCAAACATGTATTCCTTGAAAATGATAATCCACACACCTCACAAGAATATGGCTTCTCTCCAGTATGTGTTCGCATGTGTCTTTTCAAAACTGAACTCTGTGAAAATGCTGATCCACATACTGTACAAGTATATGGTTTTTCTCCAGTGTGTGTCCGTGTGTGCACTTGTAAATATGAATTACATTTAAATGCTAATCCACAAATTTCACAAGAATACGTTTTTTCTTCAGTGTGTATCTGCATGTGTCTTTCTAAACTAGAATTCTCAGAAAATGCTGATTGACAATCTTTACAACTGTATGCTGCCTCTTTTCCCTGTGTCTGCTGGTGACTTTGCATTTTACACTTTGTGAAAAACACGATCCAGTCGTTTGACAAGCATATAGTTCCTCTTTAGCATCTGTTTCCATTTGATATGTAAATTTATTCAAAATGCTAATAGACTTTATAAGAATAGCAATTATCTCTGAATTTGAAGTCTGTTAAACTCTGCTTAATTCTTCTGTTTTGTATGTGGATACACTATCTTTTCAATTGTTGATAATTCTTCTTCTCTGTAACTGTTATCTGTAAATGAAGAAGAGATATCATCAAAGAAAACATAAATTATTTGCAATTTTCAAAGTGATTCAAAAGTTTTGCAATATTTCTTTAAGTATTAGTTTGCCGCATGTATATTGCATAAGTGAAGCTGAATAAATAAAATTTATTTTATTTTTAAAACAGAACATGCATTTTTCAAAAATTTCAGCGGTTGAACTCAGTGTTCGTTTCTGTAAACAGTCTTTTTTAACGGATATCTTCTCTTCCCATCTATGTCGCTCTTTGATGAAGACCAACTTATCGATTTGGTCGAAACAGTACTGTCAGCAATTACATAACAAACATCATATGTTTTTTCATAATGTTAAATTTCATAAGTGAAGCTCTAAAAAGGTTCCCAATGTGGTTGGTAGTTTTACATAATCGATATGAATTGTGTACAGAAGTGTTGCATGGATTTTAAAATAAGGGTTAATGGAAAGATACAGGGAGATGATTGGCACTTTTGTTAACCCTGTGTTGACCTACTTTTCTGGTTTGCCAGTGTGAATGTTAGAAGTTAGCTTGAGAAATCAGTCTTTGGCTGGCCACTTAAGGAGGCGGACCATAATGGCGTCTCTCATTCAATTAGCCAAATTCTTACATGCGAGTTTGTGATCTGAGATCTTAAACAAATAAACTGGGCTCCAAGCAAAGCAAAGTTCTTGTTTCATTACTAAGAACAAACAAACAACACAACAACAGAAGATCCAGCTGAGGTTAAGAAACATTGGACCATATGACCTTTAGGCACCCCTTCTGCGATCTTGATTCATAAGGACATTTTTTCCATTTACACCATCAAAATCCGGTTAGGGGTTAGTTTTATAATTAAAAAAAAAACTCTAAAAATCGTCTGTTAACAAACAACCAGATTTTGACGGTGTAAACGGAAAAAATGTCCTTATCAATCGAGATTGCAAAAGGAGTGCCTAAAGGTTATATAGTCCGAAACGTCTACCAGATCCAAAGACAGATCCAAAATAACAGAACATCCAGCTAAAATTATTTACAATTTTCATGGTGAGTCAAAAGTTTTGCAATATTTTCCTAAGTATTAGTTTGCTGCACATATTACATGACTGAAGCTGTAATTATTTCTGTTTGACATTTTTTGATGGTTTGGTTTGTTTTGTTTTACGGCATATCAACGTCAGTGGGTCATTTAATGCTGATTAAGCTTTATATATATATAATATATATATATTATATATATATATATATATATATATGAAGGTAAAAATGGATATTGAATCCGACAATATGTAAGAAAGTTTTATAGAAAAACAACAGATGTTAAAAATTTTTGCTGACAGATATCTGTTTCGACATTATGAATATGTCTTATTCAAAGCAACATTGTAAGCGGAAAAACGAAATGAATATATCAGTAATTACGAGGCACAGAACGCTCTCGATCAGTACCGGAATTTTTTTTTTTTAATTACGGTACTGATCGAGAGCGTTCTGTGCCTTGTAATTACTAATATATTCATTTCGTTTTTCCGCTTACAATGTTGCTTTGAATAAGACATATTCATAATGTCGAAACAGATATCTGTCAGCAAAAATTTTTAACATCTTGTTGTTTTTCTATAAAACTTTCTTACATATATATATATATATGAATTGTCAGAAGAATGGATGTGTTTTTTTTCACTGCTCCAAGAAGTAACAATTTATTTATTGTTTTTAAAGCATATAAGGGAAGTGACAATTATTATTTATTTATTTATTTTTCATTTATTTATTTACTAGTTGAAATACATCAATTCATACACAATATATATATATATATATATATAATTATATATATATATATTGTAAAACATGAATGCTATATCAGAGTGATATGTCCTTTGTTTAAAGGAGAAAATAGCTTCCATCACATTTCCAAATAAGCAAAATCTTTTAGATGAAAAATCAGAACTCATGTGAAAATGCAGACAAAAATAAAGTTCTGTTATTTACCAATCCATCATGACTTGAATTAATAAAAACAAGAATTTCAAATATTTATAAGTATTCAAAATCAAATCATTAAAATTTTTTTATTTTATAAGTTTATAGGTTTATAGGTCATTAAACAAAATAACCAACCAACCAGCCAACCAACCAACCAGCACAGTCTCTCACGTTCTCTTTTTTCTAGTATTCTTTTCCTTATGTCTCTTTCTTTACTAGTATTCTTAATTCTATCTCTCTTTCTTTTGTCGCATGCTCTCTCTCTCTCTCTCTCTTTCTCTCTCTCTCTGTATGTTTGTCCGTCTGTCTGTCTCTTTCATTCCTACATAATCTTTACATAATCAATAATCATTTAAATTTTTTGAAACAAGTTTACCAAATTACAAGAATACTTGACACATATCACATATATTCTATAAACAAGTGCATGGTGTAATAGTTAAAGTCATAGGAAATGGACGAGTCACCCCGAGTTCAAATCCTGGATGTGGTAATTGGATTTCACTTAGTGCTAATACCCTTGGGAAAGGTATGAATCCTACTCTCCTTCCAGCTATGTTGGGCAGACTGGGCTCTTTAACTTCGGTTAGGCAACCAGTCTAGGAGAAGGAAAACTCTGAATTCAAACCTGTTGAACTCCGCTTAAGAAATTGACCTTGCATCACATCCTGCTCATGCAGAGGGGTTGGTAAAAATATATATATATTCTATAAACAATAAATCTTAGTTTATTTGTTGGTCTAATTGTAAAAAAAAAAATCTTGCTGGGATGTTTTTATTTTGTTGCTGTTGTTGGAATCTTTCCGTCTACAAGAGACGATGGAGTAGTGTCCATTTTTTTTATTTAGTGGAACCATGTAGCCTAGGTGGTTTGGTATGGAGGATGAGCCGTTGCCCAGACAGCAAATCCCCCCCTCTCCACACTGCCACTGTAATCCAAAGGAGAGGTAAGAAACCAATACTTTGGCAGTGGTAGTGTCGCAGGAGTCGCTGGGTAACACTGGAGTTCAGCATCACACCACCTTAGGGACTCTGGCTTTGTTTTTGGGGTTTACTCCCGAGCCATCCTTGGAGTGAGGTAAAGCCGATAAGCAGCAGAGTTTTATATTGGTCTTTTTCTTGTCCTAGATGGGTTGCTGATCAAGGCAAAGAGCCCCTTCTTTTGTAAAATATCAGAAGTAGTCAAGTTTTGGTCTTATTTTCAAAAAATCATATTTTACATTAAACAACAAAATCCTAGTCAGTGGCATTAAAAAGAATTTTGTCTACAGATTGGTTTGTTTTCTTTATTTAATGCCACATCAAACTTTATGGGTTATCTAATGCTAAAGTCATTATTGTATTAGAACAGTAGTGGTACTATCTAACCCATAGGATTGATTGGAAGGGGCCTCTCTGACTGCCTGTCTAGCCTAAGTAAGGACCGAAGTGGAGTGTTGCATGTCATGGACTGCTTAGCCACCAGGATTCCATCTTTAAGCATCACGTGTTGCCATCCACTGTCAATAGGTGGCCCATTGGAGGAGGGGGGTCTTACCCCTCTGCAGAGGTGCAGTCTGTGTATTCTAAAGCTCCAGCCAACAGAACTGCTTGAATGTCGCAGTTTTTGCAACCTGAGCAAAATTTCTTTAACCATCTGGTTACTGTACTGCAACAACAAATGATTTACTTACTTCTGCAGCATTATAACCATGTTCTAACTCGTAAAGCATAAGTTCCTAAATTAGACTACATTGCATGAGTCAAATCCTACACAGAGTGAAGTAATGCACGACATGCTAGCGTGCCAACTACCACAAAACTAAGATGAGAGAGTTCATACCTTTCCCAAGGGTATTAGTGCAAAAGTAAATGTAATATCATGTATAATTTTTTTTTTTTGCTGATAATCTAAATGGAAATCTTATTTCATAAACATCAGAGTAAAAAAAAAAAAAATCTCAAAATTTAAAAAGAATTATTGTTTTTACATTTAATTTTCAGATTTTGGTCCTTAGTTTCTAGAAAACTCATTCCTTCAATTTTTTTTTTCTTTCACACCTTTTTATTTATACTGTAAGTAAAGTAAAGTCGACGGGGCGGCCTAAAGTCGGTATCAGCCAGTCAGCGAGGGAGTCTATCCCTTTTCAATAGCGCTAGACCAAGGAGATTGTTTTTAGCATCTGAGGTGGAGCGCCACACCTACCACCAGCTCCTTACTTTACCGCACAGATCCCTGTGCTACTCATACGCTGAGTTGGCGGGGACCAGTATCGAACTAGGAACCTTGTGGTTTCTAGCCGAACGCTCTACCGACTGAGCTAACCCCACTGATATTTTGCGCCCAAAATGACCTGAAAAAAATCAGAAAGTTTTGAAATAAAATGATTGATGCATTATAAAACTCATTCATTGATAAATCAACACTGAAAATTTCATAAAAATCAGATAATTCCTTGATTTTTTTTTTTTTCAGGGGGTTTATTTGATTTTGTAAAATAAGTCTTTGACCTCATAATTTTTGGTACCTAATTTTTGCAAAAAAAAAATCATTTAAGAATTCAGATAAAAAACAAGTTTATTTTCCTGCAAAAAGCAAATCAAAAGAGAGTATGAGGCAGGCTCTTGCTGCTAATTTGAAGGAAGCATTCTTTAAAAAAGCTGGAAATTTCGGGAGTGCGTATCTTGAAAAAAAAAAAAAAAGAATAGAAATAGAATAAGCTTAAAAATGACAGATCATCACGAATAATATCATGTCTTAAATATGAATAATTAACTTTATATTCAAATAGCATTAATTAAATAATCATTATCTAAAGTAAATATAAGAAGCAGATGCTTACCAAAATTCAATCAAGAAGAAATAATCCAAATAATCAGGTCGGTATATTTGAAAGTACTTACCTAAAAGAGAGAGAAAAAGAGAAATATTACTAATTGAACAGTGTAATATGATAACACAAAGAAATAACATCATTTTGGTAATGTGTAATATAAATTTTGGTTATTTATGAGGAAGTGCGTCCCGGTCACCTGCCTCAAAAATTGCTACCTGGTGACTATTAAAATAACGACCCCAGCTATGGAGTTACTTGAAGAAAACAACCAACTAAGGGTGGTAAATTTTTTTTTTTNAAATGTGATACTTATTTTTTCTGTCTTTTTCCTATGATTTCCTTTTCCTTTAGTTTAGAGGTCCATTTTAGTTTCGTATGTTTTTATTAAGCAACTTATTTTTCTTTTAGATGTCTACAGACCCCAAAGTAGCTTGTTCTGGTAATTTTCTCGTATATAAAATTTCTTCCGACATTTTGCAAAAATCTGGCCGGGCTGTTTCATTTGCATTTTTCCATTTCATTTATTCCCAAGAGATCCGATTGTTTATATGATAGGTTTATTTATCGAAAAATAACAAATAGTTGGATTAGAACCTTCGTACATCAACGAATTTGAGATCCTTTAATTGGTGATAAAAGAAAAATGCTACTTTTTTTGTTTTGTTTCTAGGCTTCGCATAACTTTAAATTACGGCGTTAGCCTTCCGGTTCATGTCCTAACAAAAATACCTCTACTGCTTACATACATAAAGAACATACCACAAAAAGAGGGTCCAATTTAGGTTTATAACTTAATTATAAACTCTACCCTCAGTTTCTATCAAAGAGATATGCTTTTCTTTTAAGAAATAGTGGACGTTTTGGTTTCAAACATTTTTTTAAAAAAGGAAAAAATATTTACTCTTAATTTCTTTATAAATAAAATAAAAATAAGAATGATTTGCATCATAAAGATTGTTTTCTTAATCATGAGGAAAGTTTTTTTTAGTTTAGAGTCATTTTAGTTTCGTAATGTTTTATTAGACAACTTATTTTTCTTTTAGATGTCTACAAGACCCCAAAGTAGCTTGTTCTGCTAATTTTTTCTCGTATAAAATTTCTTCCGACATTTTTGCAAAAATCTGGCGGGCTGTTTTCATTTCATTTTCATTTCATTTATTCCAAGAGATCCGATTGTTTATATGATAGGTTTATCTTATCGAAAATAACAATATAGTTTGGATTAGAACCTTCGTAACATCACGAATTGAGATCCTTATTGGTGATAAAAAGAAAATGCTACCTTTTTTGTTTTGTTTCTTAGGCTTCCATACTTTAAAATTACGGGCGTTAGCCTTCCGTGTCATGTCTAACAAAAAATACCTACTACTGCTACATACATAAAGACATACACAAAAAGAGGGTCCAATTTAGTATTATACTTACATTATAAACTCTACCCTCAGTTTCTATCAAAGAGATATGCTTTTCTTTTAAGAAAATAGTGGACGTTTTTGTTCAAAACATTTTTTTAAAAAAGGAAAAAAATATATTTACCTACAAATTTATTTAACGAGATTATTGCAGTGAAATATAAATATTTTAAATTAGTGTATTTATCTTCAATCGAATCCTATTTTGAAAACTGTTTGGTTTTTTTGTTGTTTGTAATCTAATTCAAAAAAAAAAATTCACCTTTTATTTTCTATTGACTGTTTTATTTACTCTGTCATTTAATTTGACTTATCACGTAAAAAAAAAATGATAAATTAATAAATAAATAAATAATCATAAAGGGATTCTGATGAATTTTAACTAACTGCTAATTTAACTAATTTTGATTAATTGATTTATTGAAAAAAAAAAAGAAGTTTTTTCTAATGTACAAAAAACATCAAACTTTCAAAAAATAACAATTATCGTAAAAATCATTTTATAATATAAAATTTTGAGTAATTAATTCTAGACTAGAATAAATGTAATTTTGATAATAAAAAAAAATTTTAAAAATGAATTTCTTGATCAGAACTAATTTCTTGAAATTCTTTTAAAATTTCCTATTTTAAATTTTGGACCTAGACACCAATAGGCACCCCAGCCCAGATCCGTTTTGAAAGGAACTGAATTTTGCTTTTCACCGGTTGTTAGTAAACAAAATCAACAGCCAGCTGATAAAAACCAGTAACATTTTTATACTAAAATAGTTTTTGATTTTAATAAAAAAATTAGTTATTTCATGTTGTTGTTAGCATATGTGAAAAAATTAATTTTGCACTAAAGATAAACTAATATTTTTATTTAAAAAAAAAACAACAAAAAAAATTAAAACGAAAGACATGTTTATTTATTTTCCATGTGCCTCTACGGATAGTTAATAAAAAAAAACTGAGTTATTTCATGTTGTTCTTAGTATATGTTAAAAAAATAATTTTCAACCAACAATTAACTAATACTGTTATTGACATTAATAGGGATGTGCAAATAATCGCTGGCTCTAAAAAAGGGTGATCACAGGAAATTCTTCTAAATATCATATAAAATAAGCTATCCGATTTTAATAAAACTTTCGGTTTATGAAGTAATAAAAGACGAACTTTTATTGTAAATAAATGTTTACTAAATTGAAAAGGCTAATAATTTTTTTCGTTAGATTTTGTTTCACGCATTGATCCCCCGTACAAAGATTTTTTTTTTTTGTACATAGATAAAATTTTACATTTTTGGAAAGACAATTTAATGACGGAACATATGTAAAAAAAAGATAATTCGCAACTAAATCGGTTTTGGAAATAGGGCATCTTAAACATTGAAACTCAAATCTCGTAAACAAGAAAAAATATGTATCTTTTTTTTTTTTTTTTTTTTTTAATTGTTAGATTATTTTTAAAAGAATTTTATATTAAAAGTTCCTATTGTCTACATTTTTATTTTATTTTTGAAAAAAAATTTATAAAATGTAAAATAAATACTCTTGTTTAATGTCAAGCAAAATCGTATTTATTTAATCAAAGAAAATATTGTATAAAAAATATCTTGGTAAAAATAATGACATAATATATGTCGGTTTTTATTTTATAAATTTTTGAAAATAATGTTTGAATTAAAAATTGTCATTCTTATTACGGTTGGATCTAAGAGAAATAAAAACTCTGGGTTTTGGGGAAAACTGTTGTTGTTGTTGTTGTTTTCCCTGATGTGTTCTGGGTACATAAGTTAATAGGTTCAAATCCGTGACGCATGTATAATTATACTCTGTAAAAGAAAACTCAAACAGTGTTTGAAGAAATTTATTATTTTATTTGGAAACAAATAATTCTCTCGTTTATATCCAGAAAGCAGATATTACCGTTCAGTTAAAATTCTGAAGGTAAGTTAACTTTGAGAGAATTTTATTATAAATAATTTCTAACATTCTAATTTTGATTTTCCCAACTCTCTTTTTCAATAATATTAAGAGTTAAATCGTGAGGCATCAAGGAAATGCTAAATTAGTAATTTGTTTTTGCTTCAGAAAATAATTTTTTATACGTATAATCCTCCATACTAAGAAAAGGTGCACACGTCAATATGCGATAACTGTCAACAAAGATTGGGAATTTACGGCAATTTACTTTAAAATGCAAAAATTTAGGTTTTATGTAAAGAGAAATTTGTTTTTTCTTTTTTTATAACACATAAACTTGGAATTGTTCTTTATATTAAATGTAAAAGAAAACATCAGAAAGTTAATTTTCCATTTTTTATTGACGTTTTAAAATATCTTTTAACAATCTTCGCGTGTGTTAAAAGAGCGTGTTTGCACATTCCTAGACATTAACAATATCATTTCAGATAGGAATCCACGTAGAGACACATGAAAAATAAATTTTATGAATTGTGTAATACCATTTCTGAACAACATCCTTTTATTTAAATAAACCTAAAAAATACTTTGTAAAAGCAATTTTTATTTAAATAAACATATCTGCATTTCTCTTCTGATTAAATAAAAACTATTTTAATTTAAAAACGTGTCTTTCGTTTAAAGTTTTATAATTAAAACAAAACAAAAACAAAACAACAATATTAGTTTAAAATTAAAAAGTATTTATCTTAAAAAAAGAGGGTTAGGGTTAGCAGTTATTATTATAACCTTATAATATACTTTTTATAGCTTTAACCATTCCTGTGTTAAACATGTCTAACATTAAAAGTTTTATAATTTAAAAAAATTGCTATTGAATTAACAACAACAGGAAATAAGTAAAAAAAAAAAAGTGTCTTTAATAAAAAAAACATGTCTTTCGTTTATAGTTTTATAATTTAAACAAATTGCTACTGAAGTAACAACTTCAAAATGATATAACTAAAAAAAAAAGTGCGTCTAAAAATCGTCTGTTAACAAACAACCAGATTTTGACGGTGAAAAGCAAAACATGTCCTTTTGAATCTAGGTCTCACCTGGGGTGCTTATTGGTGTCTTGGTCTGAAATTTTTTTTATTAAAGTTTTCTGTTTTTGTTTTAAATGGAGAAATTTCCTAACATTAAATCATTTTTATTCACCTTTGCTACCTTTAATTTGACTTTTGATCTAACTCGTATATAAGGGTATTCTGTTGATGATTAATCATTAAACTAAGGAAATTTTTTTTCTCTGAATTTATGAGATGGGGCTTGATAATTTTTATTATAGGGCCTGTTTAGCTCAGTCAGTAGAGTGTCCTGCTTGGAACCACAAGGTTCCGAGTTTGATACCAGCCCTCGCCAACTCAGCGTATAAGTAACACAGAGATCTGTGCGGTAAAGTGAGGAGCTGATTGTAGGTGTGGCACCCCACTTCAGATGCCAAACAATCTCTTTGGTCTAGCACTAGTGAAAGAAGTGTAAATGGTATAGACCAAAAAAAAAAAAAGAGGTTAGACTCCCTCACTGTTTGGCAGATACCGACTTAGGCCACTCCAACAACTTTTTTATGACAATAGTCCGATTAATACAAATGATATAATTTTTTTTTGAATTTACACAAAACATAAAATTTGAAAGAAGAAAAAAATTATGTACAATAAGACCATCGGTAGTAGTTTTTCATCCACAAAAAAAATGTCACAATAATAAAAGAAAAATTCTACTGATCAGTACCCCCCCCACACACACACCTATGAAAATTTAAATGAATATTGGATTTCAATAAAAACATGTTTTTAATTCATCAATATTTTATTTATTAAAAGATTCTGTTTGTAGCGTAATTATTATGGTTTACAGAGAATTTGGGGATTGACAGGGAAAGAGAGGAAAAAGAAATAAGAACAAAGAAAGATCAAAATTTGGAAAAGTAAACACTAAGTGGGGTGCCAATAATTTGACCAAAGAATGACCCTGGAAATAGATTTTAAAATAAAAACAGAAGTTCCAGGCTTTGTCCGGAAACTGATGTGACACCAGAACAAGAAATGGGAGATAAGAAAATCTGCCCTTTTTTTTTTTTTTCGGCTGGGCTCTGGTGAGAGCAGACGTGTCGGTCGTCCCCCATATGGGTCTTGGACAGCAGTAAAGAAACATGATACTATGTTAGAAGATAGAATAATTTGACCATACCCTCTCTCTCTCTCTTTCTCTTTATTCCTTATTCCTTCTCTCTTTCTCTCTATCTTTCCTTCTCTCTGAAAAAGAACCCACGTGCATCCAAGTAATAAACAACTCTTTGTGACTATACAACCTGCGTGTATTGTTTCTGAACTAACGACAACCTCTACAACTTGAGTTGGCCTATGCGACAAACACCATTCTTGTACCGTGACCATCGTTATGCTACATGTTTTTATAAAATGTAATAATAAAGTCGGTATAGTAGCCTATTATCAGAATCAGTTGAACAACAAGGGAGTCTATCCGTTTTTGCTAGTGCTAGACCAGGGAGATCTTTTTTGGCTTTCCCTACTCTCTTTCTATATTTTTTCTGTGTAGCATGTCCTTTTTTTTTAATATATATCACAATAAAGATGAGGAAAACAGTCTTAAAAATCAAAATAATACATGCAAAACCTCATGTAAAAGATTCACATAAATAATACCAGAAGTTTTCGTCTGTACTATTTACACTTCTTTAACTCTTTTCCCACTTTAAGCCGCTCACAGTGGCTCTCCCACCACTGTTATACTAATGCAAGCTGCTGGCTACGTCTCTCACACATGTTACATGTTTACTCTAGAAGGAAAAAAATAGAGGGGGGGAAATAAATATTCGACTCAACAGGTCCTTGTTGAGGGTGGGTGCAAAAAGAAGCGAGTCAAATGCCTTCTCAACAATTTCGTCGTCGTCAAAATTTTTAGCAGCTGAAAATCTGTCGTCGTCAAAAGTTTTAGCAGCTGAAAATCGCAACTCACCTCCTGTCATCACCCCACTTCTATTTATACTACTGTTTTCCCTTAACATCCGGGCGTCTGTGCCCCACACACAGGACTTTCGAGCCAATACTGGCCACTATCATCCGGGCATCTGGCGCTTACATACGGGACTGTAGCATCTCGACTTCGGTGCCAATGTGTTGCCCGTTCGCATTCTGAAGGAAGCGGGTTCAATTCTACAGTCCTACATGCCAGGCAAAGCCTAGCCCGCTTCCTTCGAGAATACGTTCGCCACTCACCTCGTTTTCTCTGTCATATTTACACTGAAAAATCACTGTGAACAACCCTGCCATCTTTTTTTTAAATTATTTGTGAACCACCCCTAAGACTGGTATTTCATCCTTTTGCAATAGGGAACCAGTTTGTTATGCGTGTGGGATATTTGCTAAGCTCCACCTCTGCAAAAACAATCTCCCTGGTCTAGTACTAGCAAAATGGGGATAGACTCCCTCGCTGTCCGGCTGATACCGACAATAGGCCACTCTGCCAATTTATTTTTTTTTTTTTTAACTCTTGACATCCTGTTGAGAATTTTCTAAGTCCAGAGCCCTTTTCCTATAACCATTTATCAAAAAATGACCTTTTAATTTAAAGTTACCTGTTATTTCTCTTAAATCAAAGACTTCAAATATGTTTAATATTACATTTAAACAAAGTCCAGAGTCCCATTCCTATAAGGATTTATCAATAAATGGCTAAAAATGGCCTTTTCATTTAAAGTTACCTGTTATTTCTCTTAAATCAAAGACTTCAAATATGTTTAATATTACATTTAAACAAAGTCCAGAGTCCCATTCCTATAAGGATTTATCAATAAATGGCTAAAAATGGCCTTTTCATTTAAAGTTACCTGTTATTTCTCTTAAATCAAAGACTTCAAATATGTTTAATATTACATTTAAACAAAGGCTATCATTTGGGGTAGACTAGGAAAATGAATGTGACAGGTTGAATGAGGCAGTATAGGACGTTAAGAGTTAAAGAATATTCATGACTGAACATATGTATGATTTGTTAAACACAAACAGAGTTATTAGGGTTGCAAATAATTCATGTTTCCTGTTTTGTTTAATAATAATTCTTCTTTATTCACAGATATCTGTTGCAGAGAAGAACAATTGTCAAATTTGAAAAGAGTTAAAGAATATTCATGACTGAACATATGTATGATTTGTTAAACACAAACAAGTTATTAGGGTTGCAAATAATTCATGTTTCCTCTTTTGTTTAATAATAATTCTTCTTTATTCACAGATATCTGTTGCAGAGAAGAACAATTGTCAAATTGAAAAGAGTTAAAGAATATTCATGACTGAACATATGTATGATTTGTTAAACACAAACAAAAGTTATTAGGGTTGCAAATAATTCATGTTTCCTCTTTTGTTTAATAATAATTCTTCTTTATTCACAGATATCTGTTGCAGAGAAGAACAATTGTCAAATTTGAAAAGACGCAAGCAACAAATTGCCAAAGAAAAAAAACATTCTTGCAACATGTGTATATCGGCACTTTTGATAGAGTTGTAATGCAATCTCTTACGTCAAAGCACAAAAAGGAGGCTTGTTATTTTTTGCGATCTGTATTTTATAATTTTTAATAAATTCCCAATTCAAATTGAGAATGCAACAAGACGATGGAGAAAAATCTTTCTCTTATGAAGTCGGGGAATTGGCTTTTCCAGAATTTAAATCTGAAGAAACAGATACGGAAACTGCACATACAGAAACTGTTGATGCAGAAAACAGAGAGGAACCATATCAAGAATGTGAAGAATATGGTGGATCAACATTCCAGCAAAATCCAAATATGGAATTACACATGCAAACACAGATTGATGAGAGGCCATATGCCTGTGAAGTATGTGGTTCAGCTTTTTCAAGGAATTCAAATTTGAAGCGACACATGCGGATACATACTGTAGAAAAACTACATGCCTGTGATCTATGTGGTTCAACATTTTTAAGGAGTTCAAGCTTGAAAAGTCACTTGCAGTCACACACAGGACAGAAGCCATATTCTTGTGCAGTGTGTGGTTCAGCATTTGCAGAGAATTATGGTTTAAAAAAACACATGCAAATACACACTGGAGAGAAACCATATTCCTGTGAAGTGTGTGGTTCTGCTTTTCAACAAATTCAAATTTAGTACGCCACATGCGGACACACACTGGAGAGAAACCATATTCTTGTGAAGTGTGTGGTTCATCATTTTCAAGAAATTCAAACTTGAAAAGCCACATGCAGATACACTCAGGAGAGAAGATATATTCTTGTTCACTTTGTGAATCAACATTTTCAGAGAATTCTAGTTTAAAAAAACACATGCAAACACACATTGGAGACAAACCATATTCCTGTGAAGTGTGTGGTTCAGCATTTTCGACAAATTCAAATTTGATGTGCCACATTCGGACACACACTGGTGAGAAACCATATACTTGTGAAGTGTGTGGTACAGCATTTTCAGAATGCTCTACTTTAAGAAATCACCTACGAACTCACACTGGAGAGAGACCATATTCTTGTGAAATGTGTGGCTCTGCATTTTCAAGGAATTCAGATTTGAAAGGCCATATGCGCACACATACTGGAGAGAAACCATACTCATGTGAATTGTGTGGATCTGCATTTTCTTGGAATTCAGATTTGAAAAGACACATGCGAACACATACTGGAGAGAAACCCTATTCTTGTGATGTATGTGGATCAGCATTTTCTCTGAGTTCACATTTGAAAAGACACAAGCGAACACACACACGAGAGAAAATTTAGACTCAAGTTCAGCATTTACACTGAGTTTGAAAAGATGTACGCAATACACATAGAACTTGTAAGATCTTTATGAAAACACTAGAAAAACAACTTGGTGGATGAATCTGTATTTTAAATTTAAATGTATTGGTATTTGAAATTCTTGTTAAGTATATAGATTAGTATTTTCATATGCAATAATTATAAAATGACTCATCCAAACACAATGGAGAACAACAATATTCTCATAAAATGTTTAAATAAAGAATAAATGTGAATATACACTGGAATGAAAATTTTTTTTGTTTAAAATGTGTGAATAATTATTTTTGGTTGTTCTAATTGAAATACATGTTAAGTCACCAATAGGCACCCCAGTTGCTAGCTGTTTTCAAAGGAATGCAATTTTGCTTTTCACTAGTTGTTAGTAAATTTTACATATATACAGTGTTTAAAAAAAAATTGACCTAGTCTAATAATGTTACATAATTATTAGATTCCTAATACTTATGTACAGTAGTGTAGAAACCAAAATGGCTGTTATAAGTTGCAGCCCATGGCCTTGAAGGATTGAATGACCTCATCCTGATCCTTTCGGTGGAGAAGACCCTCTTCCGGTTTAGATTAGAGAGAGTTTTAGTCACATCAGCCAAAAACCACGACGGTGGTAAGTCGTGTTATGTGTGGTGCCCACTCAATCTGTGCAGGTAGTCTGGTGGGGATTTCAGAATAAAATATGATCTAAGTTAAATCGAAGTCTTGTGTTATTATCTAAAAACTACCAATGACACAGGGCTTCTGATAAAGAGAAATCCCCAATGGAAGACCAGACACGAAGTCCCCAAGACGAAGTCCAGACGCTAGAAGAAGAATAATAGAAGTAAGAAAGTAAGGAAAGAGAGTATACAACAATAATATAGCCAACTCTCACGCTTGTGCATCTTATAATTATCTGTCTGTGTCACAATAACCTCAGGAATTGCATAAGTTTATCAATGAGTATTTAATTTATAGTCAAAATAATCAATACATAGAATAAATCTTATCTATTAACAATGTCTCTATGAAAATCTGAGTTAGATTTGCCTCAAAACAGCCCATGTTATTAGTACATGTAAATTAGACTCTCAAGAATATTACCAAACAGAAAGGGTATGATTTCACAATAAAGTAGAGCCCAAGTATAACAGTCCCAATAGCAGATTCTAATCACTGTTGCCCCATATTAATATGGGAGAGAATTGACAGACAGCACAAATTATGTTGAAGAATACTTTATTCCATTCATTCTGTGAAAACTGCAACTAAGACAAAGAAACTGAGGAAAATGTAAATACATTTACAGAGATTTTTTTTTTTACATGCATTCAATTTCAACAGATTACACAGGAACAGCTTTACTCTACTTAAAAATTGACCCTGTGTAAAATCATGTTTCCTGAAGAAAAAAAACAAACAATATTTTTCCACTGTTGATTTTCAGATTCCAAGATTGAATAGCAAGGACGTTCAGGAAGACCATGTAAGGGAGATAAATCAAACACAAATGTACTAGATTTTTGCATATAAATAAGTAAAAATATATGGTAGCTCACACAGTAAAATTATACTGTGTATTTCATCAGTCCTGGACATCTAGGGAGAGACATCTTTTTAATACATTTGATGATCCGTAAACAAAGAAAAAAAAATCATTAGTAATACTTTTGTAAATATATCAAAATGTTGAAGAACATATGCAAAATTGTGCGTTTTTAAACTTACATTTTTAGATAGATTAAATAAAGCTTTATCTATGATGAAAATATTGAGTGCAACATGCCAACTTTCAGACGTTTAAAATTCACTAAATTCAAAGTTTTAAATGAAATTTTTAATCGAATAAAAATAGGCCAATTGAATAAGAGAAAATACTGTTTTTGTATCAATTCAAAGAAAAATATTAAAACTAAAAAAAAAAAAAAAAAAAAAAAAAAAAACATGCTACAAAGATTATTTTCCTAGTTTTAAGAAAATAACTTAAATTTTCAAATAACTTTTTTCGAGGGATGGTTTTGTATTTTTATTTTATTTTTTCGATGTAGTCATCAGGATTTGACTTTTCTAGAAATGTAAAAATTAGGGATGGAAAATTTGTTCTATTCAAATGACCAAAGGTCAGAACCCCCGATACAATCTGTATCAATAAAAACATTTTTTTAATAAAATAAGCAATTCATTATAAAATAAAGTCATTGATGAATAGAGTGGTGAAAATTTCATTAAAATCGGATTATTCCCTAATTTTTGGTAATTGTTTGAAATTTAAAAAAAAAATTTTTAATCTCTCTTTGTGATCTTTAGTCATACCTATAGAATACTGATTTATTTTTCTTTGTGCCAGAAATTTTAAATTTATTACAACAGGAAATAAGATGTTCATACTGATGTATTATGGCATAATAGTACTGAAGGTAGGAAAGCAAATTTATATCTGCCATTGTATGTCAGGTTACAGGATCGAATTGTAATTACTCCATTTTTTAATTATTCATTTTTCTTGGTGCCATAAATCATTCATTGAATCTTTCAAACATAGGTTCTCTTGGGTTGTGACGGACATCTCTGGAGGACCCAAGCCTATTATCTCTCTGTTCAAGCGAATATTATCCAAAGCCGAAATAGCTTATAGAAGGGGGGAAAATATATGGGGTGAAATAGACCTCTGAATCAACAAGCTCCTGCCGAGGGGGAACCAAAAACAAGCGAGTTCTCCGTCTTCTCATAAGCCAGACCCACTGTTGGTCAACACATTCTTCGTCTAGCAGCTGGAAAATCCGTCGTCGTAGTCGAAATAATCTTTAGCAGTTCAAAATCACATTTCCTATTTAGTTTTGTTTCTGTTCGACTAAAATCCATTTCTTTACTGAAAAGTGCTTCGTCATCGACTGCTTCTGCTGCTGCTGACTGCCCAGCGCTCGACTCACTTGTTATTTTATGGGCATATTAGCCAAACATCCGGGCACATCAGTCGAACCTCGCATCCGTCCAGTGCCCAAAACGCATTTGTTATTGCATGTGGGAGGATGCGAGTTCAATCCCGTCAGGCAAGACAATGTCTTGCTCTTTTTCCTTTCTTGTTCTCCATCACAAAATCTAACTTTAACAATAAAAGCTAATAGCAGTTGTGTTGAGTGAATCAGGTTAGTTAAATTATCCAAAGATTTATCCATGATGAATAAATGAAGCAGTGAAATATGAAATCATAACAAATAGAGGAAGATAAAAAATACACATGTGTAAGTAAAGTCTTCAGAGTGGCATAAAGTCAGTGTCAGCCAGACAGTGAGGGAGTATCCCCTATTCACTTGCACTAGACAAAGGAGATTGTTTTAGTACCTGAGGTGGAGCACCACACCTACCAATTAGCTGCTCAACCTTGTGTTTCCTATTCAGACGCTCTACTGACTGAGCTAAACGGCCCTAACATACAGAATTTATTTTGGAACTGAAAAATTACAGTTTAAACTGGTGGTAACACATGCTGAGTGGAAGTAGGGGGAGCTTAGACATCGCCTGATCTTTATTCAAATACAACACAATGTTTTGTTTTCCTTTCATTCAAGTTTGTGAATTCTTAACCCTCATTCCATAGAAACATGTCAACTTTAAATCTTTGCCTACTTTAAACTGCTCACAGTGGCTCTCCCAACCACACACAAGCAAAGTACAAAAACTGATGGTTATTTCATTATAACTGGGCTGAAGGACTCTTACATTACTATAATAATAGGACTTTATTTGAATAGAATTGTTGCATACTGAGGTTTTCATGGTACCAAATCAATATAATGTTGTATACCCTTTCTTACTTCTTATCTCTGGTCGTCTTTTCTTCTGGCCGGCTTTGGTTCTATCTTCTAACATCTTGGTCTGGTCTCTTCTGAGGTCTGGACTTTCTTGGGGACTTCAGGTCTGGTTTCTGTTAGGGATTTCTCCTTATCAGAAGCCCTGTGTCAGTGTTAGTTTTTAGTAAACACAAGACTTCAATTTTCTTTTAATGTTACTTTATTCGGTAAATCCCCAACCCAGACATAACATAGCGTGCGTATGCAGAGTTACAGTTTAAACAGAGCATCATGGCCGACTGCTCTGTCTGACGTCCACTGCAAAACTAAACTAAAGCTCCTTACTATTCTTAAACCGGAACAGGTTCTTCTATGCCTTCCGGTTCCCACGATTTATCCCCGGAAGGCAAGGTGAGAGTGAGGTCAAACGCCGTCACTCACTTTCAGGGTCATCAACTGCACTGATTGCCACCATATCTCTATACTACCTTACATAAGTATGAAAAGGGTCATCCCCTCAGAATTACAGGGGATTGACAATAATCTTATGCCACCGCATAGATTATGTAACAGAATGAGTTCTGAGATGAATAGATTGTGAACTTTGAAATATCCCATCATAGAGGGGAAAAAATACCAAGAAAATTTGGTACAGTCATGAGGGAAATTTGGTAGGCAAAAGTTTACAACTTTTAACACTACTTGACCAATAAGTGATTTTAATTTTCTGAATTTGTAAACTCAATGTTTCTTAAAACAATTTATTAAAAGTGTGTATATGTACTTATTGTTACGTTTAATCAAATGATCAACAATTTAGAAACTTCTAGAATATTCTTGGAGACTGGCTGACACCAGGAGGGAGGGGGGAGTCCTAGAAAGGGACCCCAAAGTTTACCGGAAAAAGAATAATTCTGCTTCGTCATGGCACGTAGCCGACCTTGCGGAGAAGGGGAAGGCATAGAAACAAACAACTGATACTACACTTGTGGCTTCCCCCACGTACACCAAGCCTACCGAGAGACAGGTGACGTCACGATTTGGGGGAAGGAAAGCGATCCCTAGTAGCAGTTGCAGTCAGTATTTGGGACCCGGTCAGCGAACATCTCGTAGGGGAGGGAAGAAAAAAATTATTCCCAAGAAGAAAGTTACCATGATCAAGAATGCCATATAAGGAAATAATACCCAGAGTAGTCATTCAGACAGAAGATGAATCAACCGTAAAAAAGGTAAGTACAGACTTCTTTCGTTATGAAAATTTGTAAACTGATTTGAAGAAATTCCGCCAAATGACATCATAAATCCTAGCCTGTTGGCGTCCGTATTATGATCCTCCCAGCCTACAAATTTGAATTAAATGTTATGTTATAAATATATATATTGTGTGTTGTTGTTGTTCATTGCCAAGTTCTTACATGTATCCTCTCATTTTTCTTTGATAATCTCTGATAGGGATATACTAATGCTAATATAGATTGTCTAACTTTATCACAATCCACACTTGGACAAAATTTCAAAAAAATTGAAGGGGGTGGGTGACATGATCTGGATGATTAGTGGGGGATTACTATTGTTTAGGTGAATATTCAAATCCAGTGTCAGTTACTGGTGCGGTGATATGAAGTAATCAATTGAGCACTTCTTTTATTGAACAATCGTAATGAAACAACTCGATACTCAGACTTTTTTGGTAGTAGGACGTCTTACAATTTGAAACTTAAGTCTCAGGAATAAAAAAAAAATATTTACCCTTTTTTTTTGGCTTATTTTCTAAGGAATGGTATATTAAAAATTCCAGTTGTCTAGTTTTTTCTTTTTTAGGGACTTGTGACTTTATAATGTAAAGGAAAATTGATGTTTGACCCTTTTACAGCTTTTTCTATTCTTCCAAACTGCTACAAAAATGAGAAGACTAAGAGAAAATCACTTTATCAGAAAAGAAAAGAAAAAAAATCATTGAAAAAAGTGAGATGCAGACGAGATACTATGAACAGTACTAAAAATCTAACCATTTTCTTCAAGGCAAATGTGCCATTTATATATGAAAATGCAAACAGAATGCCGTCTATTTTAAGTAAAAAATGTCAGAGTTAGAAATGTTGATGGCAAACAATGAAACCACCTTCGAGTGTTTTATGTTATTAATGTCACATTTAGAGTGGATAGGCGTTCCAGTAAATGCGTAATTTTCAGCCGTATAGATAGCATGCAAGGATACTATACATACAGGGGGGGGGTAAGGTTAGTTTGTGTGGTTGTCCGATGAAGAGAGGTCATGTGACTTTATCTACAATTGTTATGGCTGCTTCTTCTTTCTTCACCAATGTGTTTTGTCAAAATCACTCTGAAAATAATTCAATCAGTAAAAAAATAGAGAATTAATGAGAATGATGCTGCTGGGCCTCCATACCTGCTATTGGAGTACTTTTCAATTAGATAAACATCCCTGCTAAATATTTCATCATTGTCTTTTCATTTAATCTCCTTATATTTTTTTCAGAATTTCCTGGACAAAAAGCAATAAAAAAATTAATATTATTTGGATTTTTTGGACACATCTTTATTGTTATATACACAACATTTCAGATGATGTGCCATCCAGGCTGCTTCAGGTGTTTCTCTTTAAACTTGAGAACCTTCTTGAACTTGGGAAACTTCTCTTCAAACTCGGAAACCTTCCCGTTGAACTCAGGAGCCTTCATGTCATAATTGTAAGCTTTCATGGAACTTTGAACTGAACCCTTTATTCTGTTCTCTTTCCGTTAACCATGACCAGGTATATTGGCTGAAATATTATGTATATAACAATAAAGATGAGGAGAATAGTCTGATTTATCCAAATAACACAAATTATCACAAATTATCAAGCCTCATCTCAAAAATTAATAAAAGAAAATTCAGCAAAATATTTTAATGAATGACAAATTCAAACATATCAATTTTTTGATCACAATTTTTTTGTTATTTGCATGAAAATAAAGAATATTATTTTCTGGTAACAAGTTTTTCATGTTTTGTTAAAAGTGACTCACATAATCACAAAATCCGGTTGTTTGTAAGGGGTTAGGTTTATAATTAAAAAAAAAAACTCTAAAAATCATCTGTTAACAATCGGATTTTGACGGTGTAAATGGAAAAAATGTCCTTATGAATCGAGATCGCAAAAGGGGTGCCTAAAGGTCATATGGTCCAATATTTTATTTACTTTTCAATTAATCTTTTTTATATTTCTTTTTTCAGTATTACCAAAAAAAAAAAAAAATAATAAAAAAATAAACTCAAATTCAAACATCAAATTTTTGTATTTTTTCTTTATCACAATTTTTTGTTATTATCCACAAGAATATTATTTTCTGGTAACAAGTTTTTCATGGTTTATCAAAAGTGACTCACATATTCACAATTTATAGTTCTGCTCTAGTGTGTGGGATTCCATATATTGTTTTATTTTTGCACAATTTGTTGATGATGATATTCTAAACATCAAAATATTTAGACATATTTCAATTTTTGTAACATGGTTTTTCTCTTGTTTACATATCTGTAATAAGTAATTTAGAGTTACTTCCCCTGTTTTATTATTACCTCCCTGTGAAATCTATACTCAAAAAATTTTTCTGTCTGCTCGCAATCAATTCGCTCACCATCTATTTGCAATCACGTCGCTCACAACACTGCCAAGAAATTTGGCTAACTTATTACTCCACTCCTCTCCCACAAACCACCTCACTTCCGGTCTGTACTCTTATAAAAGGAACTTAACATTCGGGCACCATTTCTTTTCCTAGCCCGAGGTAAGAGGAGTTTCATTTGTTTTATCTTTATATCACACTCCCCTTTATGTAAATCTTTAACTTTCTGAAAGTATATAAACTCCCAAGAAACTACAACTGTATTCTGAGTAGAATAAAGCTTTATTATTACAATATCTTTTAACTGGAACTCAAATGTTGATCCACACACTTTGTATCAATAAGATTTAATTCCTGTGTGTGTTTACTTTTAAATATATATATATATCTATCTATATGTTATTTCTTTATGTTGGTGGGATCAAGAATGGTAGGACTAAAAAGGAGTAAAGAATAAAAAAATTCTTTAGTATACAAAGAGCAGGAAGGAATTTGTTCATGAGGAGGGCCTCAAGTACATCTAGGTGTAACTTATTGGTTGAGGATGCGAAGATAGTGAATATTGAGGGCTTATATGCTGCAGCACAATCAGGATTATCCAAAAGGTGTCACCCAATGGTGGAAGGTGAATTTGGATTACTCAGTGGAGAAGAGCAGTCCAAGTTATTGTTGCAGATAACAGATGGAATATGCTGGTTTATTTTAACCTCTAATCTTTGGGTAGTGTGTCCAATGTAGCAAACATCACATTTGCATTTAAATTTATATATGAGACAACTTTTTGGTGAGGGGTTTCACTATCTTTAAGATTGGGGTGGAGGAAAGATTGTATTAGATTTGAGAATGACTCACAACTTAATTGAACTGAACAGATCGTTTGATGCGTTCAAGTAATTGTAAAGATGTGTTGTCAATCCAAGGTAATTTTAGATACACAGGACATTTCTCAGGTCCAAGTCTAGGAATTGGTGGCAAACTGTGTGCACTTGTATCTAATTGTAGGATTAGGATTTATACATATTTTAAATATATATTCTATAAAAATCTGAACCTATACACTTTATAAGTAGAGGTTTATTGCCAGTATAAGTTCTTATCTTTAAAGTTAAACTCATTGAAAATCCATTCAATTAACAAGTGTAGTAGATGTAGTATCCTACACTCACATTTTACAAGCAATAGACTTGCCCATGCAGGCTATATAAACAGTGATTTGCCCCTCCTCATTTTGTAGCTGAGTTTCGTTTAGCTAAATAAAGCTTATTACTTTTACGTCTGTTCTGAGCCTGTTTTACTTTACTACAGTGGATTCTTCTATTTTAAACTGAAACTGTGAAAATACTGACTCAGACATTTTACAATAGTCCCCTTTCATTGTGTTTTCGCATATGTAATTTCAAACTAGAACTGTCCGAAAATGCTGATTCACACACTTGACAAGAAAATGGTTTCTCTCCAGTATGTATCCGCATGTGTCTTTTCAGATTAAAACTTACTAAAAATGCTGAACCACACACTGTGCATGAATAAGGCTTCTCTCCAGTGTGTGTTTTCATATGGCCTTTCAAATGTGAATTTCGTGAAAATGCTGAGCCACAAACTTCACAAGAATATGGTTTTTCACCTGTGTGTATTTGCATGTGAGTTGTTAAATGTGAACACTTTGAAAATGCTGATCCACACAGTTCACAAGAATATGGTTTCTCTGTTGTGTGTATTCGCAAGTGGCTTTTTAAATGTGCACTTTGTGAAAATGCTGATCCACACACTTCACAAGAAAATGGTTTCTCTCCTGTGTGTATTCGCATGTGTCTTTTCAAAACTGAACTCTGTGAAAATGTAGATTCACACACTTCACAAGAAAATGGTTTCTCTCCTGTGTGTGTTCGCATGTGGGTTTTCAAATGTGAACTCAATGAAAATGCTGATTTGCATACTTCACAAGTAAAAGGTTTTTCTCCTGTGTGAGTTCTCACATGGTTTTTTAAGCTGGAACTCTCTGAAAATGCTGATCCACACACTTCACAAGAGTATGGTTTCTCTCCAGTGTGTGTTCGCATATGTCTTTTCAAGCTGAAACTGTCTGATAATGTTGATCCACACACTTTACAAGAAAATGGTTTCTCTCCGGTATGTGTTTGCTCGTGTCTTTTAAATTCTGAAAACTGTGAAAAATCTGATCCACTGATGGCAGATGCATAGGGTGGTTCTGCAGTATATGTTTGCATGTTTTCTTAGAAATATAAATGTAGTAAAAGTTTTGATGTAAAGATTTTACAAGAACAATGATTCTCTCCTTTGTGTGTTTGGATGTGATTGTTCAAAATGCAAATCCATATGTTTTGCAATAATAGTTTTTCTCTTTTGCATGTACTTGCATGTGTCTTTTTAAATTTGGAAATTGTTGTTCCCTTCTACAATTGATATCTGTAAATGAAAAAAAAAAGATACACTATTAAAGAAAACAAGAGATAAATGCATTATTTGCAATTATAAAATAATAACTCATGATCATCAATAAATCAATAAAATTGATGCAAAGTATGTGAATCAACAGTTTCAGTTTTAAAAAATATACATAAAACACAAACAGAATAAAGAAACTGGATCAAGTATCCAATAGGCACCCCAGTTATTATTATGTTTCAATGAACTGTAATATATCAAATAACTAATGTTTAGTCATGAATAATATTCTTATTTTACTGTTCAACAAATATAATTAAATGGAATATATTTTAGATATATTTAAATCAGATATCTATTTCATATGGTAATCCTTAACTATTTCCTCGTAAATTCCAACCATAAAATAAACTGAACCCTCATTTTAGGTTCGTGTTTTTGCAATAAATGTTTTATTTTTCTTGCACCCATTATTTTACAATACTAAATATATTTTATTTATTTATTTTAATATTCACTTCAATGTGTATATTCTAAAAGTTTTTATTTTGTGAGAATGTTTAGTTTTAAAGTGGGGGTTCGTTTTACAATTTAGGCATAAATTGGATCCTCCTTTTATGACCGTAATTTTGTTTTTTCGTCGACGATGATTAAAATCTGACATTTTTTATTTTAGAGTACCAAAGCCAAAAAAAAAAAAAGAAACTTTTAGAATATACACATTGAAGTGAATATCAAAATAAAGAAAATATATTTAGTATTCTAAAATAATGGGTGCAAGAAAAATAAAACATTTATTGCAAAAACACGGACATAAAATGAGGGTTCAGTTTATTTTATGGTTGGAATTTATGAGGAAATTGTTCTTCTTTACCCAGGTAGGAAGTTCATAAATAGCATGGTTCGAATTTTCAGAAGGCATCATTTACAATTATTTAGCAAAAACAAAAGTGTACTACTAGGGTTGGTTTAGCTCAATTGTTAGAGCATCCACATAGGAACCACAAGGTTTCTGTTTCAATAATGGCCCTAGCCAACTCAGTGTATGAATAGCACAGGGATCTGTGTGATAAAGTGAGGAGCTGATGGTCTGTGTGGTGCTCAATCTCCTTGGTCTAGGACTGGTGTAAAGAGGATAGACACTCTCGCTGTCTGGGTGATACAAACTTTATATTGTCTTATATCAAGCAAAAAGTGTATTAATTACATTAAAAAATGATTTATACAATTTTTGTTGTATGATGTGGCGAGAGAAACCACGAACGTAGTAGTTCGAAGCGTGCACAACTGTGTTTGGAATGAGATCAGAGGCGAGTGGGGAGATTGAACTCGCATTACCCTGATCGTGAGTCGTGGCCCGATGCATGGGAATGGCTAAACTATCCAGAGTGGCCAGGATGTGAAGGATTGACGCATGCTGATTAGTGTCACACGTGCTGGTCAGAGTAAGGAGCCCGTATGAACACTGTAATTGTGTATTTATTTGACCAGCCCTCACAAACCGGGAAGAAAGCTTGCAGTAGCATTTTGGCTGTGGTGACGAGTGGACGAGAGACAAGACCTTTTGATAGTATTGGTGAGAAGAGTGCAGCATTGCTGGGAGAGTAAAATCGTCGGACTTAACTGTGCCCCCAGAAAACATTCTTATTACATATGAATTGAGAGAAAATGTTGATTTCTTAATTTGCATAGAAAATAGGGAAAATCTTGAATGTTTGGATGTTTTTTGTGTAATAATAATTCATTTTTATGTTTCAATGAACTGCAATGTATCAAATGAATCATGTTTAGTCATAAATAACATTTCTATTTTACTATTCATCAAATAGAATTAAGCGGAATATATTTTAAATATATTTAAACCAGATATCTATTTCAGATTTATTTATCAAATAAAATGGACTGAATAAAAGCCAGTCCTTGACGATCTCTCTCTCTCTCTCTCTCTCTCTCTCTCTCTCTCTCTCTCTCCCCTAGTGTTAATCATGGTGTTTCAGCACCATAACATAACATGGTAACTAGACAACTTATAACTGCAAAGGGAAATGTTTAGTTTTAAACAATACAAGGAGATCTGTCTCAGACTCTCTTTTAGCTGTCTCTTGTTCTTTCACGTTGTCTTTCCTGCTTTAAAAGGATGTATAGTCTCATAGCACTTACCCACTCTCTGGGTAATCATTAAAAGAGGCAGATCTCTCTCTCTCTCTCTCTGCACTTAGAAACTGTCTGTCTAAACCAATTGCTGTGCCACTAAAGGAAAATTAATTTCCTCTCAATGGTTGCTCGGACTACAAATGCCTTAGAAACATATTTTTAAAAAATATTCATTCTACCGTCTCAACATTCAGAAAATAATAAAATCAAATATCTATTGCTAGGGATTTTTTTTAGAGAATCTGAGATCTTCGAATAAACCTCAATCCATTTTCCATATACCATACTCAATGTAAACAAAGCAGTAACCCATACTAAAATTATAAAAACAAATAAAACATCCTTAGAATAAAAAAATAATCATCAACTTTAATAAAAGCAGCTCTACATCATTTACTTTTGATAATGAGCATCCTACAACCTGTATGTAATATGGGTAACTAATCATCATAATTATCCATGCCTAACTGGTTGGTTGGTTGGTGGTTTTGTGACATACCAACCCTCTTTGGGTCATTTAATGCCAAATAAAGCCATTTTAATAAACAAAGGACTCAGCTTATTTACATTACTATATTTTGGAAGTGCGTGGTGTAATGGTTAAAGTCATGGGAAATGGGTCCGTCGCCCCGAGTTCAAATCCTGCATGTGGTAATTGCATTTCACTTGACGCTAATACCCTTGGGAAAGGTATGAATCCTGCTATTCCTCCAGCTATGGATAAATAGTAGGGCAGACTGGGCTCTTTAACCTTGGTTAGGCAACTGGTCTAGGAGAAGGAAAAGTCTGAATTCAAACCTCTTGAACTCCGCTTAAGAAATTGACCTCATGTCACATCCTGCCCATGCGGAGAGGTTGGTAAATATATATTTACAGTACTTGTTGTTGCTTAAGTGGTCACCAAATTAAGTATTTAACAAGCTCATCAGTGCTTAACTTTGGTGATCTAGTGGGAACAAGTATTTTCAGTACCATTGCTTAGTATCATTGATTTCTGTTTGGTTTTATTTTAATGAATATAAGCAAAAATCTCTTCAATGAATCTTAAATGAAATCCATTGACAGGATAAAATAACTGTCATTTTATTCTTTACTTCCTCTTATAACTAAATACTTAAATTAGAAAAAATAACAATGAAAGACAAGAGTGATGGAAGAGTAAGTTTCAGTTGTTCCATTTTTTTATTATACTCCCTCTGTTTAAAATATTTTATTATACTCCCTCTGTTTTAAATCTTTTTATCTGTATTCTTATTAAGTTTCATTAGCCTTTCTAATTTAATACAATATTTTATTACATTAAAACTTAAATACTTGCACCCGGCGGGTGTATATATTTGCTAGTATATATAATAGTTGTGGTACAAGTATTTTCAGTGGGAACAAGTATTTTGACTGAAATAATGATTTAAATTTTCACAGGTGTTAAATAATGAAATTAATAGAATCAAAAGATGAATCTTCTTGATTCTTTCTTATTTCAAACAGCTATTACAAGGTTCGATACTGACCCACAGCAACTCAGTGTATGAGTAGCACAGGGATCAGTGCGGTAAAGTAAGGAACTGATGGTAGATGTAGTGCTCCGCCTCAGATGCAAAAAACAATCTCCTTGGTCTAGTGCTAGTGAAAAGGGGATAGACTCCCTGGCTGATTGGCTGATACCGACTTTAGGCCACCCCAACGACTTTACTTACTGTTAGGCATGAAAATTCCTCATTTCAAAAATTTAGATACAAGTAAAAGAGTTGTCTCTTTGTTAAAGTTACAATTCATTGAAAGATCTAATGGGGAAAGTGAACATAAGTAGTGAGGAAGTCTATCCTCTTTTCGCTAGTGCTAGACCAAGGAGATTATTTTATACATCTGAGGTGGTACACCACACCTACCATCGGCTCCCACTTTACCACACAGAAGTTGTGCTACTCATATACTGAGTAGGCGAGGACCGGTATCAAACCTGGAAACTTGTGGTTCCAATGTGGATGTTCTACCAACTGAGCTAAACTGGCCCTAGTAAGTATATTTCATATTTGTGAGCTAGTAAGTATATTTTATATTTGTGGGCTTCCATACATGCTAATTACAAAATTGATAATAATTTAGATTTCCATGTAAAAAAATTACGATTATTTATGGTTTGACATTAAAAAAATTAAAAATTGACATTAATTTTTTCACCCACTTTTTAAAACATTTATTTTAGAAAAGAAATAATTATTCTAAATAATTGGCTTCATAATAAATTATATGATGATTATGACAATTAGTTTAACAATCAAATTTTGTCAGTTAAAACAAAGATACTTTGCATATTTTTGAATTTCTAAGCTTCTCTGTGATTGGACGAATAATTATTTATTACTTATTTAAATAAATCAACAACTTGAATTACTGCTCTTAGCAGAATTCAGCCGGCCACAGATGAATTAACTGCATGATCCCAGAGGGCGGTCCTCCAAGCCAACACCTGACACCTTGATTTAAAGGGGCAGGGTTGGGTTTATTGCCCAATGCTTGAGGTGCCCCGAAAGGGGAATACCAATGGGATCCACGCATTTTTTAACTAGCTATCGCACAAGCTTTGGTTGGTGCATGTTTAACTACCTACTGGCCTCGAACAAAGGGATGGCATGACGATTCTTTACTGATGTCATTAAGTTTATTTAATAAACACCGTGAAACTGTAAAAGGAAAAAACAAATACATCTAATATACAGCAAATAATCTTAAGAAATTCGAAAATCCTCAAAGAAATATAAACACTTCAAGAAATAGAGACACGCACCGTTTTTTGCTGCATCCGACCAGTTGACTTAATACTTGATGGAAGAACACTCCTTATTCATTTGTTAAGGAACCGATGTGCTAGGCAAATAGTTTGCTCGATGTAATATATAAAGTAATAAAGACGCCATGTTGCTGCCTACTGGTCTCGGACAAAAAGGACAGCATGACGATTCTTACTGACGCCATTATGTTTATTTAATAAACACCATGAAACTGTACAAGGAAAAAACAAATACATTTAATGACATATACAGCAAATAATTTAAAGAAATGTGAAAATCCTCAAAGAAATGGAGACTTACAATTTTTTGCCTCATCTGACCAGTGGACGAAAAGATTTTAACTCTAACTTCCCCTTAGCCTTTTGTGGTTATGGTTCATAGACCGCAGAAAATAATGGTCATCACCAAATGATATTAAACCCATTAAACTACCCTAAATTGAATACTCTGATTGTAGTTAATTTTTTATAAACAAAATAATTATATAAAAACAAGAAATAATTAACTGGTCGGTTTAGCGGCAGTTACAGCATGGCTTCCCACTTTAAAAAAGACTGTGTGTCGCATCCTTACCTCGTGGAAGGTTGTGGTCAATACCATTGAAATGACAACTTAATTTATTTCGATTTGAAAATGGTATTATTAATTTTCGTAATTGACTTATAAAAAAATTGAAGCATTTTTGTGGTGTAGAAGATTTCCTACCTCCCAGAACTAAACGCATCCATATATGTCTGGCCTGCATGAGGGGAGGAGTGCGTAGCAAGTGACTACAGATATTGAACTCACAGCCTCCTCATCGTGAGGAGTGGATCATAGTCAGACTACTGTCACCCGTGTTTTGAATATGAAATTTTGCACGGGTCGGGCAGTACTGAATGTACTTTCCCAAGGGTTTTAGCGCTATGTGGAGCTTCGTCCAGGATTTGAACTCAGGTCGACAAGTCCATTTCCTATGAACCATGTGCCTCCAACTTAATAAAACCGTGAAGTGTAAAATAAATTTGGACCATATGACCTTTAGGCACCCCTTTTACGATCTCGTTTCATATGGACATTTTTTCATTTACACCGTCAAAATCCGGTTGTTGGTTAGGGTTAGTTTTATAATTTTTTAAAAATCTAAAAATCGTCTGTTAGCAAACAACCGGATTTTGATGGTGTAAATGAAAAAAAAATGTCCTTATGAAACGAGATCGCAAAAGGGGTGCCTAAAGGGCATATGGTCCATAAATTGTTCCGAAATCACAGACCTTTTTTGAAAGGAAACAACAATCTAGAATTTAAAGAAATTGTTTTATTTTTAAGTTGTAAACAATTCTTAATATATTGTTGCATTTAATTTTTAGTTTAGCTTTCTGGAAATAAGATGATGGAAGGAGAACCAATAGGTCAAAAGAAAAATGTAGTGGCAGAGAGGGACAGACAGCTTCGTCGGACAACAGTAGATAAAAAACAACACAAAGATTGATGACGTCACATAACAACACGACAATTATCGGTATAATTATTATACCGATTCGCTTAATTTCAGATAATTTTGACATTTATTTCAAGACAAAAAAAATCTTCGGTAGATTTTTAAAATATTTCAGGTTAATTCTTCTTCCGTACTAAAAAAAAACAAAAAAAAAAAAAAACGAAATGATTATTTTGTTTAAAAAGAAAAGAAAGAATTAAGAGAAAGTTTCACCACTTACTTTCTTTTTATCTTCTTTCGTCTGATTTATTTTCTTCAGACTAATGTAATATTAGAGAAAAGGGAGAAACTGTAAACTTTTGTATAAAACAACTTCTGGTAGAATTCAATTTAAAAACAGCCGTCGTTCACGATCAAAGCAAAATATTATTTTTTAAAGAGCGAAATTCAAGGGAGATAATTCTGAAATATTTTGTTTTCGTTGGTGGTAGTCGGAAAGATTAATAATACCCAGTAAATAAAAAAGTAGAATCGTTAAACTTACATTCGTAATTTTTGTATTTTGTTCTATAAGTATATAAAATCGAAATTGCGTTTATAAATGCATGGATACCCAAAAAGATTTTGTCTGTGTTAAATACAATGAACAACGGTAATAATAACACAGGTAAAAAAAGCACAACAAAAATTAGATATACCCAAAATTCGTCTGCTACATTAAAAAAAAAAAAAAAAAAACGAATTAAAATTAATCAAATCGATTATTTAAGGTCAAACTTTTGTCTAAATCGATAAGTAGTAACATAATGACTATCATTAAAAAAAGAAAAATATCATTACATATGCAATTTATTTTTAATACATTTAAAACGATTTTTTTCGGTCAATTTCGATCGCGTTCGGCCATTAACGCTCTTTATAAATGGTATAAATGCCTTGTTTACAAATTTAATGTAACATTCGCGATTGCAAAAAAAAAAAAAATACCAAAAATCAGGGAATTATCCAATTTTAATGAAATTTTCAGTATTGATTTATCAATTAATGAATTTTATAATGCATCAGTTATTTTATTTCAAAACTTTAATTGAATATTTTTGCTATGAAAAGGTAATATATAAAATTCATTTAAAATATGAAAATCCTGATGTTAACTTTAAAATGTTATATTTTTAGATTCTAGAAATAAATATCTATTTAATACAAACCTTATTTTAGTCAAACAAAGTATAAGTTTTGAAGAACAACTCTATTGAAAACTTAGCCCCCCCCCCCTACACACTTTTTAAGCAGAAAAAATATTGATGTATAATTTTTTTCTTTTATAAGATAATAGCCAATTAAATAATTATCGAAATGAGTAAAAAAGAAATCTCCCAAAAATATTTAAAAAATTTTTTTTTTACATTTTATTTTCCGATATTCGGTACTTATTTTCTCAAAATATTCCCCATAAAATTTTCTTTTTTTAAATTCACAACTTTGGTCTTTTATCTTTTTATTTCTACTGTAATTAGTATAAAATGCTGACCAAACAATTTTGCATATGTTTTTCAACAGTTTTATATATTTAAAAAAAGTATTACTAATGATTATTTTGTTGTTTGTTTACAGATCATCAAATGTATAAAGAAATTTCTCTCCCTGATGAAATACACAGTATAATTTTACTGTGTGAGCTACCATATATTTTTTACTTATTTACACGCAAAAATCATGATTAATTGTTTGATTTTTATGCATTTATCTCCCTTACATGATCTTCCTGAACGTCCTTTGCTATTCAATCTCAGAATCTGAAAAACAACAGTGAAAAAATATTGTTTTGTTTTTTTCCCCTTCAGCAAACATGATTTTACACAAGGTCAATTTTTAAGTAGAGTAAAGCTGTTCCTGTGTAATCTGTTGAAATTGAATGTATGTAAAAAAAAATTCTCTGTAAATGTATTTACATTTTCCTCAGTTTCTTTGTCTTAGTTGCAGTTTTCACAGAATGAATGGAATAAAGTATTCTCCAACATAATTTGTCATAAATATTCTTTAACTGTTAACATCCTATACCACCTCATTCCACTTGTCCGGAAGTCACATTCGTTTTCCTAATCTGCCCCAAATGATGGCCTTTGTTTAAATGTAATATTAAACATGTTTAGAAGTCTTTGATTTAAGGGAAATAACAGGTAACTTTAAATGAAAAGGCCATGTTTAGCCATTTTTTGATATATCCTTATAGGAATGGGGCTCTGGATTGAAATTTCTCAACAGGATGTTAAGAGTTAATATGGGTCAACAGTGAGTATAATCTGCTATTGTGTAGAAGACCGTGCGACAAGGTGATTCCTCTGTAAATGTATTTACATTTTCCTCAGTTTCTTTGTCTTAGTTGCAGTTTTCACAGAATGAATGGAATAAAGTATTCTTCAACATAATTTGTGCTGTCTGTCAATTCTCTCCCATATTAATATGGGGCAACAGTGATTAGAATCTGCTATTGGGACTGTTATACTTGGGCTCTACTTTATTGTGAAATCATACCCTTTCTGTTTGGTAATATTCTTGTGAGTCTTGGTAGCATTTGTGCCAAATTCTAATTTCAGTTTTCACAGTTGCATATGTCTATGAACAGAATAACATTTCCTTTAACATTGACTTTATTTGAATTTATCTATTTGCCTTGTTTTTCTTTCTTATAACTTATATGGGGAGTTGATATCACTGGTTTACAAAAATATATTTTTTGTCTGAGGCAAGAATATGAATAGGTGTTTTTTTGTTTTGTTTAGCATATCAACCTTACTGGGTTATTTAATGCTAAGCTATCCTTATACAAGAATGGTAAAGGTACTATTTAAACCATAGCTGGGGTGATAAGAGGGGTTCATACCTTTCCCAGAAATATTAGTCTAAAAGGGAACATAATAGCAAGATCAGAATTTGAACTTGCTTACTACAATGTTGCAGTCCAGCATGTTAACCACTATGCCACGGGGATCCCCCCCCCCAAAAAAAAATATGGTTGATGATGATATTTTAAACATGAAATGTGAAAATATTGAGACCTGATTTATTTTTGTAAAATAGTTTTTCTATAGTATGTGTTTGCTTTTATTAAAACTAGCAGGACCTGTGGATATACCACAGTATGATAATTTAATTATTACGTTTGGTATGTTTACTTAAGAGCTATTGCTAAATAGTTCAATATGTAAAAAGTATAATAATCTTGATTTAACTCTCTCTCACTTTTTTCTTTCTTTTCATCTTTTCATTATGTTCGATTGAAACAGGTTAGCATTTTCGCTTCATCACCTGTACTTTTCTTTCTTATTATATTTTTTTTGTGATAAGCATGACCTTTTCCTTATCTTTCTTTATAATAAAAACAGAATAGTCCATTATTTAGCTAAGGTGATGATACTCATAAGAAATAAGAATTCTGCAGATAAACTACACCAGATAATCAGGATTTACATTTTTGCATTTCATCTTGAATGATTTGAACAGTCTCAATTTTAACCAGAGGGTGTTATAAGATAACAGTCATATAATTAAGGAACAAGAGTATTGATATATAGATTTAAATCCTATGATAATGCCATAAAAAAATTAAAAACATTATGCTGGTTGTTGTAGTAATGTGTGGAGGATGATCACTAATTAAGACTGAGCCTATTCTAGTAGTAATCACCCCAGTTGTTTATTTTTAAAAAAAATTTATTTGTTTTCACATAGTTTGAAAGTTGATTATTGTGATAGCGTGTTATAAGTTTACTTATAAGTATTAAAAAGTTCTATTTTGATAAATAATTTGAGTTGGTGAAATTTTTTTTGTTAGTGTATTCCAATCATTGATACAGGATCCTGTGATAGATTTAAGGCCATGGGTTTTAGTGTTGACAAAAGAAGAGCTCACCTGCTGATCAATTCGTTTGACAAGTGTAAACTGTTAATTAATTATTATTCTATGTTACTCTCACCCTTGACCAGGATTGAACCTGCTGCCTAGAAATGACTGTCACTTAGAACTGTCTAGATTAAAAAGAAATTTGTTTGACAAGTGTAAACGATTTGCAAGAAAATTGTTTCTTTATTTTTTAAAAGTGAAACTGAAAGTGTTGATTCCCACATGAGAGAGAGAGAGAGAGAGAGAGAGAGAGAGAGAGAGAGAGAGAGAGAGAGATAATCCAATACTTCCCAGGTAATCTTTCTGTTATAGTCATATAACAAAGAAACTCATGCATATATATATATATATATATATATATATGTAATGACGTAATTATGAAAAGTGAAACAGAATATGGTCAAATAGAAAGACTTATGGTCAAATAGAAAGACTTACGTGTTCCTTTCTGCCATTGATTCAAAATCTTTCTATTATGGTTTTAAGTATACAAATGCATTGGAAATTATTTTTACTATAAAAATGCATTAGAAATTATTTTTACTATAAAAATGCATTGGAAATTATTTTTACTATAAAAATGCATTAGAAATTATTTTTACTATAAAAATGCATTTAATTCAAGTCGAATTTAAAAACTTTCACTTAGGGAATACATAAACGTAATAAAAACTTCAGCAAAAATCCACAGCTGAAGTTGGTTGGTTGTGTTATATAGCATGTCAACTCTTTTTGGATCATTTTATGCCAAAGATATTTTTGTTTTATTCATCCTTGACAGGTATGGGTACACCCATAGATGGGATCCTAACATAAGTTGGTCGGTTGGGTTTTATGGCATGTCAACTCTTGTTGGGTCATTTTATGCCAAAGTTATTTTTGTTTTATTCATCCTTGATGGGTATGGGTACTCATTTTGTTTTAAACACAATTTTTTTCTATTTAACCCATAGATGGGATCCTAACAGATACTACCACTCTGGGTCAGAGTGGAACTGGGAGCAGTAGTGATAAAGGGATGCTACATATTCCTCAGAACTCCAGAAATAGAACTTCACCATTAGATAGAGCTTAACATCATACCCAGGAAATTAAGAACCTTAGCCACTGCATTCTAGTACATATATAATAAAAAGGGTGGAACTTGCCATAAGAGCAATAGGGTTGGGACAATCATATAGGCATTAGAGCTTGGCATAACCAGCCGATTGGTCAGAGGGAGCCTCTAAAAATGCATTGGAAATTATTTTTACTATGAAAATGCATTGGAAATTATTTTTACTGTAAAAATGCATCGGAAATTATTTTTACTGTAAAAATGCATCGGAAATTATTTTTACTGTAAAAATGCATCGGAAATTATTTTTACTGTAAAAATGCATTGGAAATTATTTTTACTATGAAAATGCATTGGAAATTATTTTTTACTATGAAAATGCATTGGAAATTATTTTTAACTATAAAAATGCATTGGAAATTATTTTTACTATAAAAATGCATTAGAAATTATTTTTACTATGAAAATGCATTGGAAATTATTTTTTACTATGAAAATGCATTGGAAATTATTTTTACTATAAAAATGCATTAGAAATTATTTTTACTATAAAAATGCATTTAATTCAAGTCGAATTTAAAAACCTTCACTTAGGGAATACATAAATGTAATAAAAACTTTAAGAACTTCAGCAAAAATCCACAGCAGAAGTTGGTTGGTTGGGTTTTATGGCATGTCAACTCTTGTTGTCTAATTTAACTAAGGGCCAAATTGGAGTGTTGCATATCATGGACCACCAGGATTCCATTACAGCAGAGGTATTGGATATCCTATAAACCAAGCTGACATTCTGAAAATGATTCAGTTAAAAAGTTAAAATAGGCAGAGTGTATCCCTTTTTCGTTAGCGTGAGATTGTTTTGCCAAGGTGGAGTTCCACATCTATAGCTATGTGACGACTTTACTACACAGATCAGATAATCCAATCCAGTCATTTTAGATTAAACATCAAACATTCCATGGCAAATACTTTATAATTTACTTTTTATTTAATCATATAATCATTTCTTCTTCTTTTCAACATTCCTGGCCAAAAAGTAAAAAAAAATTAATAAGAAATTCAGCAAAATAATTTACTTTTTATTTAATCATATATTATTTTCTTCTTCTTTTTCAACATTCCTGGCCAAAAAGTAATAAAAATTAATAAGAAATTCAGCAAAAATAATTTACTTTTTATTTAATCATATATTATTTCTTCTTCTTTTTCAACATTCCTGGCAAAAAAGTAATAAAAATTAATAAGAAATTCAGCAAAATAATTTACTTTTTATTTAATCATATATTCATTTCTTCTTCCTTTTCAACATTCCTGGCCAAAAAGTAATAAAAATTAATAAGAAATTCAGCAAAATAATTTACTTTTTATTAATCATATATATTTCTTCTTTTTTTCAACATTCCTGGCCAAAAAGTAATAAAAATTAATAAGAAATTCAGCAAAATAATTTACTTTTTATTTAATCATATATTATTTCTTCTTCTTTTTCAACATTCCTGGCCAAAAAGTAATAAAAATTAATAAGAAATTCAGCAAAATAATTTACTTTTTATTTAATCATATATTATTTCTTCTTCTTTTTCAACATTCCTGGCCAAAAAGTAATAAAAATTAATAAGAAATTCAGCAAAATAATTTACTTTTTATTTAATCATATATTATTTCTTCTTCTTTTTCAACATTCCTGGCCCAAAAGTAATAAAAATTAATAAGAAATTCAGCAAAATAATTTACTTTTTATTTAATCATATATTATTTCTTCTTCTTTTTCAACATTCCTGGCCAAAAAGTAATAAAAATTAATAAGAAATTCAGCAAAATAATTTACTTTTTATTTAATCATATATTATTTCTTCTTCTTTTCAACATTCCTGGCCAAAAAGTAATAAAAATTAATAAGAAATTCAGCAAAATAATTTACTTTTTATTTAATCATATATTATTTCTTCTTCTTTTTCAACATTCCTGGCCAAAAAGTAATAAAAATTAATAAGAAATTCAGCAAAATAATTTACTTTTTATTTAATCATATAATCATTTCTTCTTCTTTTTCAACATTCCTGGCCAAAAAGTAATAAAAATTAATAAGAAATTCAGCAAAATAATTTACTTTTTATTTAATCATATATTATTTCTTCTTCTTTTTCAACATTCCTGGCCAAAAAGTAATAAAAATTAATAAGAAATTCAGCAAAATAATTTACTTTTTATTTAATCATATATTATTTCTTCTTCTTTTTCAACATTCCTGGCCAAAAAGTATAAAAATTAATAAGAAATTCAGCAAAATAATTTACTTTTATTTAATCATATATTATTTCTTCTTCTTTTTCAACATTCCTGGCCAAAAAGTAATAAAAATTAATAAGAAATTCAGCAAAATAATTTACTTTTTATTTAATCATATATATTTCTTCTTCTTTTTCAACATTTAAAAAGTAATAAAAATTAATAAGAAATTCAGCAAAATAATTTACTTTTATTTAATCATATATTATTTCTTCTTCTTTTTCAACATTCCTGGCCAAAAAGTAATAAAAATTAATAAGAAATTCAGCAAATAATTTACTTTTTATTTAATCATATATTATTTCTTCTTCTTTTTCAACATTCCTGGCCAAAAAGTAATAAAAATTAATAAGAATTCAGCAAAATAATTTACTTTTATTTAATCATATATATTATTTCTTCTTCTTTTTCAACATTCCTGGCCAAAAAGTAATAAAAATTAATAAGAATTCAGCAAAATAATTTACTTTTTATTTAATCATATATTATTTCTTCTTTTTCAACATTCCTGGCCAAAAAGTAATAAAAATTAATAAGAAATTCAGCAAAAAAATTGTTGTATACCCTTTCTCATTACTTTCTTCTATTCTTCTTCTGACGTCTTTGACATCTTAAGTTCTTCTAGGTCTCTTCTAACATCTTGATCTTCGTCTTGGTGACTTTGTCTTGGTGGTCAGTCGCACTTAACTAATTTCTTATTCTATATCAGTCTTGTTACCAAGACATTCATTAATCACAGGACCGTGTTATTTTTCTTAAACTTTTATTTCCTTAACTAAACATTTCATGTAACTAAATATCTAACATAGCGCGCGTATGCAGAGTGAGTTACAGTTAAGGCAGGACATGTTCACTGCCTGACGTCCAACTGAAAACTGAAGACCTAACCAGGTCCCACGTGACTTCACATATTTCACGGGCTTTCTGTACTATTCCATGGAAAGTCCCACCCGTGATATGAAAAGGGCCATCCCTCTAGAAATACAGGGGATTGACAAATAATCTTATGCAACTGCATAGATTATGTAACAAATTGAATGAAAACACTTTTTCTTAAGATAAAGAGATAATGAAAATAATCAGTCAGTTTTTTCAGGTAACAAAATTTTCCAAGTTTATTAGTAAAAGTGACACATATTTTTCTTCTTCTATAAAGTAAGTAAAGTCGTTGGGGTGGCCTAAAGTTGGTATCAGCCAATCAGGGAGGGAGTCTATCCCCTTTTCACTAGCGCTAGACCAAGAAGATTGTTTTGGGCGTCTGAGGTGGAGCGCCACACCTACCATCAGCTCCTTACTTTACCCCACAGATCCCTGTGCTACTCACACGCTGAGTTGGCGAAGGCTGGTATCGAACCAGGAACCTTGTGGTTTCTAGTCAAATGCTCTACCGACTGAGAAGCAAGGTCTTAAAAGTGCAGGAGACACATAGAAACTGTTCGTTTGGCTTTTAGAAACACTGTTGTGTTTCTTGTGCATCTGGTTATGCCTGATCCATGCTCAGTCTTGGCTTAGCAGTCACTTCTGATGGTACTCCCAATTGACGTTAATGTCAAGCATGAAGTTTTTAAATTAAGTTATTAAGTTTTTGAATGCCAATGCGTTACACTGGTTGAAATTTATGGACAATTATTGGAAGTGTATGGTGAGTCATGTATGGATGTCAAAATGTCAGCAAGGATAAGGTTCAATTCTTCCTCTATGACATTTCAGTGAGCTGGTATGACATGGGCATACAAAAACTGCCGTATAGTAGTTACTCTCCAGTGTGTCTTCGAATATGTCTCTTTAAACTAGATCTGTCTGCAAATGCTAATCCACATACTTCACAAGAGTATGGTTTCTCTCCAGTGTGTGTTCTTATATGTCTTTCCAAATCTGAATTCCTTGAAAATGATGAGCCACACACTTCACAAGAAAATGGTTTCTCTCCAGTGTGTGTTCGCATGTGTTTTTTTAACTTGGAAGTCTCAGAAAATGCAGATCCACACAATACACAAGAATATGGTTTCTCTCCAGTGTGTATTCGCATGTGGTTTTCCAAATGGGAATTCCGTGAGAATGCTGATCCACACAATTCACAAGAATATGGTTTCTCTCCAGTGTGTATCCGTATATGTGTTTTTAAATTGGAAATCTGTGAAAATGCTAATCCACATACATCACAAGAAAATGGTTTCTCTCCAGTGTGTGTCCGTATATGGTTTTCCAAGTCTGAATTCCAATAAAATGCAGATCCACACACCTCACAAGAACGTGTTTTTCTCTCCAATGTGTGTTCGCCTGTGGCTTTTGAGATGTGAGTTGTCAGAAAAAGTTGAACTACACTCTTCAGAGGGTTTGACTGCACTATGTGTCTGTATATGTTTTTTCAAACATGTATTCCTTGAAAATGATAATCCAACACACTCACAAGAATATGGCTTCTCTCCAGTATGTGTTCGCATGTGTCTTTTCAAAACTGAACTCTGTGAAAATGCTGATCCACATACTGTACAAGTATATGGTTTTTCTCCAGTGTGTGTCCGTGTGTGCACTTGTAAATATGAATTACATTTAAATGCTAATCCACAAATTTCACAAGAATACGTTTTTTCTTCAGTGTGTATCTGCATGTGTTTTTCTAAACTAGAATTCTCAGAAAATGCTGATTGACAATCTTTACAACTGTATGCTGCCTCTTTTCCCTGTGTCTGCTCGTGACTTTGCATTTTACACTTTGTGAAAAACACGATCCAGTCATTTGACAAGCATACAGTTCCTCTTTAGCATCTGTTTCCTTTTGATATGTAAATTTATTCAAAATGCTAATAGACTTTATAAGAATAGCAATTATCTCTGAATTTGAAGTCTGTTAAACTCTGCTTAATTCTTCTGTTTTGTATGTGGATACACTATCTTTTCAATTGTTGATAATTCTTCTTCTCTGTAACTGTTATCTGTAAATGAAGAAGAGATATCATCAAAGAAAACAAATTATTTGCAATTTTCAAAGTGATTCAAAAGTTTTGCAATATTTCTTTAAGTATTAGTTTGCTGCATGTATATTGCATAAGTGAAGCTGAATAAATAAAATTTATTTTATTTTTAAAACAGAACATGCATTTTTCAAAAATTTCAGCGGTTGAACTCAGCGTTCGTTTCTGTAAACAGTCTTTTTTAACGGATATCTTCTCTTCCCATCTATGTCGCTCTTTGATGAAGACCAACTTATCGATTTGGTCGAAACAGTACTGTTAGCAATTACATAACAAACATCATATGTTTTTTCATAATGTTAAATTTCATAAGTGAAGCTCTAAAAAGGTTCCCAATGTGGTTGGTAGTTTTACATAATCGATATTAATCGTGTACAGAAGTGTTGCATGGATTTTAAAATAAGGGTTAATGGAAAGATACAGGGAGATGATTGGCACTTTTGTTAACCCTGTGTTGACCTACTTTTCTGGTTTGCCAGTGTGAATGTTAGAAGTTAGCTTGAGAAATCAGTCTTTGGCTGGCCACTTAAGGAGGCGGACCATAATGGCGTCTCTCATTCAATTAGCCAAATTCTTACATGCGAGTTTGTGATCTGAGATCTTAAACAAATAAACTGGGCTCCAAGCACAGCAAAGTTCTTGTTTCATTACTAAGAACAAACAAACAACACAACAACAGAAGATCCAGCTGAAGTTAAGAAACATTGGACCATATGACCTTTAGGCACCCCTTTTGCGATCTTGATTCATAAGGACATTTTTTCCATTTACACCATCAAAGTCCGGTTAGGGGTTAGTTTTATAATTTAAAAAGAAAAAAACTCTAAAAATCGTCTGTTAACAAACAACCAGATTTTGATGGTGTAAACGGAAAAAATGTCCTTATCAATCGAGATTGCAAAAGGAGTGCCTAAAGGTCATATAGTCCGAAACGTCTACCAGATTCAAAGACAGATCCAAAATAACAGAACATCCAGCTAAAATTATTTACAATTTTCCTGGTGAGTCAAAAGTTTTGCAATATTTTCCTAAGTATTAGTTTGCTGCACATATTACATGACTGAAGCTGTAATTATTTCTGTTTGACATTTTTTGATGGTTTGGTTTGTTTTGTTTTACGGCATATCAACGTCAGTGGGTCATTTAATGCGATTAAGCTTTTATAATATATAATTATATATATATTATATATATATATATATATATATATGAAGGTAAAAATGGATATTGAATCCGACAATATTAAGAAAGTTTTATAGAAAACAACAAGATGTTAAAAATTTTTGCTGACAGATATCTGTTTCGACATTATGAATATGTCTTATTCAAAGCAACATTGTAAGCGAAAAAACGAAATGAATATATCAGTAATTACGAGGCACAGAAGCTCTCGATCAGTACCGGAATTTTTTTTTTTTAATTACGGTTACTGATCGAGAGCGTTCTGTGCCTTGTAATTACTAATATTTCATTTCGTTTTTCCGCTTACAATGTTGCTTTGAATAAGACATATTCATAATGTCGAAACAGATATCTGTCAGCAAAATTTTTAACATCTTGTTGTTTTTCTATAAAACCTATATATAATATATATATTGTCAGAAGAATGGATGTGTTTTTTTCATGCTCCAAGAAGTAACAATTTATTTAATTGTTTTTAAGCATATAAGGGAAGTGACAATTATTATTAATTTATTATTTTTACTAGTTGAAATACTCAATTCATACACAATACTAAATAATATAGTAATATATATTATATATATCAACGCATGAATGCTATATCAGAGTGATATGTCCTTTGTTTAAAGGAGAAAATAGCTTCCATCACATTTCCAAATAAGCAAAATCTTTAGATGAAAAAATCAGAACTCATGTGAAAATGCAGACAAAATAAAGTCTGTTATTTACCAATCCATCATGACTTGAATTAATAAAACAAGAATTTCAAATATTTATAAGTATCAAAATCAAATCATTAAAATTTTTTATTTTATAAGTTTATAGGTTTATAGGTCATTAAACAAAATAACCAACAAACAGCCAACCAACCAACCAGCACAGTCTCTCACGTTCTCTTTTTTCTAGTATTCTTTTCCTTATGTCTCTTTCTTTACTAGTATTCTTAATTCTATCTCTCTTTCTTTTGTCGCATGCTCTCTCTCTCTCTCTTCTCTTTCTCTCTCTCCTGTATGTTTGTCCGTCTGTCTGTCTTTCATTCCTACATAATCTTACATAATCAATAATCATTTAAATTTTTTGAAACAAGTTTACCAAATTACAAGAATACTTGACACATATCACATATATTCTATAAACAAGTGCATGTGTAAGTTAAAGTCATGGAATGGACGAGTCACCCGAGTTCAAATCCTGGATGTGGTAATTGGATTTCACTTAGTGCTAATACCCTTGGGAAAGGTATGAATCCTACTCTCCTTCCAGCTATGTTGGGCAGACTGGGTTCTTTAACTTCGGTTAGGCAACCAGTCTAGGAGAAGGAAAACTCTGAATTCAAACCTGTTGAACTCCGCTTAAGAAATTGACCTTGCATCAACATCCTGCTCATGCAGAGGGGTTGGTAAAAATATATATATATTCTATAAACAATAAATCTTAGTTTATTTGTTGGTCTAATTGTAAAAAAAAAATCTTGCTGGGATGTTTTTTTTGTTGCTGTTGTTGGAATCTTTCCGTCTACAAGAGACGATGGAGTAGTGTCCATTTTTTTATTTAGTGGAACCATGTAGCCTAGGTGGTTTGGTATGGAGGATGAGCCGTTGCCAGACAGCAAATCCCCCCTCTCCACACTGCCACTGTAATCCAAAGGAGAGGTAAGAAACCAATACTTTGGCAGTGGTAGTGTCGCAGGAGTCGCTGGGTAACACTGGAGTTCAGCATCACACCACCTTAGGGACTCTGGCTTTGTTTTTGGGTTTTACTCCCGAGCCATCCTTGGAGTGAGGTAAAGCTGCTAAGCAGCAGAGTTTTATATTGGTCTTTTTCTTGTCCTAGATGGGTTGCTGATCAAGTTTTGGTCTTATTTTCAAAAAATCATATTTTACATTAAACAACAAAATCCTAGTCAGTGGCATTAAAAAGAATTTTGTCTACAGATTGGTTTGTTTTCTTTATTTAATGCCACATCAAACTTTATGGGTTATCTAATGCTAAAGTCATTATTGTATTAGAACAGTAGTGGTACTATCTAACCCATAGGATTGATTGGAGGGGGCCTCTCTGACTGCCTGTCTAGCCTAAGTAAGGACCGAAGTGGAGTGTTGCATGTCATGGACTGCTTAGCCACCAGGATTCCATCTTTAAGCATCACGTGTTGCCATCCACTGTCAATAGGTGGCCCATTGGAGGAGGGGGGTCTTACCCCTCTGCAGAGGTGCAGTCTGTGTATTCTAAAGCTCCAGCCAACAGAACTGCTTGAATGTCGCAGTTTTTGCAACCTGAGCAAAATTTCTTTAACCATCTGGTTACTGTACTGCAACAACAAATGATTTACTTACTTCTGCAGCATTATAACCATGTTCTAACTCGTAAAGCATAAGTTCCTAAATTAGACTACATTGCATGAGTCAAATCCTACACAGAGTGAAGTAATGCACAACATGCTAGCGTGCCAACTACCACAAAACTGAGATGAGAGGTTCATACCTTTCCCAAGGGTATTAGTGCAAAAGTAAATGTAATATCATGTATAATTTTTTTTTTTGCTGATAATCTAAATGGAAATCTTATTTCATAAACATCAGAGTAAAAAAAAAAAAAAATCTCAAAATTTAAAAAAGAATTATTGTTTTTACATTTAATTTTCAGATTTTTGGTCCTTAGTTTCTAGAAAACTCATTCCTTCAATTTTTTTTTTCTTTTCACACCTTTTTATTTATACTGTAAGTAAAGTAAAGTCGACGGGGCGGCCTAAAAGGTATCAGCCAGTCAGCGAGGGAGTCTATCCCCTTTTCAATAGCGCTAGACCAAGGAGATTGTTTTTAGCATCTGAGGTGGAGCACCACACCTACCACCAGCTCCTTACTTTACCGCACAGATCCCTGTGCTACTCATACGCTGAGTTGGCGGGGACCAGAATCGAACTAGGAACCTTGTGGTTTCTAGCCGAACGCTCTACCGACTGAGCTAACCCCACTGATATTTTGCGCCCAAAATGACCTGAAAAAAATCAGAAAGTTTTGAAATAAAATGATTGATGCATTATAAAACTCATTCATTGATAAATCAACACTGAAAATTTCATAAAAATCAGATAATTCCTTGATTTTTTTTTTTTTTTTCAGGGGGTTTATTTGATTTTGTAAAATAAGTCTTTGACCTCATAATTTTTGGTACCTAATTTTTTGCAAAAAAAAAAAATCATTTAAGAATTCAGATAAAAAACAAGTTTATTTTCCTGCAAAAAGCAAATCAAAAGAGAGTTGAGGCAGGTTCTTGCTGCTAATTTGAAGGAAGCATTCCTTAAAAAAGCTGGAAATTTCGGAGTGCGTATCTTGAAAAAAAAAAAAAAAGAATAGAAATAGAAATAAGCTTAAAAATGACAGATCATCACGAATAATATCATGTCTTAAATATGAATAATTAACTTTATATTCAAATAGCATTAATTAAATAATCATTATCTAAAGTAAATATAAGAAGCAGATGCTTACCAAAATTCAATCAAGAAGAAATAATCCAAATAATCAGGTCGGTATATTTGAAAGTACTGACCTAAAAGAGAGAGAAAAAGAGAAATATTACTAATTGAACAGTGTAATATGATAAACACAAAGAAATAACATCATTTTGGTAATGTGTAATATAAATTTTGGTTATTTATGAGGAAGTGCGTCCCGGTCACCTGCCTCAAAAATTGCTACCTGGTGACTATTAAAATAACGACCCCAGCTACGGTGTTACTTGAAAGAAAACAACCAACTAAGGGTGGTAAATGTTTTTTTTTTTTTTGGGGGGGGGTCTCTTTTTTGTCGTAATTCTTGTTTATTTATCGTAATTTGTCGTAATTCTTGTTATTTATCGTAATTTGTCGTAATTCGTGTTTAGATATGAAGATGGATATATAGTTTGGAATAGACTGAGATAGATAGATATATAGATAAAAAAAACGGTCTAATAATAGAAAAAAAAAATTTTTTAAAAAAAATCAATAAAATTCTTTAAAAAATCATTTATATTCAATCTGAATTTTACAGCTACAAGCAAATAAAAAGTTGTTTTTTTTCGTATTGAAACGGTTATTTCTGAACATCTATTTTAAAACTTAAATCTAGGTACCACCAATTTGACCCTGTGCAATTTACCCCCCCCCTACATTTAACACAATGAAACTTGCAGAAAAATTAATATTTTCTTGAAAAGTTTTTTCCATTCGAAAGAAAAAACATTAAACAAACTCCTGATGATTTTTTAAAATTTTTTATCAGCATAGGAAAATAATGAAAATTATGATTGAAAAACAATGTTTTCATTTTTGCACTGTTAAATCAACTGAAATTTAACGTAGCTAAAAACAAATTACGATAAGAGGATTTTTTAAAAATTCTATGAAAAATCAATTAATGGTGCGATTTTCCCGAAAATTTCCATAAATGTTTACCATTGGATGTAAATACATCTGAAATAGTTTTTTTCTAAAATATATTTGGGGAAATATTTTTTTACGATGTCTATCACCACCCCTATTTTATTTTATGAGATAAAAAAAATGACGTGGAAAAAAAATTTGGTACTTTTTTTTCTATAAAGATAAGAGGCTGAATAACTATATCAATGAAATTGTATAACGTACCGAATTATAGTTTTTTTGGGAAAAATTAATGAAATCGGAAATAAAAAGTGCAAAAAAATGTCATAATATTAATATTTGAAAACTTTTTTTTGCTTATGTAATTGGTATGTACTATATTCTATTAAATTGTCAAAAAAAAAACAAAATTCTAAGAAATTAATTTTTACGAGATTTTCAATCTTTTGTGTGATTAAATATTTTTTATTTTCTGCGTGAAATAAATTAAATTTTTTTTTTCTGTGGAAAAAAATCAAAATTTTCACGGATATTTCAAAATATGAATTTTAGAATTCAGGTGAACTAAAAGTTGGTCCGATCCGTGCTCGATTAATATTTTTAAAAGAATTTGTAATTTTTATCGTTGAATAGTAATTTTTGGTTCTTAGAATATATGGAAGGGCATAACCGACATATTTGTTTTACAAAGAGACGAGACGCTTCTGAATAACAACCGAAGTTTGTTTTTCTTTGTTCAAAAAAGTTAAATAAGATAATTTTTTTCGCTATTAGAATACAAAGTAAGTATACAGGATTATTTTATCAGTTTTTCTCTTAGAAAAAATATTCAAATTTTCATTTCATTTTCGATTTTAAAAAGTAATACCAAAACCGAAGACATTTTTTTAACGTCAATTTCACGGTGACATTTTACTATTAAATTTTTTCAAGTTTTTATTCATGTTAATAGTAAAAACATTGTTTTCGTTCATAATTTTCATTATTTTCCTAAGCTGAATTTTTTTAAATCAACAGGACTTTTTAAAATCTTTTTAAAATGTTTCTTCTTTCGAATGCACAAAAAAATTTCTAGATAATATTTCAAGATAAAAAAAAAGAATATCTTAAAAATCCTTGAAAACAAATAAAATCGGTTATTGAATATGCACATACTTTTACTGGTTGATCGTAAAAGGGAAATAATTTGTAACTTTTCTGTCTATATTACGGCCTGAAAATTACCCTTTCGCATGTAATACGGGCAGGTTTGTTTATTTTTTAAGATAACGATGTAATTTTTCCCAATCGGATAATTTGATCTTTGAATTAACTATTTTTCTTTGTAACAACCCTTTTTTTTAACGAGATTTTTGATAAACAAGTTCGGAAATATCTATTTCCGTTTTATTCAGATGGCCTAAACGGTTTGGTGGTACCTATAAATCACAATTTTAAAAGTATTATTTTAACTTTTGTTTGTTTTTAGCTCGAATGAAGAAAGCCTAAACTTGCATTTTAAAAAAGAAAAACAATTTTCATTTATTATTCCGTGGAAGTGATGCTATTTTGAATGTCATTGTTTATTTTAGTTAACAAAAATATCGATTAGAGTAGAGGTAGATATACCCAATTTGTCGAAAAATCCGTTTTTTTCAATACAATTTTGCCCCCCCTCCCCCGTTTGAAAAAAAAAATTACCAAAAATCAGGGAATTATCGATTTTAATGAAATTTTCAGTGTTGATTTAGCAATGAATCAATTTTATAATGCAATTATTTATTTCAAAACTTTCTGATTTTTTTCAGGTCACTTAACTTTAACCCCCCCCCCGTTTTTTTGGGTGGTGAAAATATCGGTGTGGTATATATGTGATTGATACTAATTTCTGCATAAATAAAAAGACAAAAACCGAAGGTGTGAAATTGTGACTAGAATAGAATTTTTTTTTATGAATCTGCTACGCGTTTTGTTATCTAAAACGGAAAAGGATTCTGGTGGAAATTAAAGTCCTATTCGTTTAAATTAAAACAATGTAGAACAAAATAATAGCTTTTCTCACAAAAATATATTACGAAACTAAACCGAATTTTAACCAAATGTGTCATAATTTTAAAATTCTTTTCACGAATAAAAATAAATTATGCAAATTACAGATTTTTTTAAAGAAAATTAAGATAAAGTGAAACTTACTTCTTTTCATTAGGATTTGCCAAATTGTTTTCTAGTTGAATTAAATTTAAAACACTTTTACTATTAATTGAAATTACTTTCTAGCGAGTGCAACTCAAGGGAGATAAGTATGAATTTTTATTTTGTTTTTATTATCTAGATGTACCCAAAAAATCGGCTGTTATTCATTTTAAAAACGAATTAAAATTAATTAAATTGATTTTTGTCTTTAAAAAGTAGTGACATAATGAACATCAGCGAAAAAAAGCAAAATAATATGGACCATATGACCTTTAGGCACCCCTTTTTGCGATCTCGATTCGTGGGACATTTTTTCCATTAACACCGTCAAAATCCGATTAATTATTAACAGACGATTTTTAGTTTTTTCTTTATTTATAAAACTGACCCCTAACCAACAACAGGATTTTGACGGTGTAAATGAGAAAAGTGTCCCACGAATCGAGATCGCAAAATGGATAAAGGTCATATGGTCCAATAATATTACACATGTAATTTATTTTTGATACATTTAAAACGATTTTTTCAGTCAATTTCGATCGCGTTAGGCATCTCCACTGTTTAAAGATGACTTGAAATCTGTGTTTACAAAATAAATTGTAACATTGCGATTGAAAAAAAAAAAAAAAAATACCAAAAATTAGAGAATTATCCGATTTTAGTGAAATTTTCAGTATTGATATATTAATTAAAGAATTTTATAATGCATAGTTATTTATTTCAAAACTTTAATTAGGTATTTCTGCTATGAGAAATTAATATATAAAATTCATTTAAAATAAGAGCAGCATGATTTTAAGTTTAAAATGTCATATTATTAGATTCTAATTTTTTTTTTGGTAATAACTACTTTACTTTAGTATCAATCACCCATATTTTTTTGGTTGAAAACAGTATTGGAAATTTAGCCCCCCCACCTTTTAAACGGAACAAATATAGATGTACATTTATTTTCTTTTATAAAATAATAGCCAATCAAATTATTATTGAAATGAGAAAAAAAAAAAAAATCTCCAAAACTTATTTTTTTAGTTTTTATTTTCATTTTCCGATTTTCAGTATATATTTACTACCCATGCAGGATCATTAAAAAAATTTTTTTCTTCTTCTATTCACTATCAATCACATATATACCACACATCAATATTTTGTGCTCCAAAAATAAAGGGGGATTGATGTAAGTTAAGATATTTGTCTCATACCCCACTTGTATGGACTGGGCACAAGGCCTCGTTTTAACATGGGCCCACCCACAAGCGAAGCTCATGGGTGGGAAAGAACAAAAATTGCATCGATCCCCTCAGCATTCCCCCTCAATGGGGTGCCTCAGGCGCTGGGCAATAAACCCAGCCCTACCCCAAGGGGGCAGGTATTGCCTGGGGGAAAGCCCCCTGGGATCGACACTATTATTTGTACTTTAATCTGATCCAGTGGCCGAAGCACACTAGACCCCCCGAGAGGGGAAGTTAAATACCAGAGCACAGTATCCGGAACAGATACTACACTCTGATCCCACCTACATCAGGTAAAATAACTGATTTTCTGAATGTTTGAGACGAGGCTTGATGATTACTATTATCTGTGTTATTTGGACTATTGTCCTCATCTTCATTGTTATCTGTACAACACTTCGGCCGATATGCTCCCCAGCCTTCTTCAGGTATTTCTTATCAAAATTTTCATATTTTTTGACTGTTGTCTCTGTGTAAACACAGATTAGATTTGATTTTGTTCTTGTTTTACGGCATATCAACCGCAGTGGGTCATTTAATGCCAACTACGTTTTTGAAATGAATTGGTGATAATGTTTAATTTTCTAAAGATTTTTTTTTTTTGACATATTTTTTGTGAATGAAACTTTTAGATGATTCTTTTTAACATATATTTTTTGTATTTCATTTTTTTTGGAAGATTTTTAGATTTTGTTGTAGATGTGTGCCTCTTTTATGTATCCGAGTAGTTTTTCTGGGTTATTTTGTAGAATATCTGTTTTAGATTTGTTGTTTGGTAGTATTTTTTTCGTATTTGTTTTAGGTTGCTACATTCTGTTAAAATGTGTTTGATTTGTGTAGGGTTTTTGGCATGGTATGCAATATGGGGCTGCTTCTTTTTTGAGGAGGTATGAATGGGTAATGTATGAGTGTCCTATTCTTAGTCTGGATAATATTACTTCTTCTTTTCTGGATATTTTGGTTTGATTTATTTGAAGTTTTCCTATTTGTGGCATTATTTCATGTAGTTTTATTTGGAAGTTATTCCAATAATTTTGCCATTTTTGTTTTGTGTATATGTTTATGGTTCTTTTTAACACAGATTAGGAAGTTGGATTGTTTACCCTGTTTTTGTTTTATTCTTTACATTTCTTTGATGTTGGAAAATGCTTGTTTGGATTCTGATGAATGTGAATAAGGCTTACCAGAGTCGAGTTGGGACTTGGACCTAAAAGAGAAAGAGATGATTTCCAGGGATAAGTGGATAACAGCAATGAAGAATAATCAAAGTTCCAATTACTGTTGAATTGGTAAAACATGGCAACAAACGGTTGTAACCCAATACAAACCCGAATAGTCGCTAAGTCTACTGCAGAATGATAGGGTATTTATAAAACTACACAATATCATTCAAATCAAGCAGCCAATCAGAACTCAAGGAATGGAATCACCAAATCACCCAAATTCATGAATGGATAATTCTTGATTTCTATATATACAACTGTCTTGGACACTGCTTCAGTGATACTTAGTTAGCTGCTGTTATTCAAACCAACAGTAGACTGACTTCAATATGGCGCTGCGAACAGGATTCAAACCTGTGAGGGAATATCCCATTGGATTTCGAATACATATGATCCATTTATCCACGTTATTTTTATTTGTACTAAGGTTTCTCTGTCCCCTCTTCTGGAGAGGAAGTGCTCCCTAACAAAACTCCAAGGGAATTTAACTGTATATTAGTGTAGTGTATCTATATAGGTACTACACCTGGTGATTAAAAATTGTGTATTTAGACAAGATTTCATTAAATACATGCACAATACTCTCTACTTTCTTTGTCTTGGCTAGTAATTACGATTCTGCGGTAAGGGTTATGCCCCTTAGACCATCTCGTTATTTTTGTTTAAAAGAAAATTAAGATAAAGTGAAACTTACTTCTTTTCATTAGGATTTGCCAAATTGTTTTTCTAGTTGAATTAAATTTAAAACACTTTTACTATTAATTGAAATTACTTCTAGCGAGTGCAACTCAAGGAGATAAGTATGAATTTTTATTTGTTTTTATTATCTAGATGTACCCAAAAATTCGGCTGTTATTCATTTTAAAAACGAATTAAAATTAATTAAATTGATTTTGTCTTTAAAAAGTAGTGACATAATGAACATCAGCGAAAAAAGCAAAATAATATGGACCATATGACCTTTAGGCACCCCTTTTGCGATCTCGATTCGTGGGGACATTTTTTTCCATTAACACCGTCAAAATCCGATTAATTATTAACAGACGATTTTTAGAGTTTTTTCTTTATTTATAAAACTGACCCCTAACCAACAACAGGATTTTGACGGTGTATATGAGAAAAGTGTCCCCACGAATCGAGATCGCAAAATGGATAAAGGTCATATGGTCCAATAATATTACACATGTAATTTATTTTTGATACATTTAAAACGATTTTTTCAGTCAATTTCGATCGCGTTAGGCATGTCCACTGTTTAAAGATGACTTGAAATCTGTGTTTACAAAATAAATTGTAACATTTGCGATTGAAAAAGATTAAAAAATCATTTATATTCAATCTGAATTTTACAGCTACAAGCAAATAAAAGTTGTTTTTTTTTCCCCTATTGAAACGGTTATTTCTGAACATCTATTTTAAAACTTAAATCACTAGGTACCACCAATTTGACCCTGTGCAATTTACCCCCCTACATTTAACACAATGAAACTTGCAGAAAAATTAATATTTTCTTGAAAAGTTTTTTCCATTCGAAAGAAAAAACATTAAACAAACTCCTGATGATTTTTTAAATTTTTTATCAGCTTACGAAAATAATGAAAATTATGATTGAAAAACAATGTTTTCATTTTTGCACTGTTAAATCAACTGAAATTTAACGTAGCTAAAAACAAGTTACGATAAGAGGATTTTTAAAAAATTCTATGAAAAATCAATTAATGGTGCGATTTTCCCGAAAATTTCCATAAATGTTTACCATTGGATGTAAATACATCTGAAATATTTTTTTTCTAAATATATTGGGAAATATTTTTTTACGATGTCTATCACCCCCCTATTTTATTTTATGAGATAAAAAAAAATGACGTGGAAAAAAAATTTGGTACTTTTTTTCTATAAAGATAAGAGGCTGAATAACTATATCAATGAAATTGTATAACGTACGAATTATAGTTTTTTTGGGAAAAATTAATGAAATCGGAAATAAAAAGCGCAAAAAAATGTCATAATATTAATATTTGAAAACTTTTTTTTGCTTATGTAATTGGTATGTACTATATTCTATTAAATTGTCAAAAAAAAAAAAAATTCTAAGAAATTAATTTTTTACGAGATTTTCAATCTTTTGTGTGATTAAATATTTTTTTTATTTTCTGCGTGAAATAAATTAAATTTTTTTTTTTCTGTGGAAAAAATCAAAATTTTCACGGATATTTCAAAATATGAATTTTAGAATTCAGGTGAACTAAAAGTTGGTCCGATCCGTGCTCGATTAATATTTTTAAAAGAATTTGTAATTTTTATCGTTGAATAGTAATTTTTGGTTCTTAGAATATATGGAAGGGCATAACCGACATATTTGTTTTACAAAGAGACGAGACGCTTCTGAATAACAACCGAAGTTTGTTTTTCTTTGTTCAAAAAAGTTAAATAAGATAATTTTTTTCGCTATTAGAATACAAAGTAAGTATACAGGATTATTTTATCAGTTTTTCTCTTAGAAAAAATATTCAAATTTTCATTTCATTTTCGATTTTAAAAAGTAATACCAAAACCGAAGACATTTTTTAACGTCAATTTCACGGTGACATTTTACTATTAAATTTTTTCAAGTTTTTATTCATGTTAATAGTAAAAACATTTTTTCGTTCATAATTTTCATTATTTTCCTAAGCTGAATTTTTTTTTAAATCACAGGATTTTTTAAAATGTTTCTTCTTTCGAATGCACAAAAAAATTTCTAGATAATATTTCAAGATAAAAAAAAAAGAATATCTTAAAAATCCTTGAAAACAAATAAAATCGGTTATTGAATATGCACATACTTTTACTGGTTGATCGTAAAAGGGAAATAATTTGTAACTTTCTGTCTATATTACGGTCTGAAAATTACCCTTTCGCATGTAATACGGGCAGGTTTGTTTATTTTTTAAGATAACGATGTAATTTTTCCCAATCGGATAATTTGATCTTTGAATTAACTATTTTTCTTTGTAACAACCCTTTTTTTAACGAGATTTTTGATAAACAAGTTCGGAAATATCTATTTCCGTTTTATTCAGATGGCCTAAACGGTTTGGTGGTACCTATAAATCACAATTTTAAAAGTATTATTTTAACTTTTGTTTGTTTTTAGCTCGAATGAAGAAAGCCTAAACTTGCATTTTAAAAAAGAAAAACAATTTTCATTTATTATTCCGTGGAAGTGATGCTATTTTGAATGTCATTGTTTATTTTAGTTAACAAAAATATCGATTAGAGTAGAGGTAGATATACCCAATTTGTCGAAAAATCCGTTTTTTTCAATACAATTTTGCCCCCCCCTCCCCCCGTTTGAAAAAAAAAAATTACCAAAAATCAGGGAATTATCCGATTTTAATGAAATTTTCAGTGTTGATTTAGCAATGAATCAATTTTATAATGCAATTATTTTATTTCAAAACTTTCTGATTTTTTTTCAGGTCACTTAACTTTACCCCCCCCCCCTCGTTTTTTGGGGTGAAAAATATCGGTGTGGTATATATGTGATTGATACTAATTTCTGCATAAATAAAAAGACAAAAACCGAAGGTGTGAAATTGTGACTAGAATAGAAAATTTTTTTTTATGAATCTGCTACGCGTTTTGTTATCTAAAACGGAAAAGGATTCTGGTGGAAATTAAAGTCCTATTCGTTTAAATTAAAACAATGTAGAACAAAATAATAGCTTTTCTCACAAAAATATATTACGAAACTAAACCGAATTTTAACCAAATGTGTCATAATTTTAAAATTCTTTTCACGAATAAAAATAAATTATGTAAATTACAGATTTTTTAAAAGAAAATTAAGATAAAGTGAAACTTACTTCTTTTCATTAGGATTTGCCAAATTGTTTTCTAGTTGAATTAAATTTAAAACACTTTTACTATTAATTGAAATTACTTTCTAGCGAGTGCAACTCAAGGGAGATAAGTATGAATTTTTATTTTGTTTTTATTATCTAGATGTACCCAAAAATTCGGCTGTTATTCATTTTAAAAACGAATTAAAATTAATTAAATTGAATTTGATTTTGTCTTTAAAAAGTAGTGACATAATGAACATCAGCGAAAAAAGCAAAATAATATGGACCATATGACCTTTAGGCACCCCTTTTGCGATCTCGATTCGTGGGGACATTTTTTCCATTAACACCGTCAAAATCCGATTAATTATTAACAGACGATTTTTAGAGTTTTTTCTTTATTTATAAAACTGACCCCTAACCAACAACAGGATTTTGACGGTGTAAATGAGAAAAGCGTCCCCACGAATCGAGATCGCAAAATGGATAAAGGTCATATGGTCCAATAATATTACACATGTAATTTATTTTTGATACATTTAAAACGATTTTTTTCAGTCAATTTCGATCGCGTTAGGCATGTCCACTGTTTAAAGATGACTTGAAATCTGTGTTTACAAAATAAATTGTAACATTTGCGATTGAAAAAGAAAATACCAAAAATTAGGGAATTATCCGATTTTAGTGAAATTTTCAGTATTGATATTAATTAAAGAATTTTATAATGCATTAGTTATTTTATTTCAAAACTTTAATTAGGTATTTCTGCTATGAGAAATTAATATATAAAATTCATTTAAAATAAGAGCAGCATGATTTTAAGTTTAAAATGTCATATTATTAGATTCTAATTTTTTTTTGGTAATAACTACTTTACTTTAGTATCAATCACCCATATTTTTTTGGTTGAAAACAGTATTGGAAATTTAGCCCCCCCCACCTTTTAAACGGAACAAATATGATGTACATTTATTTTCTTTTATAAAATAATAGCCAATCAAATTATTATTGAAATGAGAAAAAAAAAAAAATCTCCAAAACTTATTTTTTAGTTTTTATTTTCATTTTCCGATTTTCAGTATATATTTACTACCCATGCAGATCATTAAAAAAATTTTTTTCTCTTCTATTCACATATCAATCACATATATACCACACATCAATATTTTGTGCTCCAAAAATAAAGGGGGATTGATGTAAGTTAAGATATTTGTCTCATACCCCACTTGTATGGACTGGGCACAAGGCCTTGTTTTAACATGGGCCCACCCACAAGCTGAAGCTCATGGGTGGGAAAGAACAAAAATTGCATCGATCCCCTCGGCATTCCCCCTCAATAGGGGTGCCTCAGGCGCTGGGCAATAAACCCAGCCCTACCCCCAAGGGGGCAGGTATTGCCTGGGGGGAAAGCCCCCTGGGATCGACACTATTATTTGTACTTTAATCTGATCCAGTGGCCGAAGCACACTAGACCCCCCGAGAGGGGGAAGTTAAATACCAGAGCACAGTATCCGGAACAGATACTACACTCTGATCCCCACCTACATCAGGTAAAATAACTGATTTTCTGAATGTTTGAGACGAGGCTTGATGATTACTATTATCTGTGTTATTTGGACTATTGTCCTCATCATCATTGTTATCTGTACAACATTTCGGCCGATATGCTCCCTAGCCTTCTTCAGGTATTTCTTATCAAAATTTTCATATTTTTGACTGTTGTCTCTGTATAAACACAGATTAGATTTGATTTTGTTCTTGTTTTACGGCATATCAACCGCAGTGGGTCATTTAATGCCAACTACGTTTTTGAAATGAATTGGTGATAATGTTTAATTTTCTAAAGATTTTTTTTTTTTACATATTTTTTGTGAATGAAACTTTTAGATGATTCTTTTTAACATATATTTTTGTGTTTTCATTTTTTTTGGAAGATTTTTAGATTTTGTTGTAGATGTGTGCCTCTTTTATGTATCCGAGTAGTTTTTCTGGGTTTATTTGGTAGAATATCTGTTTTAGATTTGTTGTTTGGTAGTATTTTTTTCGTATTTGTTTTAGGTTGCTACATTCTGTTAAAATGTGTTTGATTTGTGTAGGGTTTTTGGCATGGTATGCAATATGGGGCTGCTTCTTTTTTGAGGAGGTATGAATGGGTAATGTATGAGTGTCCTATTCTTAGTCTGGATAATATTACTTCTTCTTTTCTGGATATTTTGGTTTGATTTATTTGAAGTTTTCCTATTTGTGGCATTATTTCATGTAGTTATTTTGGAAGTTATTCCAATAATTTTGCCATTTTTGTTTTGTGTATATGTTTATGGTTCTTTTTAACACAGATTAGGAAGTTGGATTGTTTACCCTGTTTTTGTTTTATTCTTTACATTTCTTTGATGTTGGAAATGCATGTTTGGATTTCTGATGAATGTGAAATAAGGCTCACCGGAGTCGAGTTGGGACTTGGACCTAAAAGAGAAAGAGATGATTTCCAGGGATAAGTGGATAACAGCAATGAAGAATAATCAAAGTTCCAATTACTGTTGAATTGGTAAAACATGGCAACAAACGGTTGTAACCCAATACAAACCCGAATAGTCGCTAAGTCTACTGCAGAATGATAGGGTATTTATAAAACTACACAATATCATTCAAATCAAGCAGCCAATCAGAACTCAAGGAATGGAATCACCCAAATCACCCAAATTCATGAATGGATAATTCTTGATTTCTATATATACCAACTGTCTTGGACACTGCTTCAGTGATACTTAGTTAGCTGCTGTTATTCAAACCAACAGTAGACTGACTTCAATATGGCGCTGCGAACAGGATTCAAACCTGTGAGGGAATATCCCATTGGATTTCGAATACATATGATCCATTTATCCACGTTATTTTTATTTGTACTAAGGTTTTCTCTGTCCCCTCTTCTGGAGAGGAAGTGCTCCCTTACAAAACTCCAAGGGAATTTAACTGTATATTAGTGTAGTGTATCTATATAGGTACTACACCTGGTGATTAAACCAATTGTGTATTTAGACAAGATTTCATTAAATACATGCACAATACTCTCTACTTTCTTTGTCTTGGCTAGTAATTACGATTCTGCGGTAAGGGTTATGCCCCTTAGACCATCTCTGTTATTTTTTGTAAATAGGAAACATTTTTGCCTCTGACCGTCCATTTTAGTTAGCGGGAATTTCAAGTCTCTTTTCCACTTATCTCGGCATGACAAGACGTGTCTGTCGACCTCTCTTTCCATCTCAGAAGAGTATTATAGGCACCCAGTAGAAAGATTTCATTATCTTCTTTTCCTAATTTACATAGCTATTTTGTTTACTGCTATTTTCTACTATTTTATTTTATCAAAGTTTAATACAAAAAGACTTGTCTTTTTGTATTATTTTCTCTTATTTGCCTCTACTCCACGGGCACTAGTATTCCGTGTATTATTATTATTCTCCCTCACTTACTATTGCCTTTCTCTTAGTAAGTTACATTTGTATTCACTGGCCCATGTTGAAATAGCATTATTCCGAGAAATACGTGCTACCTTCACCGCCGCCTCATGCCTATATATGTCTGTTCGACCTAGGCTAATACTTAGAATTTTCAGTGGACACTTGTCTCAGAAACACCTTCCTTTAATGTATTCCCCTTGCATCGTTTTCCTACTCTCAGTAAGAGTAATTGTCTCCTCTCACTCATGTTTTTAAATAGCACTATTCTGAAAACATCCATTACTGGACCTTTGAGTTTACTGCTTATTGCCTCCTCCTCCCTCTTCCACTGCTACTACCATTACTGATGTTATTATCATTGCTACACTATCTGCCTTACCCTTGTGTTCCTTATCCGTTCCATGTAATTCTTAAATTACCTTGCCTTTTGTAACCGTAATTTGCCGTGTCTGTTACTTGTTTCTTTTCTTATTTCAGCTTCTTACCTTCTCCTACTGAATAAAGACATTTTAACTATACCCATGGTTTATGCATTGGTCATACAAAACTAACACACTCTTATATACTCAAACAAGAACAACAACCACAATGTGAAACATGTCAAACACCCCTGACAATCAAACACTTATTGATGGAATGCAGATTTTTTGCTCACATCAGAAAACATTATTTTAAAGCAAACAATATGAAGGACCTATTTGAAAATGTTAACATAGAGGATATTTTCTCCTTTTTGAGGGAAATAAAATTATACCATAGAATATAGACATGAAACAAATCAATGGCATACAGTATGATTCCCAATAATGCTAACACATTGTTAAAACCAATTACTAAATGTATATATATAAATACGCAATATGTATAACAACCCAACCGCTAGGCATGATATAACCCTGGACGGGTTGATATGCCATTAAAATTAATAAACCAACCAACCAACCAACTATATGGTTATTTGTGTTTCATTGTTGGAGAGGTTAAACTATGCATGATTAGATTGTCTCGACCACCTGTCAATAGGCTCAGACATAACATTAAGAGGCGTGATATTCTTTGTAATTCATTTATATTTTTTAATATCTCTGTAAGTATAAAATATCTCTGTAGCAGTTCCCTGGTAATATTTTCTGGTGATGTAAATGATGACACGAAGACAACTGATGTTGAATGTAGAAGATTTTATTGACTTCCAAACACCATGAAATACTGAAATAAAATGGTGTTAAAACAATTACTAATTTACAAAAAGGGTCTTTAACAAATGCCAGCAACTTCATGGGAAAATTGGAAAGAAACATACCTGTGCGCCGTTACCAGTACCAAGAACTAACTAAAGACTAAAATTCTAATTTTAGGACAATATCTTCCACACAACCTTTTTATTATATCAGCCTGGCGGAAGTCCCTATTTTGCCCTAAGGATATCTGTTGATCTTCCCACAATGCCATTCTGGCCCTATGGGTCACTTGATTATCAGACCCTAACAGAGTTGTTTCCCTTACACTGTCCAAATTTAAGGGTATATTTTTTAGGGTAGAAAATAAATATATCTAACATTAGGCGCACTCAAAGGCGACAGCTACAATCTCTTTTTAATCATAAGTTTTGAAGGACAAATTTGAAAAGGACATTACAGCATAAGCACAATAAAATACCATTTATACAAACTATTTTCACAACAGGTATCTATTTCAATGGCAATATTCTTCTTTTCAAAACATAACACTAAAGTGTGATGTTTTGACGGTTGAATATATAATAGCTGGTTTTTTAAGCTGAATCCAAAAATCATACTGATTTTTTTCAAATCAGATCAATTTTTTAAAGTTGAAATGTATAGAACAGTATTATAACTCTTGTAGCGATTGTCTGCCCTATTTGGTCTGGAAGAGTTATCTTTCCTTGTTTTAAGGTTTTCTACCACCAGGGATGCTGACTATTTAATCAGGGATTAATCAGAGATGCGATTTTCAGCTGCTAAAACTTTTGACGACAGATTTTCAGCTGCTAAAAATTTTGACGACAACATTGTTGTAGACAAAATTGTTGAGAAGGCATTTGATTCACTTCTTTTGCCCCTCCCCCTCAACAAGGACCTGTTGAGTCAAATATTTTTTTTTCCCCTCTCTATTTTTTTTCCTTCTAGAAGCTATTTCGGCATAGTCTTGCGCTCACTATGGTGCGAGAGCAGCTGTTTGATAGACAAGGACTCGGATGATTGGTTGCGAATATTTATTTTTCCCCCCCTCCATTTTTTTTCCTTCTAGACTCAACTGCAACCAATCAAAAGCTACAGTGGCAATTCTTCATTTTCTTTCTTTTTGAAAACTTATGTATATCTAGAAGGAAAAAAATAGAGGGGGAAAAATAAATATTTAACTCAACAGGTCTTTGTTGAAAGTAGGGGGGGGGCAAAAAAGAAGCAAGTCCAACACCTTCTCACAGGCTAAAACACCGACTTTGTCATCATCGTCACAATCCTTAGCAGCTAACACTTCTGGGTGTTGCCTTCTGCTTATACACCATTTCCTCTTATCATCTGGGCCTCTGTGCCCAACACACAAAACTGTCAACCCAATCCCAGCCGTCGGAATGCTCGCAGCTATCATCCAAGCACCTGGCGTTTACATACATACTGTGGCATGTCAACTCCAGTGCCCATGTCAATGTGTCGCCCTTTCGCATTCTGAAGGACGTGGGTTCGATTCTAGGTCAGTCCTACATGCCAGGCAAAGCCTAGCTTCCTTCGAGAATACAGCGTCTTCATGCCTGCCACTCACACCGTGTTGCATGAGGTAGGTCTGTTCTCTCCCTACAGATGTATTGGACACTTATCTACAATTAACCAAGCTTTCTGTATTAATGTAGTGTATAATACAATGGTGGGTGCAAGCATATGTGTGTGTGCATATATATATTTACCAACCCCTCCGCATGAGCAGGATGCGACACAAGGTCAATTTCTTAAGCGGAGTTTAACAGGTTTGAATTCAGAGTTTTCCTTCTCCTAGACCGGTTGCCTAACCAAGGTTAAAGAGCCCAGTTTGCCCTACTATTTGCCCCATAGCTGGAGGAGAGTAGGATTCATACCTTTCCCAAGGGTATTAGCGCTAAGTGAAATGCAATTACCACGTCCAGGATTTGAACTCGGGGCGACGAGTCCATTTCCCATGACTTTAACCATTACACCACGTGCTTCCTACTGTGTGTGTACATATAAATGCATAGTTAGTTACTGAATGAATAAGTAGTAAGTCAACCACATATATGTGTGTGTATGTGTGTAGATTGAATATGTAGTAGCAAGACCAGTAGTAAATAGTAACTAGTGTGGATAATGTGGGTGCATACATATATGTATGTATAGATAGATAGATACATATGTGCGTATGTATACATACATGCATGTGTGTGTATGCATATATATTGTATGTATAAGTAGGTATATTGCTTGTGGTGTCAATAGTTCAGTCCACCCATTAAAACTTAAGGAAGATCTAGAAAGATGATAATCTCTTCTTAGGAGACGAGAAGACTGGGTTTTGACCAATTTGAGGGTCAACTATAGTTTAGACTGGTAATAAAAATGCGACCTAGATTAAAGACAAAGGACTTTTCAAAACACGCGGGTTTTAGACACAAATCTCGCAGACGAGATTTGATATGAGATCTGAGGGATTCTGGGAGATTTAAAAAAGTTTAGGCAGTTGGTTTGCTGGACCCGTGGAGAGCAGTTAGTTCCTGGACCCCGGAGAGAACAGTCGAGTTTGCCCAGTAGAAGCCAGATTAAGTAAGAAGTCCTAAAAACGAACAGGGTGGGGGGGTGCTCCCCATCTCGACAAGCGATGGGGGCAGATGGAACTGCAGCCGAATAAGTTATATACCTGCCATTTTTAATGTTCACCTGACTGATGTTGTCCTTGTTGTTTATTCTCTATCTTTCTCTTTGTGATACTTGTTGTTTGTACACCCTTGGCGGGGGGGGGCTGTGAGGTGTTTGTGCATGTGTTTGCAGCGGGGAACAGGTCCTAGAGAATTAGCAGATGACACGAATCATGGCCAGAATTTAGGAGTGCAGCAAGGAATGCAGAAGCCAGAGAGATACGAAGATGTGCAAGAGGCCTCGCAGCCCGCCGGGAGTGTCACAAGTGCCATCAGTATTTGAACAAATTATGGACAATATGTTCAGTAATGTTTGAAGAATCAAAAAAGAATAAAGGCAAACAGGTTATAAAAGGTTTTAAAAAAATGGTTGAAAAGACCAATGGTTAAAAAAAATATAAACAGTTCTATCTAAGACAAGAACGAATATACTATTGTATTGTAGGAAGCATGTGGTGTAATGGTTAAAGCCATGGGAAATGGACTTGTCGGCCTGAGTTCAAATCCTGGATGTGATAATTGCATTTCACTTTGTACTAATACCCTTGGGAAAGGTATGAATCCTACTCTCCTCCAGCTATGGATAAATAGTAGGGCAGACTGGGCTCTTTAACCTTGGTTAGGCAATCGGTCTAGGAGAAGGAAAACTCTGAATTCAAACCTGCTGAACTCCCCTTAAGAAATTGACCTTGTGTCATATCCTGCTCATGCAGGGGAGTTGGTAAATATATATATATACATTATTACAAATTTTGTAAGAAGCGCCTGGTGTAATGGTTAAAGTCATGGGGAATGGACTCATTGCCCCGAGTTCAAATCCTAGATGTGGTAATTGAATTTCACTTTGTGCTAATACCCTTGGGAAAGGTATGAATCCTACTCTCCTTCCAGCTATGGATAAATAGTAGGGCAGACTGGGCTCTTTAACCTTGGTTAGGCAACCAGTCTAGAAGGACAAGGCCCCCTCTTGTTCCCTTAAGGACTTCTTCTAAAGTTGACTTCTATGCTATTCACAAGTCTCTAAGGGAGATGTTACTGCTTCGCTGCCTGAGATCTGACTTGACTTTTTAAAATTTCCCAGAATTCCTCAATTCTCGCTATCAAATCTCGTCCGTGTGATTTGAAAAGTTCTTTGTTCTAATCTAGGTCGAATTTTATTATGGTCTAACCTACGGTCAACTCTCAAAGTTGTTGAAATCCCAGACTCTCGTCTCTAATTTGGGGGGTTATCACCACTCTCAATCTTTTCTTAAGTTTTAATGGGTGGACTAAACTATTGACACCACAAACAATACACCTACTTATGCATACAATATATATGTATACACACATGTATGTATACATGTGCACATATGTTATCTTATATATGGGTTTTACTACTACTTATTCAGTATACTAGCTAGAATTATATATACACACTGCACTCATGCATTGTGCTATAATTTGATCAACTCTGATTGACATTAAAGAAAACTCTTATTTAACATAAAAGCAAAGAATAGATAACATGAAATTGAGCTGAGTTTTATTTGATCAACTATAATTGACATTAGATAAAACTCTTATTTAACATAAAAGCAAAGAATAGATAACATGAAATTGAGCTGAGTTTTATTTGATCAACTATAATTGACATTAAAGAAAACTCTTATTTAAAAGTATATATATGAATACATGAATACACAATATGTATTACACCCTAACCGTTAGGCATGATATAACCCTGGACAGGTTGATATGCCGTTAAAATTAATAAACCAAACCAATCTTATTTAACATAAAAGCAAAATATAGATAAGAGGAAATTGAGCTGTGTTGAACTTGATCAACTATAATTGATATTAAAGAAAACTCTTTTTAACATAAAAGCATAGATAATAGGAAATTGAGCTGAGCTATATTTGATCAACTCTAATTGACATTAAATAAAACACTTATCTAATTCATAAAAGCAAAGAATAGATAACATAAAATTGAGCACTGTTTATTTATAAATATAGCAAACTATATATATATATATATATATATATATATATATATTTATACATATGCATAATCATACACTTATAGTTAAAAGAATTAGTTATGTTTGTCTCATTGAAAATCTTGATTCACACACTTTACAGTAATTATTTTCAAACTGAGTATAATTGCTGATTTATACTGTGTGTGTGAACAAGGTTTCTATCCAGATTGTGTTTGCATGTGTTGTTTTAAAGTATAACAGTCTGATAGTGCTAATTCACACAGTTCACAAGAATATGGCTTCTTCCCAGTGTTTTAGCATAGGGCTTTTCCAATTTGAACTTTGTGAAAATGCTGAACCACACAATATACAATGATATGGTTTCTCTCCATTATGTGTCCGCATATGTTCTTTTAAATGTGTCTTTTGTGAATATGGTTTTTCTAAAAATGGGTTTTAGCACGTGGCTTAGCAAGTGTGTCCGCATGTGTCTCTTCAAATGTGAACTCACTGAAAAAGCTGAACCACATACATCACATGAATATTGTTTCTCTCCACTGTGTCTGCATATGTACTTTTAAATTAGAGTTGATTGTAAAAGCTTCACAAGAATAAGGTTTTGCTACAGTTGTCGATATGTTGATTTTATATGAATTTCTTGAAAATGCTACTCCGCATATTTCACAGGAATGCCATTTCTCTTCTGTGGGAGTTTGCATACTTTAGTAAAATAAATTTTTTTTTTAAATGTTGATTCTCACAACTTCATAATTTTATGATTTCTCTTCTTTGCAGGTTTTGTGTCAAAAACACTCACTTCATAAGACTTTGGTTTTACATTGGACTGGTAAAGAATAGAATATCAATGGGAATCCAAGAGGGCCATACCCCAAGGCAACACCTGCCTCCTTGATTTAAAGGGGCAGGATTGGGTTTATTGCCCAGTGCCTGGGGTTTCACACAAATGAATGTCAACGAGATATATACAATTTTTAACACTGGCCACAACATGAGCTTCAATTTGTGCTCCCCACGTAAATCAGACTTTGTGTTCAATTGGCATTGTGGGTAGTTGCTCTACAGCGTGTCTTTGAATATGTCTTTTTAAATTAGCTCTGTCTGCAAATGCTGATCCACACACATCACATGAATATGGCCTCTCTCCAGTGTGTGTTCGGATGTGTCTTTTCAAGTCGGGATTTCTTGAAAATGCTGAACCACAAACTTCACAAGCATATGGTTTCTCTCCAGTGTGTGTTCGCATGTGTTTTTTTAACTTGGAAGTGTCAGAAAATGCTGATTCACATAATTCACAAGAAAATGGTTTTTCCCCAGTGTGCATTCGCATGTGGGTTTCCAAATGTGAATTCCTTGAAAATGCTGATCCACATATTTCACAAGAATGCGGTTTCTCTCCAGTGTGTGTTTGCATGTGTCTTTTCAAATCTGTATTCCTTAAAAATGCTAATCCACACACTTCACAACAAAATGATTTCTCTCCAGTATGTGTTTGCATGTGTCTTTTCAGAATATTACTCAGGGAAAATGCTGATCCACATACTTTACAAGCATATGGTTTTTCTCCAGTGTGTTTCCGTAAATGTATTTTTAAATATGATTTCCATTTAAATGCTATTCCACAGATTTGACAAGAATACATTTTATCTTCAGTGTGTAACTTCATGTGTATTTCTAGACTAGAATTCTCAGAAAATGCTGATTGACAAATTTTACAACAGTAATCTGCCTCTTCTACCTTTGTCTGCTCGTGCCTCTCCATCTTTACACTTTGTGAAAAAGACGATCCAGTTACTTGACAAGAATACAGTTCCTCTTTAGCATGTGTTTCCTTTTGATATGTAAGTTTATTGAAAATCGCTTTTCCTTCAAACATCAGTCGAGTCTTGTGTTCTGATTTTCATCACCAGTAAAAGGACCAAAAAGCCGCTACACCCGCAACTGTTATCTATAAATGAAGAAAAGATATCATCAAAGAAATTAGGAAACTGTGGTAGTAAGCAAACAAACACGGTCGGACTTGTAGAAGCTTAATTCTACATAGAATACAGTGGTATATTTTTTACCAGTTTATATAGTTATTAGAAGGGTAGGGGAGGTAACTCAGTTACCTATTACAGAAACATAAATTATTTGCAATAAGTCAAAAGTTTTGCAATATTTTGCAAAGTATTAATTTCCTACACTAAAGTCCAACCCCAGCTCATTGCGGTAGGGCCCTGTAAACTTAGAGCTATGCCATTGGGAACTTAAGTTCCTGGTAGTGTCCCCCAAGGTGGACAGGTCTGTCACCCAGTGGCATTATGGCCACAACTGGCTAAAGGGGCTCTGGCTAAATTCTAAATGGCGTCTCCATTATCGTCAGGAATCAACAGCTTTTGGGTGTACTTGTAACTTTATCTGTGGACAATTTGTGGCAAACAAGGGCATCTCCTCCCCCTAACTGGGAAATGCATACAGGGTTTGGGAACTTCTTGTGAATTTTCTATTCCCTTGATACTCCTTCTATGAATTCACGACAGGTGAATTCAATGGATGGAGCTGGCTCAACTGACCCAGGGTGAATGCTGTCACAGGAACAGAAACAGAAAACTGCCCATATATTACGTGACCAAAGCTGTAAAATGTTCCCAATGTGATTAGTCGTATCATGGTGGTGCACTGAAACATTGTACATTGATTCACTATGTTTGATTTGAAAGCCACACAGATTAACATGCAACATAGTATTGTTACTTAATTATTGGATCCCAAATGCTTTTATAAGGTATTGTAGAAATCATTATGGCGTTTAGTACAGCTGATGGCCTTGAGAGTGAGTGACAGCGTTTGACCTCACTCTGACCTTGCTTTCCGGGGATGGATCGTGAGAACCGAAAGGCAATAGAAGGCCCTCTTCCGGTTTAAGGAGTAAGCAACTCAGTCAGTTAGAAGTTAGAAACCGAGCTAGCAACATGTAAGTCTGACTGCGCAGAATGTCTGGTTGGGGATTTATAAATAAAGTAACATCAACATAAATCAAAGTCTTGTGTATATTACCTAAAAACTAACAATGACACAGGGCTTCTGATAAGGAGTGATCCCCAACAGAAATCAGACTGGAGTCCCCAAGAAGACCAGACCTTAGAAGATATACCAGACCAAGATGTTAGAAGATAGACGATCAGAATAGCAAAGTCGGCCAGAAGAAATACGACCAGAGTAAGAGGTAAGAAAGGTATATAACGTTATATGCTGATTGGGTAGCGTGAAAACCCCAGTATATAACAGTATTATTTGGTAACTTATTCTTTACGAGTACAAATAGGGCTATAATACTGTGAAAGCAACCAACAACATTTGTTGTGCAAAAGGTGGAGGTGATCAAAATATAGCAACCAAAGGGTCAAAGAAATTTTTCTTGGGCTGCAAGAACCTCAATGATTGTTGGAGGCATGTTGTCTAATGGTTAGAGTCATAGAAAATGGTCTTGTCGACCCAAGTTCAAATCCTGGACAAAGCTACAGTTCACATGGCGCTAATATCCTCGGTAAAGGTATGAATCCAACTACTTTCCTTCCAGCTATGGGTAAATAGTAGAGCAGACTGGGCTCTTTGGCCTTCGTTAAGCAACCACTTTAGATGAAAAACTCTGAATTCAAATCTGCTAAACTCCCCTAGGGTGGTCACTACTAGAATAGGCTCGGTCCTAATTAGTGATCTATTTCATTAATACTAATTTATCTATTTCACTAATACTAATTGCATGATCAAGAAAGGTCAGGTAGGCTAAAACCATGGGTTCCAAGTCCTTGCCCTAAGCCAAATCTGGAGCTGCCTCACATTACCAAAAACATTGAAAAACTTCTGACCCACCCTAGTACAAAAATACAACAACTTAGTTTATGTTATCAATGAACTTACACATATTTCGTAATTGAAATTTAGTCATAAATATTTTGACACTAGGGCAATTCCATGTCAAATCATCCAGGCCATATGAATTGAATTGAAGACCCTTTCAATTATTCTGAAATTTTCTGAAATTTTGTCCACATGTGGACTATATTAAATTTCAAAAATTGGCCAAGTTATGTCAATTTTTAGCTCTTCCAAATTTTGGAGGGGGTGTGAAAAATGGCGACTTTTGGTAAACTATTTTTGTCTGTAAAATAAGTTCTAGAGCCTCCCTACTCCTAAAAAAAAGTCGCCATTTTTCGTGCACCCTCCCAAATTTGGAGAGCCAAAAATCAACATAACTCAGGCAATTTTTTGAATGGGAAGCTCAAATTTTTGTGATTGCCTTATTTTAATATAATCCGGTGAAAGATTCAAGGGGGAGGATGATAATTTTATTTTATTTTTCTGGATGATTTGATATGGTATTACCCACTAATGTTTTAAAAACATGAATAGAATATAATCTGACTACTGGAAATTTTATGTATTGTTGAAATTTTTGGACTGTTGTCCTCATCTTTATTGTTATATACACAATATTTTTGAGGATACACTCTTTGGCCTTTTTCAGGTGTTTCTTGTTGTAAAGTCTTCATGGGACTTCAACAAAAACAATCCTGAGATTGATAAGAAATACCTGAATAAGGCCAAAGGGCATATTGTACGAGATGTTGTTTATATAACAACAAAGATGAGGACAACAATCTAAAATATCCCAATAGTACAAATTATCAAGCCTCATCTCAAAAATTCAGACACAGCAAATTTTAGTTTTGTTTAAGTTTTATCAATCAGAAACAAATATTCAATGAAATAAATTAACAAAATATAATGGGGATATTGTGGATATTGACTGAAAAATTCCGAACAAATTTACCAAATTATGAAAGACATTTTTTTTACAAAGATTTACACCATTTTATATATATATATATATATATATATATATATATATATATAAAAGCATTTGGTAATTTGCTTGAAGCATTGTTAAGTATGTAATAATATATTAATATTTAGAAGGCTAGTACAATGCGTATGAAAAATAAAAACAACGCATTGTACTAGCCTTCTAAATATTAATATTATATATATATATATATATATATATATATATATATGTGGGTGTGTGTGTGTGTGTGTGTGTAAGTGCTCAGTGTTGGGGAAAAAAATTCTGGGGTTGTCTTAGAAAGCATGGAAAATAATAAAGAATATTATGTTCTAAATTTTATTGAATTTCCTTATATTTTGAGGTACTTTCCTCTTTCTCAAATGTTTATCCCAACACTCACTACATATACCAACTAAGAAACATATGTGGACTCCATAACAGATCATATATATATATATATATATATATATATATATATATGAATTTGATATATTGAAAAAACAAATGATATTTACAAATGCATGGGATCATCAGGAGAGAATGTGCACCGTTTCGGGGCCTTCCTCTCAACGGTTTTAACTGCTCACTGTTGTGATGATCCCATGCATTTGTAAACATCATATGTTTTTTCAATATATCAAATTCACATTGTCGGATTAAATATCCTTTTATTTTACAAATATATATATATATGCAAAATTTTGTAGCTTTGGTTCTGAGCAAAAATCAAACTATCTTTTTGGTAAAAATAATGTTTAATATATGTGAAATAATAGAAAAAATTATTTGTCATAGATGCAGGGTTACTCGGGATATTAATCTTGCTATGAAAAAATCAGAAATAATAAATAACTTAAAATTGGTTGAATTTAAGACTTTTTTGATGGCATTTTTGGGTTCCTTGGGCAAAATACTTTTATAAACCAATTTTTTGTATAAGGGAAGCTCTAGAACTAATTTTGCAGACAAAATTAGGTTACAAAAAGTTGCCATTTTTCATGACCCCTCTCAAATGTGGAAAGTTAAAAATCGACATAACTACGCCAATTTTGGGAATTGGAAGCTTGTTGCATAGCGCCTTCTTTACTGGCACTAAATAGGAGTATGTTATATACTGGTCTTTTCACTAAGCCAAATCAGCATATAACGTTATATACCTTTCTTCTTATTCTTACTCTGGTCATCTATTCTTCTGGCCGGATTTGCTTGTGATCATCTATCATCTATCTTGGTCTGGTATATCTTCTAAGGTCTCGTCTGGTCTTCTATTGAGGATTCCGGGTCTGGTTTCTGTTGCTAGGGATTTCTTGTTATCAGAAGCCCTGTGTCATTGTTAGTTTTTAGTAATAAACACAAGACTTCGATTTACGATGATGTTACTTTATTCGTAGATCCCCAGACCAGACAATGCGCGCGGATCCTTACATCTTGCTAGCTCAGCTTCTAACTTCTAACTGACTAACTGAGTTACTTACTCCTTAACCGGAAGGAGGCTTTCTATGGGGTTTCCGTTCTCACAGTCTATCCCCAGAAAGCAAGGTCAGTGAGGTCAAACGCTGTCACTCATTCTCAAGGCCATCAGCTGTACTGATCGCCATTATGATTTCTACACTACCTTAAAAATGTATTAAGGATCCAATTATTATGTAACAAGCTCAGTTGGGAAGGGGGATTGTCTAACATTAACATAGTCCACACCTGGAAAAAAATTTCAGAAAAATTGAAGGGGGTGGGTGACAATTTTAATTTTTCTGGATGATTTGACATGATATTACCCTAAGGCTAAAGCCATTATTATATAAAAACCGTAGTGGTAATATCTAACCCACAGCTGTGTGAATGAGGTGGTTCATATCTTTCCAAAGGGCATTAGTATGAAAGTGAATGTAATAGCAAGAGTTTGAACTAACTTACTACCACTACACCATGGGGACTCCTCGCTTTTTCGACAGTTATCAATTTCATAAATATAAAAAAAAAAAAATATTCAGATGAATATGTTTTCCTAAAAAAAGGGGTGGGGCTAGAATAGCAATATTGTACTGTTTGTAAACTAACAAAAAAAAAATGAAAACTTTGTCATCCCATCATGAAAAGGTAAAGAATATGTATTTCTGGATTGAATTATAAAATTTAGTTACCAACAATTATGCTCACATTTTCATTTTAAAATTAATTAAATTTATTATTATTCATATATTTACCAACCCCTCCACATGAGCAGGATGTGACACAAGGTCAATTTATTACGTGGAGTTTAACAGGTTTGAATTCTGAGTTTTCCTTCTCCTAGACTGGTTAAAGAGCCCAGACTGTCCTACTATTTGCCTATTGCTGGAAGGAGAATATTTGGATTCATACCTTTCACAAGGGTATTAGCACTATGTGAAATGCAAACAGCCTCGTCCAGGATTTGAACTCAGGTTGACGAGTCCTTTTCCTACGATTCTAACCATTATGCAACATACCTCATAATTGATTATTATTTAAGGTTAGATTTTGTTTTAGTCAAAAAGTAGTAACATAATCAGCATCAGTAAAAAAAAAAAAATAATATTACATATGTAATTTATTTTTAATATATTTTAAACAATGAAATGCAACCCAAAAATTACTAAGTGAAGGTTTGCTATACACTCAAAATAAAAAATCTTATTAACATTTTAAAACACTTTTAAAAGTTTCTTCTTAGAAATCAATAACAAAAAACATTAAATACATTATGTGCAGAAAAATTACTCACACATTGGTAATGACAAATTAGATTGCATGCTTGTCACATTTTTCCTGTCAAAATATTTTGAAAGTCTGGAAACAATAATCCTTTTACACTTTTTTTATTTCTACTGTTTAGATTAAAAAAAAATATTAGGAAAATAATTCTGTACTGATATTTGTACAGCAAAAGAAACTTTTAATGGTTTTAAACATCAAATACAGGCCTCCAAACATTTTTAAGTATATTGTCTTTTATATGGAATAAATCAATAAAAATTGATTTAAAATATAATGGCAATAATTTTTAGTTTTAAAATTCATATTTTTAGATTATAAAAAAAAAATCATTTTAATAAGCTTAGTTTAGTCAGTTGATTTAAATAATTATGTACAAATCTCAGTTTAAAATTTAGCTCACACCTTTTTAAACAGAACAAATATCGATCTATAATTATTTCACTGATAATCTAAAAGGAAATTATATTTCATATACAACAGTAATTAAAGAATCAAAATAAAAAAAAACATTTTTTTAAATTTAATTTTCAAATCTGGGGTATTTATTTTCTTTCAAAACATTTCATTTAAAAAAAAATTTTTTTTTGCTTTTCATAACTTCGGTCTTTTGTCTTTTTAGTTATATAGAAATTATTTTCGATTATATGTAAACAACCCAACTGAAATTTTGCACCAAAAAATAAAGGAGGGGGGAGGGAAAAGGTCGAAAAGTAGTAACATAATGAGCATCAGTAAAAAAAAAAAAAAAAAAAAAAAAAAAAGACAAAGTAATATTACATATTTAAGTTGGTTTTGATACATTTTAAACATTAAATTAGCCTAAAAATTTTACGTAAAAAAATGTTATTAAAAGTTAAAAAAAAAAAAAAAAGAATTAAAAATAGTTACTTCTTAGAAATCAATTACTGAAAATTTCATTACCATCGGATAATTACCTGATTTTTTTTTTTTTTTTTTTTTTTTCAATCAAGGGGTTTAAATTTTGTAAATACGTCTGTGAAGTCAAAATTTGCAGACCTTAGTCTATGACGTCACAGTTGTTTATACCTATATATATTAAATTATTATTTTAAAAATATAAAAAATAATTCCGTGGCAACTTCATTATCTAAAAATTCATTGTTAAAAAAAAATTTAATTGATATATATTTATTGAAAAATGATCAAAATAATTGTTTGTAACAGAAAATTATCTAGGAATTCAGACAAAAAAAAAAGTTTATTTTCCCAACAAAAGCAGATTAAAAGAGATTAAATGAGGCTGGCTCCTGCTGCTAATTTGAATGAATCATCCCTTGAAAAATTCTGGAGCGCGTATCTTAAAAATAACCGGCTTAATAGAATAAAAAAATATTTTTTTTAAATATCATAAAAAATAAATTAAAAAAATAAAATTTAATAAAATATTTTTTTTAAAGAAATCAATTCAATCTAAATTTTACGGCTACAAGCAAATAAAAAATAAAATAAATTTTTTTAAAACCTATTTTTAAACTTAAATTACGATTTAAAAATTATCGTTTTAATTTTTGTTTGTTTTTAAAATGTATTAGAAATTAATTACATACGTAATATTATTTATTTACCTTTTTTATGATGCTTTGCTCATTATTATGTAACTATTTTTCGACTTAGACAAAAATTTGACCTTGAATTTAATTAATTTAAATTCGTTTTTAAAATAAAAATCGCCTCGCATTTTGTTTGATACCTATAATAGAATATGAATTATTTATTTTTTTAATTCAATAAAATATTTTTTTAGATATCATTATATTAAAAAACAAACAATTTTCATTAATTATGATGTAGAAGTGATGCTATTTTAAAATCCATTGTTTATCATTTTTATCAAAAATATCAACTAGAGTAGAGGCCATATTTGAAATTTACTACTACATTTTTTTTTTTTTGTTTTTTTTTATAAAATTTTTCATAAATTTGAAAATCCATACAAAATGAAATATTTGTCTGATAAACATAATTTAATTATCTTAAATTGATTAAAAAAAGCCCCACACTAAAAAAACAAAAACAAAAAAAAACAAACAAAAGTTTCACTTTAATGAAAATAATTAAAATCCATATTTTTAAAACTACGGTAGCATCTTTAAATGCAACGTAAATGAAATATTTAAATAAGAAATATCATATACGCTGTAGTGGATTAAAATTAGCATATTTTAATTTAACAATTAAATATATATATATTTTTTTTAATAATTAATAAAAAATAATTTAATCATATTTAATTAATTATTAAAAAAATAAATAAATAAATCAAAACGAAGTTTCGCTTAAAAATGAAAATCCATTTTTCTAAAATTACGTTTGGACTTTTAAATGCTTCGTAAATAAAATACTTAATTATTTCAATAAGAAAAAGTGTAGTAGTGAAATAAAATTATCATATTTTAATTATTCATAAATAAAAAATATAATATAATTAAAATCTACTTATTATGAAAGATATAAATTTGTAATTTCGAAAATGGTGTATTTATTTATTTTATTTTATAAAACTGGACCCTAATATTGTGCCCATATTTGTACAACCTTTTTTTTTTTAAATTTCAGGGGGCAACACATTTTTTTTTTCTTCTCTAAAACGGAAAAAAATTCTGATAGAATTCGTTTAAATTAAAACAATGCAGAACAAAAAATAAATAAAGTTTCTTACAAAAATATATCACGAAATTAAACCGAATCTCAACAAAATGTTTTAAATTCTTCTTCGTGAATGAAAAATATTTATGTAAATTACGTATTTTTAAAGAAACGTAAGATAAAGTGAAACTTACTTCTTTTCGTTAGGAGATACAAAATTGCAACAACACAAAATCAGTCAATGTTTAATGTTTTTTAGTTGAATTAAATTTTAAAACAATGCAAATTATTTTCTAGAAAGCGTAAATCAAGGGAGATAATTATTGGAAAGTAGGTATTTACCAAGCATCCCACATACGCGCGCGTGACACAAGGTCTTTTTAATGTGGGACTACCCACTAAATGAAAATCATGGGACGGTAGGTGCAAAAAAAAAAAAAAAAATGCGTTGATCCCGTCGGCATTCCTCCTCAAGTGGGGCGCCTCAGGCACTGGTCAATAAACCCAGTCCTGCCCCTTTAAAGTAATTAAAACAATCAAGGGGACAGGAGTTGTCTGGGGTGGGGGTAGTATGAAGAATTCTTCATACAACACAATATTAGTTGAGTTGGATCTGACATTTGTTTTTGACCTCTGAACCCCAAAATGAATAGTTTTTCTATATCACGTCAACTTTTTGAGCTTCAGGATACCCTTGATTTTTTGGTAATTTATGAGGAAGTGCGTCCCGGTCTCTCACCTCAAAGACCGCTACCCGTTGACTATCAAAATAACAACCCCAGCTCGTCGTAATTCTTGTTTATTTATTGTAATTTGTCGTAATTCTTGTTTAGATATGAAGATGGATATATAGTTTTGAATAGACTGAGATAGATAGATAGATAAACAAACAAAATAATATAGATAGATACGAACAAATAGAGATAGATAGATATTTTCGACAAGTAAATGTATTTGGGATGGTCGCTTCTTTTTTTGTCATAATTCTTGTTTATTTAAACTAAAAACAAGACATTAAACAAACATGAATAAAAAAAAATCTTAGTATTTAAAGTAATATTGATAAATATGAACAAATTGAGATAGATAGATAGATGGATAGTTTTGAATAGCTTGAGCTGGGTCATTATTTTAATAGTCACCGGGCAGCAACTCTTGAGGCAGGAAACCGGGACGCACTTCCTCATAAATTACCGATTTTTTTTATAATACAACATATAACAAATTTATGCTTATTTTTATGGAATGTTTTAAAAATTGATATATAATGGAAAATAAAAACATTATCATTCAACAAAAATATCAAAACTCACTAAATAGAATCCCTAAGTATTATCTGCATTGTTTGGACTATTGTCCTCGTCTTCATTGTTATCTGCACAACGTTTTGGCCGATGTACTGAAATGTTGTACAAGTAGCAATGAAGATGAGGACAATAGTCCGAATAATGCAGATAATACTAATCATCAAGCCTCATCTAAAAAATTCAGAGAAATAGAATTCATAAATTTTACAATATGTTTTTTCACTGCGTAATAAATACAAAAAATGACAACATTTGAAAGCTTAAAATTTCAAAATGCAATGTAATCTTTTTTATATATATTGTCGTGGAGCCTATAAGGATGTTGACCCCAGCAAACATTTTAAAAAGAAAGAATTGATTGACACATGCCGGACAAAGGGAGGACAGACACAAAATTTTAAGTATAACACATACGGAAGTATTTATTCACACATAACAGAATCAAGTCTCTTCAGAAGTTTTGTTGTCAGCATTGCAGGTTGGGAAGGGGTTGTTGTCATTGGATGGGTCTTCTGAAGACTGGAAATGTGTGGTAATTAATAGAAATAAAATTAAACCAAATAAAATAAATAAAACAAAAGAAAAACAAAATTAAATCAAATATAAGTAAAAGTAAAGTCGTCAGGGCGGCCTAATGTCGGTATCAGCCATGCGGCGAGGGAGTCTATCCCCTTTCAATAGCGCTAGACCAAGGAGATTATTTTAGCGTCTGAGGTGGAGCGCCACACCTACCATCAGCTCCTTACTTTACCGCACAGATCCCTGTGCTACTCATATGCTGAGTTGGCGAGGGCGGGTATCGAACTAGGAACCTTGTGGTTTCTAGCCGAACGCTCTACCGACTGAGCTAATATAAAAAAAATAAAAAGGCACAAATAGTAACAATTTCCCAGAAGGACTCAGACAGGAAGAGCCCTCTGAGCGTGTGCAGAAAACCCCCAAATTCTTGGCGCCAAAAAGGTCTCTCAACCCTTTTACTCCAAGACTTTGAAGGAGAAACACATATTGACTTGTTCGGGAAATATTTATCCACAAAGAAGTAGTGTGAATCAACGAATAAAAGTCTTACCCTAAGTCATCCTCATCTTTGTTCCTTTCGCTTCTTTTCCTAAATTTCCTTTCACCTTACCAGCCCACAAGATGGAAGAACCGGTAATTTATGAGGAAGTGCGTCCCGGTCTCCTGCCTCAGAAATTGCTATTAAAATAACGTCCCCAACTATGTCAGTGTTACTTGAAAGAAAACAACCAACTTAGGGCATTAAATGTATTTTAGAGGGGGGGGCTTCTCTTTTTTGGCGTAATTCTTATTTATTTATCGTAATTTGTCGTAATTCTTGTTCATTTATAGAAATTTGTCGTAAATCTTGTTCATTTATAGAAATTTGTTGTATTTCTTGTTTATTTATTGTAATTTGTCGTAATTCTTGTTTAGATATGAAGATGATATATAGTTTGGAATAGACTAAGATAGATAAACAAAATAATATAGATAGATATGAACAAATGGAGATAGATAGATAGATATTTTCTACAAGTAAATGTATTTGTGAGGTGTCGCTTCTTTTTTGTTGTAATTCTGTTTATTTAAACTAAAAACAAAATGAAAACAAACATGAATAAAAGAAAATCTGAGACGACATAGCTGGGGACGTTATTTTAATAGTCACTGGGTAGCAATTTCTGAGGCAGGAGACCGGGACGCACTTCCTCATAAATTACCAAAGAACCAACTATATTGGGGATTATACACTAATAAGAACAAACAAGAAATAGTGTGAATCTACAAATAAAAGTCTTACCCTAAGTCATCCTTATCTTTGTTGATTTTGCTTCTTTTCCTAAATTCCCTTTCAGCTTACCAGCCCACAAAAAGAAAGAACCAATCTATATTGGGGATTATACACTAATAAGAATGAGCTTGAACCACATAGAACCACCAACCACTCCCCCATAGAAGTTTGGTTGTCAACATTGCAGGCTGGGAAGGTGACGTTGGTCGTTGTCATTGGATGGATCTTCCGAATGCTGGGAATTGGACCAAACCAATTTGAAGCGGCTGGACAAAGACGAATGTATGTCTCGTCAAGGTTGAAGATATCCAGACTGAAATAGGATTTCGGAGTCGGTAGAGATTGATTTTGAGTGTATGTTTTCCTGAAAAGGACATTTGTAATGAGATAATGAAGGTCCGGACTTTTGCGAGCCCTACTATAGAAAAAGGAGGAAGAAAAAATAAGAGATAGTAAAGGTTTAAAAAAATAGTGATGAGCACAAAACCGTTGTCGTGATTTTGACGTGACCCCCTCGAATGGAGAATTGAATGGCAACCGGAAGTTTCAGGTGTTGACCGGAACCGGAAATCACATGGTGACATGGAACGACGAAGAAGAATACCACCCTTTTTGTGCTTTCTGACGTCGTAGGATACGGATCGGACCTCGGGTCCCTTGTGGGATCACAGTAATCTAGCAATGTTCTCTCTCTTTTTCTCTCTGCCTTTTCTCCTCTCTGATACAGCCCACGAGACGAGCCTAACCTGGAAATAAAAGCTAGCAGCTTGTGACGATATATTTCTCGCGTTGTACTTTTTTATCGACAATATGACCGCCACGTGCAGAACGCCTTTTTAGTGCTGTGAATTTGGAGGCACGTTGACAAGAACCGCTATACAATATATATCGCTACCACCACGTTACACATGTAAGAGTCGCTACAATTTTCATTTGGTTAAGGGGAGATAATCAAACACTTAATGTTTTTAGTGTTTGCTCTCCATTGTGAGAAATACAAAAAGGAAAAGTGTTTCTCATGGTCTAAAGAAAATTAAAAACAGTTATAAGAAAACCTACAATCTAGCAACTCAGGAATCTGGAAGAGCGCACAAGTATTCACAGTGATTTTTATATATGTAAAAAGGGGAAAATAAATTTTTACATCTAACAAACATCAGTTGTTGCTTTAAGTTTTTTAACCGGAAAATCATATTCCTGGAGCGGCTAAAGGACAGTTTGCTCAGCTGCTGCTGTAAACTCTGGACTATAGTTAAGAGCAGGTTCAAGGTAGGCCGGATTGTGGTATTTACATGTTTCCCACTTTTACACAATATGGCACAAGGCTGTTTTATGTGGGCACCACCCACAAGCTGAGACTTATGGGTGGTGGGTAGAAAAATTGCGTTGATCCCATTGGCATTCCCCCTCAAGGTTGGGGCGCCTGGGATCGATGCTATTAACCAAACGCAACCGGTCCAGTGGCCGAAGCACACTGGACCAGCAAGCCTACGGTAGGAGACTGGATTGTCAGCAGGCTGGAGTGTATGCGGTTTGCCAGTAGTTTAGGGATACCACAGGAACGTGGTCTGCAAGAAGGCCAGGCCATGGTCAGTAGAAAACTGGGTCGTCAGCAGGTCAGGAGAAGAATTGAGTCGAGAGCGAGGTTGGATCATGGCCAGTCAGAGACCAAAAGGAGTATGTAGTTCCAATGCATGTGCACTTGTTTTGGTGCTCAGTGGAAACTGGTGTGGGTTTGTTTGAGCAATGAAATAAAGAACGCTGCACCAAGAGCCGCAACACATATAGCTGGGGACTTAGTAGTGCCTCACCGAGCACCAGGATCTTTTGGTTTTTTTTGTACATCCCTACTAAAAAAATGCCTTTTCTTCCCTTTTTACATTTTAAAGGGTTATTTCCTAGTTGAGTAACATGATATTACAGGGTGACCCAGAAAAAACAGAACGCAAATTATTTATTTTCCCATTAAACTAACCCTAACGCCCCCCAACCCTACCCCCTAGTTGAGTAACATAATATTACAGGGTGACCCAGAAAAAACTTTTGTAATAAAACTGTTAATTTTAATTTTTTTTAAAGTTTAAGTCCAAGAAGGGTTAGGGTTAGAGTTGGGGTTTAGGGTTAGTTTAATGGGAAAATGAATAAATAATTTGGGTTCTGTTTTTTCTGGGTCACTCATGTTACTCAACTAGGAAATAACCTTTAAAAGTTATAAAAACTTTATAATAATGTGCCTATATATATATATATATATATATATATAGAGGCGCATGGTGTAATGTCTATCATCATAGGAAATGGACTCGGTGACCAGAGTTCAAATCTTGAATAAGACTATTTACATTTCACATAGTGCTAATACCCTTGGAAAAGATATGAATCCAACTATTCTCCCTACAGCGATATCTATATAGTCAGGAAGACTGGGCTCTTTAACCTTCGTTAGATACTCAGTTGAGAAGGAAAACTTGGAATTCAAACCTGTTAAAATCTGCTTAAGAAATTAACCTTGTGTCACATCTTGTGTGGAAGGATTGTTACACACACACATATATATATATATATATATGGCAAAGAAAAAGGCTTAACAATATATGTAGGTTATTTCCTATGTCCAACAAAAACAAAGGGGAACCACTCTTGAATGATAAATAATTTATTTATTGATCTACTAGGAAAATGAAGACAGGGTTAGGGTTAAGGTTTGGGTTTAGGATTAGAGTTAGGGTAATGGGAAAATAAATAATTTATCAGTCAAGAATGGTTCCCCTTTTTTATGTTATAGGAAATAACCTATGTATATACATATGAGCTTCATCAAAACGCCAATTTTATTGAAATTGTAACAGAATTCATGGTAAATTTTATATATTTTTAGGAATTTCTGAATAAACACTGATGTCAGTTCTTATATGATGACGTTTATGTCCAGGAACCAATTAGGCTGGTGGTGGAGTATGAGGCTGTATCCTTTATTGGTGGGTTTGCTTGATGTTGACCATTTCATTAAAATCTCATTTAGAGGTCTTAGTTACCCTGCTCCTATCTTTTGATTTTTTTTTATATCAGCAGCTGATATATACCCCAGATCAGGTATACAATAGAGAGAGGAGATTCAGGTAAGAGAGAGAGAGAGAGAGAGAGAGAGAGAGAGAGAGAGAGAGAGAGAGAGACATACAGAGTTGAGACCTGTTTTTTATTTCTTCTTCATTGAATATCATCGGGGATACAATTGAGAGAGGAGATTCAGGTAATATATATATATATATATATATATATATATATATATATATATATATATATAGAGAGAGAGAGAGAGAGAGTGAGTGAGACAGAGAGACAGATACAGAATTGAGACTTGTTTTTTATTTCTTCTTCATCGAATATCATTGGGTATACAATTGAGAGAGGAGATTCGGGAGAGAGATAGATAGATAGAGAGAGAGAGAGGAGAGAGAGAGAGAGAGAGAGAGAGAGAGACTGACAGACAGACAGACAGATACAGAGTTGAGACTTGTTTTTATTTCTTCTTCATCAAATATCATATTATATGATAGAGAGAGAGAGAGAGAGAGAGAGAGAGAGAGAGAGAGAGAGAGAGAGAGAGAGGATGATCTTACTTGCTTCTTGCTAACTTCATTACTCTGGTTCCTGCTATCCTGTCTTCCATTTCCTCCTCTTCTTCTCTGGCCGACATCTTGTCTAGTTGAGTTCTTCTCTGTTCTTCTTAATTCTTCTACTAAGGGCTGGTTTTCTTCTGGGCTGATTTTGGTCATTGTAATTAAAACAAGACATTTTTTTTCTAGATCAAGTTTATTAGCCCATATTGCGTATAGGTAGAATTTGAATTCTAACCTAAAACTATATCACGTGTCTGTCATGACACGTTTCAAGAGACCAAAAGGTTACCAACGGCCATTGGTAATTTTCCACTGGACTACCTTGATTCTAAATTTGATTGAATTTAAATCTACAGGTACATTCACAATTCATGACTTCTCATAAATTGTAACACAGCCAGTTTCAGTCAACCATTAATTTTTGGTACTTTGAGTTTATTGTCTCAAAACCCCACAGATCCATATATATATATATATATATATATATATATATATATATATATGTATGTGTGTGTGTGTGTGTGTGTTAAAATGAAAAATAAAGCGGTCTTCCTGTCTATAGCTCTGCTAATGAGGCCTAATAGGCCAAAATGTACATACAGAGATTGATTTTTCTTGATTTGTTTGGCCTTACATTTAAATAGGTATGCCTGCCTAATTCATGAATTATTAATTAATTAATTTTCAAAATTAGGTACGACTTCAATTAAGCACATATTCTCCCAAATATATATATAATATATATATATATATATATATATATATATATCTGAACAGATGGATTCACCACTTCTAATACATTTTTTCACCTGAATTTTTGTGGCCTGTCAAAAAATTAGAAAATTTATTTGACCTTTCTAAAAACAATTTCTTTCACAATAAATTTTCTCCTGGTGATGACCTAAGGCAGAAACTTTGTTGAGAACAATGCAAAAATAAATAACATAAAAGAAATATTCTTGTTTGGTTTATCTCTTTTTGTTTATCTTATATATATGTGTGAGTTTGTGTATGTGTATATAAGTAATGAAAAGGGAAATAAATCCAACAATGTTGAGAAAGTGCTGACACGTGTTTCGACAATAAAATATTACATATAATGCATTCTAATTACAAATTATTTTAAAATTAAGATAAAACAATAATACAAGGTATTCAATCCTCAAAAAGAAAAAAAAAAAGAAAGAGTAAAAGAAAAACAGTTGACACAAGAAACTATATCTAATCTATACAAATATATTGTTTTTCCATTTATCTTTCTCAACAAATATATATATATATATATATATATATATATATATATATATATAATGGAGAATGAATGTGAAAAGTATTAGCATATGAAGGTGCTCAATGTGAAAATAGCAGAGCAGATTTAAAATCAGATATCCAATATTATGGAGTTAATATTCTGTAACTGCAGTTTCATGCATATCATGCAATCTTCAGACGGTAAAAAGTATTAAAATATTAAAACGGAGACTTGTTCAGTGTTCATATAATGTCAAGCATGCTCATGTAATAGAATTTTATAACACAAGAGTCATATTTTAAAAAAATAAACATGTTTAGATCTTAATGCTTGTGGTATCCAGACGGAAAAAAAATTTTCCTCTTTTTTTTTTAGATAGAAGATGAAAAATAAGGATTAATTTGGGTCAGGTGGTAAATGACATAATAGAAATTTGTTTAAATGTCAACATTTGGAAACCAGTTCGCTTCTCTTTTTCAATTAATTTACATTCGTATTTTGGCTGAACAAGCCTCCGTTTTATCATTTTAATATTTTTGACTATCTGAAGATTGCATGATATGCATGAAACTGCAGTTATGGAATGATAACTCCATAATATTTAATATATATATATATATATATATATATATATCATATATAATATCTTATTATAATGGAGATTGTGTGTTTTTCTGTCTGTAACCGAAACTACATTCCTACTCAAGTCACAATTCCTTTAGTTATTGACATCACATTCTCCATGATTTTATTTTTATCTAAACCTCAATTATTAATAAAATTGTCTTAGATTATTAATACTGTTAACTATGTCTACATACTGACAACATGCAATTATATTTATATATACAACAAAATAGCGGTTTACAGTGTGAACGGGAAGGCTAATTTGCATATTGATATTAAAAATGTGATTTTAATAAATATGTGCTCAGTATTATTGATTTCTAACTGTTTGGTTTTATTTTAATGAATATAAGCAAAAATCTCTTCAATGAATCTTAAATGAAATCCATTAACAAGATAAAATAACTGTAATTTTATTCTTTACTTCCTCTTATAACTAAATACTTAAATTAGAAAAAATAACAATGAAAGACGAGAGTGATGGATGAGTAAGTTTCAGTTGTTCCATTTTTTATTTTACTCCCTCTGTCTCAAATCTTTTATTATACCCCCCTCTGTTTAAAATCTTTTTATCTGTATTCTTATTTAGTTTCATTAGCCTTTCTAATTTAATACAATATTTTATTACATTAAAACTTAAATACCTGCACCCGGAGGGTGCATATATTTGCTAGTATATATAATAGAAAAGTTGCAGAAACACGCACAACCTATCAAATATCGGACATATTGTGCCAAAATAATAACTCAATGCCTGAAGAAGACAACAGATCAGAAACATGTTTTGCGTATGTAAGATAAAAAGAATTAAAAAAATTTTCTGAGAACATAATACATTTTGTGGACCTTCTTCTTTTTATAAAATATTCAATTTTCTCCCGTTGGAACCAGAACAACATTTTATATATATATATATATGCACACGCATAAGCATACACTTATAGTCGAAAGAATTAGTTATCTTTCCACATGGATTTTTTTTTTTATTCATCTTTGGGAAAATCTTGATTTATACACATTACAGTAGTTATTTTCAAACTGAAATGGAGTCTAATTGCAGATTTATACTCTGTGCATGAAAATAGTCTGACTGTTAATCCACACACATCACAAGGTTACAGTCTTTCTTAAGTGTGTTTTTGTATGTGGCTTTTCAAATATGAATTCCTTGAAAATGCTAAGCCACACACATTACAAGAATATGGTTTCTCTCCAGTGTGAGTTCGCATATGACACTTCAAATCTGAATTTGCTGAAAATGCTGAACCACACACACCACAAGAATATGGCCTCTCACCAGTGTGTTTACACATGTGGCTTTTCAAATGTGAACTCTGTGAAAATGCTGATCCACACAATTTACAAGTATATGGTTTCTCTCCAGTGTGTGTCCGCACATGTTCCTTTAAGTGTGAGCTTTGTGAAAACGCTGAACTACACACTTCACAAGAATATGGTTTCTCCCCAGTGTGTTTTAGCATGTGGCTTTTTAAATTTACTTTTAATGAAAATGCTGAACCACATACTTCACAAGAATATGGTTTTTCTCCCGTGTGTGTTCGCATGTGACTTTTTAAATGTGAATTCCTAGAAAATGCTGAGCCACATACTTCACAAGAATAAGGTTTCTCTCCAGTATGCATCCGCATATGTCTCTTTAGATGTGAACTCACTGAAAAAGCTGAGCCACATACTTCACAAGAATATGGTTTCTCTGCATTGTGTGTACGCATGTGTACTTTTAAATTTGAATTCATTGAAAAAGCTAAACCACACACTTCACAAGAATAAGGTTTCTCTCCAGTGTGTGTCCGCATGTGGATTTTAACATGTGAATTCCTTGAAAATGCTGCTCCACATACTTCACAGGAATGCCGTTTCTCTTCTGTGTGAGTTTGCATGTGTTTTTTTAAAGTAGAATTCTCTGAAAATGTTACTCGCCTGTTTACAGACTTGAGTTCTCTGGTGTTTGTAAAAACATACAAGTATGTATCAATTAATTGTTTGCCTCTGAATGACAGTCACTGACGGCTGTAAGGGTAAGGAGCTTGGCAGATGAAAATTTTACACTTGAAAACTTCCAATCTGCTGACTTGATAATTCTTTTTACTCTTTAGTGTGATTTTGGATGCGGCATAATTTTGAAATATAATAAATATATATCATCATTGTAATGTGGTTTCTTATATCCGTTAAAATTCTTCTTCTCCTTTGCAAGTGATATCTGTAAATTTATTATAAATAATGATATACACTTTACATAAATTCCTTTTTATTTTTGAATGTAAAAATTAAAATTAAGACTCAAAGTGAATATAGACACTTTTAAAAAATATATAGTTAAGTATGAATTTGATATATTGAAAAAACAAATGATGTTTACAAATGCTTGGGATCATCAGGAGAGAATGTGCACCGTTTCGGGGCCTTCCTCTCAACAGTTTTAACTGCACATCGGCCCTTAAATAATGATATACACTTTACATAAATTCCTTTTTATTTTTAATGTAAAAATTAAAATTAAGACTCAAAGTGAATATAGACACTTTTAAAAAAATATATAGTTAAGTATGTATCAATTAATTGTTTGCCTCTGACTGACAGTCACTGACGGCTGTAAGGGTAAGGAGCTTGGCAGATGAAAATTTTACACTTGAAAACTTCCAATCCGCTCACTTGATAATTCTTTTTTCTCTTCAGTGTGATTTTGGATGCGGCATAATTTTGAAATATAATAAATATATATCATCATTGTAATGTGGTTTCTTATATCCGTTAAAATTCTTCTTCTCCTTTGCAAGTGATATCTGTGAATGAAGAAGAGGTATTGTTAAACAAAACAGGAAACAAATAAATCATTTGAAATTATGAAATCATTATTACTCAGTTTTAATTTCAATGAACAATTACATATCCCATAATTCCTGTTGATGGATTATTTGGGTATAAAGTGTGTGTGTTACATAATCTATGCGGTTGCATAAGATTATTGTCGGTCCCCTGTAATTCTGAGGGGATGACCCTTTTCATACCATGACCGGGTCCTTCAATGGAAAATTACAGAAGCCCGCCAAAATACGTGAAGTCACGTGGGACCTGTTCGGTCCCCAGTTTTCAGTTAGACGTCAGGCAGAGAAGTCAACCATTTTAGGTCCTGCCTAAAACTGGAACTCACGCACGCTATGTTAGTCAGATATTTAGTTACATGAAATGTATAGTTAACGAAATAAAAGTTTGTATAAATAATATGTTCTTGTGGTTGATGAATGTCTTGGTAACAAGACTAAGAAATGAATCCAGGACGACCAGCCAGCAGGAACATAGCGATAGAAGTCCAGACCTTAGAAGAGACCAGACCAAGATAGATGAAGAAATAGCAAAGCCAGCCAGAAGAAAATACAACCAGAAGTAAGAAGTAAGAAAAGGGTATACAACATGTGAAAGACCACAACTTATATTTATAAACTTTTCCAAAGCAGCAGTAGCTGAATTAACCAATCAAAAACGCCCAAACATGTATTTAATTTAACTATTTAACAACATTGATAAATTGTCCTAAAAATACTTGCTAGATGGACTGCTTAAAGGAATGACCAACAAGATACAACTTTCTACTTTTGTTGTATAGCCTGCTACTGGACTTCAATGAAACCACAGACACATGTATATAAAAATATGACCCGTCTTTATTTTCTTCGGTTTGTGGTTGGTGAGGGGCACAGAGCATTCACAATGAAAATGCCCAAGAGAGTTGGTGACAAGAGGCAATGAGGTTATACTCACGGCTGCTCGCTGGAGACTGACTGGCCTTCGAGATCCACTAACCTTTATATACGATAAATATGCCCACGCATTTTTAAAAAATCTTTTGATCTGATAACGGACAGACTTTCTTTTTGTATATATTTATCTTTCTCTTTGCCCCCTCACCGGAAGAGGAGTCTTTCGTTTTCCTTTTTTTAATATATATTTCTTCATCTTCTCCCTGCTTCTTGACCGGAAGACCTCTTCTCCGTTCTCCCCCTTTTTTTATATATATATTTCTTTATCTTTCTCTTTTGTCTCTTGACCGGAAGATTTCTCTTGTTGCATGATATGCAACACTTTGAGGACGGATCAATAGACAAGGATTAAAACTGATACATCTTTATACTTCAAGAAAGGATCAAACTTTATGCCACAAAGAATCTCCACTGTAAAACTGCACTCAACTACAGCCCTAAAATGGACACATGAATCGTAAAACCTGTAGTCATAAATATTTCTATACTAGTAATCATAAAACATAAATGGAATATAATTGAAATGCAGGAATTTTTCCTTTTGTGCAAGTTTTATTGATCATAAACATAATGATAATCCATTATTGATAAAAATATAAGGAAATTGTTCACAAATTTAAGTATAAAATCTCTGTAGCACTACTACCACTTTTTGCCAGTTAGGAGAGCAGAGATTGGAATAGAAACATAATTTTCTGGAGACACAGACTTTAAAACTCTTAACATCCTGTTGAGAATTTTCTAAGTCCAGGGCCCAATCCCTATAAGGATTTCTCAAAAAATGGCCTTTTCATTTAAAGTTGCCTGTTATTTCCCTTAGGTCAAAGATTTCTAAATATGTTCGATATTACATTTAAACAAAGGCTATCATTTGGGGTAGATTAGGAAAATGAATGTGACTTCCGGACGGGTGGAATGAGGTGCTGTAGGACATTAATCTATAACTTTATTTGATTTTTTGTATCTCATTTCATTATTATCTTTTCTATTTAGTTTGCTTAGACAATAAAATTTATTATTGTTAATTGTATGTAATCATTCTTATATCTATTCTTGAAAGGAAGTGTAGGGTGCGCAAATCAGTCATATTTCTTTCTCCTTTTTAGACAGGCCTGTAAATGAACCATTTAATGAGGACAGTGTAAGGGAAACAACTATGTAGGGACCAATATTTGTTTGACATCCCACAATGCAACACAACTAGCCCCTGTAAGTTCTATTAGAGATCCCACAGGGCAACATGACTTCTGCCCAGGATAGCAGCAATTAAAAGATTTGGAGGGAAATTTGTTTTAGGGAACGAATTTAGATTGCACACCTCATTGCTCTAATTAAATTTGATGTAAATGCAAGATAATTATCTCCCTTGTTTTGTTCGGCCATCCTATTGCGTGGGTACAAGCACTGTTTGACACCGGTAAAAAGTCACATGTGTGTGTGGCGCTAGTTTTCAATTCTTATTAGCAGGTAGGAACTGGGGAGACAAGAATGTTAGTCAGCTCGGAGCTTTTCCTCATTTTTTTCGATTTTATTAGTTGTGTATTAGAGAAACTACATAGTCCTTTGTATTCTATTGTAGTTTCACATTGAAGATCAGTTGCAAAGCAGGAGGACAAGTGACAACTCCCATATTTACCCAAATAAAAGTGTCTTCACCAGTCGACTCTGTCATTACTCGTTCCTTGCTTGGGTGTTGCCGTCACATTCTAAATTTAAAAATTTCTAAATATGCTGCACAAGCTGAAGGTGTAACATAGTAATCAGGGTGGGTGCATACTACCCTTGCACTCTCTGACTGAGAGCCCAAACCTGTTTGGGAGCCATGAAAAGGTGGGGTTTGATATACTTTCTATGAATACCTCTTTATGAAAATTTACAGTAGGTTAGCTCAGTCGGTAGAGCGTTCGGCTAGAAACAACAAGGTTCCTAGTTCGATACCGGCCCTCGCCAACTCTGCGTATGAGTAGCACAGGGATCTGTGCGGTAAAGTAAGGAGCTGATGGTAGGTGTGGCGCTCCACCTAAGATGCAAAAAATAATCTCCTTCGTCTAGTGCTAGTGGAAAAGGGATAGACTCCCTCGCTGATTCGCTGATACCGATTTTAAACCACCCCAACGACTTTACTTTAAGTTATATAATTGTTCTGACTGTTATCTTTAAAGAAACAAAGTAAAAATCGTTTTTTGTTGGTTCATTTTTTCATATTTCATTTCTAAAAATAGGGGGGGGGTAGACCTCGTAAAAAAAATATTTCCCTTAATATATTTTAGGAAAAAACTATTTCAGAAATGTTTTCAATTTTCCAATTTTCACTGTGAAATTTACCCCCCCCCACTCCTCATATTTAACACAATAAAACTTGCATAAAGGTTAATATTATCTTGAAATTTTTTTGTCCATTCGAAAGAAGAAACATTAAAAAAACTCCTGATGATATAAAAAAAAAAATTTCAGCTTACGGAAATAAGAACGAAAAACAATGTTTACATTTTTGTACCGTTAAATCAATTGAAATTTAACGTAGCCAAAAACAAGTTATGACTAGAGGCTTTTAAAAAAATTCTATGAAAAATCAATAAATGGTCCAATTTTCACGAAAATTTCCATAATTACTTACCTTTTGATGAAAATATGCCGGCAATAGTTTTTTCCTAAAATATATTGGGGAAATATGTTTTTACGAGGTCTACCCCCCTATTTTATTTTATGAAATATCAAAAAATGAAGCGACAAAAAACGATTTTTACTTTTTTTTCTATAAAGATAAGAGCCTGAATAATTATATCAGAGCATTTTTATAAGTTTCTATGCGAGAGAAACTTGTCGTAACTTGTTTTTGGCTACGTTAAATTTCAGTTGATTTAACGGTGTAAAAATGAAAAGATTGTTTTGAATCATAATTTTAATTATTTCCGTAAGCTGAAAATTAAAAAAAGAAACCCATCAGGAGTTTGTTTAATGCTTCCTTCAAATGGACAAAAAATTTTCAAGATAATATTATATTAACCCTTGTGCAATTTATAATTGTGTTAAATATGGGAGGGGGGGGTAAATTTCACAGGGAAATTTGGTGGTACCTACTGTACGCAATAAATTTCATTATCAAATAAAAGAAACGAAATTCACAGAGATTATAAAATGAAATATGATTGAACAATTTAAATGGATTAGATTAATAAAAAAGAATTTAAAAAAGGGAATAAATCTCAATTAATTTTCAAAATAATATTGGACTGTTTAAATATTTTCTAAAAAAAAATATTTAATTTTTAATAATATGGTTTCGTTTTGGAGTGAAATTTTGTTTATGTTTTTGTAGGAAATTTTTTTTTTCTGTTTTGAATAAATACGACTTCTATTTTCTACGGGATTTTTTTCATTTTTGAGAAAAACCTGTCTGTCACTTGGCCCTAATGAGACTTTAATTATACTATTTAAACTGGACCCTCATTTTGGGGACGGTCTTTAACACGTTATTTTAAAAAGGGGAAATTTCTAGCGGAAATCAGTCATATTCATTAAAATCAAAATATATAATTAGAAAAAAAATCACGAATAAAACCAAATTTTTCATTTTATTTTTAATTCTTCGTGTGTAAAAAAAAGTTTTTCTTTTTTATTATTAAAATAAACAAAAGTTAATGAGGCTGGTTATACTTACCCCTTTTGTCTATTTCTTTCACTTTTTACTAAAAAGCAACATTGTAGATGAAAAGGAAGAAATCGTAAAGAAATTAATTAATGTTTTTTTTTTCTATTTGAATTGAATTTAAAAACTTCCATCGTTAGCGACCGATGTAAATATTTTTATAAAAATCAGAAATCAAGGGAGATAATCGAAATTATGAAGAAGGATTTTAATTTTCCACCTGAATCACCAAATAATTTGAACGCATAGAATGAAATCTTTAAAGTTTACGTTAATAAAATACAAATGGATAAAATGTGTTTTTAATCGAATTGTTTCATATAAAATAAACTAATTCAAAAATTCAAAACAATTATTTCTCTTTTATTTTAGAAATTGATTTTTAGCCAAAATGTTCAAATCTGGTAAAAGTAAGTGCATATACATCTAATAGTGAATTGTAAAAAGAATATCTATTGTTAAAAATAATTTGTGGCAAGAAAGACAGAGTCAATTGTTTGTAGTTGGTTGGTTGGTTGGTTGGATTTTATTGTATGTAAACCCTTGTTGAGTTATTTTATACCGAAGACGTTTATGGGTGTAGGATTCAAAGGTTATGACAAAGTCATAACTCGTTGGAACGCAAACAAACTCCGACACAGGTTGAGGGACAAAACATTTTATATAACAGCACAAGAATAAACAGGGTACATAATACATACATACATAAGTAATATAAAGTTACATGTAAAAGGGATAAACATAAAAGCACAGACATGAGACTAAGAATAGTCCATGCTGGGAAATCACTTACAGTAATGTAGGGGGGGGGGCGAAAGCCCAACAAGAAAGGGGTAGTCATAAGACTACCTCATTGTATCTCATAGGTCGAGCAGCAGGCAAAGAGGAAGAGAAGTTCAAAACAGCCGCTTAAATACACGAGGCCCCTAGCGGGAACCAGCAACACTAAACGGGCAGACAACTCCCCAGGCAAATACGAAAATAACTCCTACATGGGGTTTAAGGAATATTGGGGTATAGGTAATTATGGGGTATAAGTGGTTTTGGGTGTTTTAAGGTTAAATGTAGGTATCTGAATATTTTTGGTGCGTGTTCCTCGAATTTTCTTTTAACCCCATCTCTTTTTGGTGGATGCGTTGAAAAGAAGGCATTCAAAGAACGAGAAAGGAAAGAGACAAAGGCAAGAGGTAGTTTTATGACTTAGGCTTTATTGAATGGGGCATAGTCGGCAGTGGCAAGGGGATATCCCCTGGCCAGGATGCGACTACACTCAGTTGCAGCCTAAATTCAAATGACTGAGGGATCCTTTTGGGGGTAGGGAGTCAGTCCTTTTTGTCAGACATGTGCAGAGCATTTTTCTAGTGAAAGGCCCCATGGAAGTTTGTTGCTTTTTATTTTATTTTAATTTTAATTCTATTTCTGCATCAGATGCAGTTTAACATTATACCCAGGACACTAAGACCCTCAGCCACCACCTTCTAGCACATATATGATAAAAAGGGTCAGGGGTGTGCCATAAGGCAATAGGGTCTGGGAAATCATATGTGCTATGGCTTGACCTGACCAGCCAATTCATTGGAGGGAGTCTCTCTGACCACCTGTAAAGGACAAAGTGGAGTGTTGCATGTCATGGAGTGCTCAGCCATGAGGATTCCATACTTAAGCATCCTTGGTCACCACCCAAGGTCAACAGGTGGCCCAATTGTAGGGGTGGGGTCTTATCCCTCTGTAGAGGTGCATTCCACTGGCAATGTTTGTAGCCTTAATTGGAATTTTCTGTTTCGTGTGGTGGTTGCTTAAGCATAAAAGATAATTTATCAGTTATTCAACAGCCAATTCAAAGTTCAGCTGTTGATGTGTTCCTCAAAAGAACTTCACTGTATTGGAGGCACCTAGTCTAATGGTTAGAATTGAAGGAAGTTCAAATCCTAGACAAAGCTACAGTTCACATAGCGCTAATACCCATGGGAAAGGTATGAATCCAACTACTCTCCCTCCAGCTATGGGTAAATAGTAGGGCAGACTGGGCTATTTAACCATGGCTAGGCAACCAGTCTAGGAGAAGGAAAACTCTGAATTCAAACCTGTTAAACTCCACTTGGGGTGGTCACTACTATAATAGGCTCAGTCCTAATTAGTGATCTATGAAAAAAAATATTGGCATGACTTAGAATGCATTGACTGTATCCCCTGCAGATGGGTAAGACCCACCTCCCTTCAAATAAAAGGGTGTCTTGGGTATAGCACTAAACTGAAACTTTATCGTGAGTCCCCAGTTCAGGGAAGTGTGGAGTCAGTGCAATTACTCCCAGATCTACTCTGACCCGGAAAAGTTATACCTGTTAGAGTCCCATGTATGGATCAAATAGATCTGTTTAAAAATCATTCCTATTCATGTGCATGATATAGCAACATTCTCTTGGTCTACACCTCAGTGTGAAGAAATAGGCAAACTTTTTGACCAACATAAAGAGTATGAAACACAGAGAAAAGAAAGGATTTTTTTATTAAGTCTTGAAGTCTTTGATGTTGTAAATGCAAGAGAATTGTTTTCGAAATGATTCTAAGATTTTTTTTATTTGGCACAGGCACAGTCAAAATGGCTACCGACTTGTTTCAAAGTGAAAGTCAGTTGGTTAAATTCCTAGCATAAAATTATCTGAAATGAACTTAATTGTTATTAAGAACACATTTTATGATATTTTTGTGTTAAAGCATGCAGTTGTATTGTTTTCGAAAAAGTTTCTAAGATTTGTTTATTTCGCACGGAGACTTTAAAAATAGCTACCGGCTTAGTTCAAAGTGAAAGTCAAGGGAGATTACTCTAATTGCCTTATTTGCTAGGAATTTTAATAACTAAAGTTGAAAATTACCGGTACAAACACAGTTTTGACACCAATCAAGATCACATGTGTGTGTGGTGCTAAAGTTAAATTATTTTGCAGGTAGGGGACGAGGAGACAAGAAGGTGAGTATCAACATGCAAATTTTTCCTCCTTTGTCCAATTTTGTAGTAGTGTAAGATTCAAAGTGATAATACTTGAATATAAAACTCCGACAAGGGTTGATAGACAAAACATTTTATATACACAGCACAAGAATTAAACAGGGTACATAATACATAGAGGTGTACATAAACATACATACAAAAGTAGAGATAATGAGACATTCATGAATAGAAAAACATAAAAGCAACAGACATGAGACTAGGAATAGTCCATGCTGTATGAATCACTTACAGTAATGTAAAGGGGGCCCAAAGCCCCAACAAGAAGGGGGTAGACCAGAGTCTAACCCATAGTGGTGTCTCGTAGATCGAGCAACAGGAAAAAGAGAAAGAGATGTTCAAACCAGCCGCTTAAATATCAAAGGCCCCTAGCGGGAACCAGCGAACTAAACGGGCAGACAACTCCCCAGACAAATACGAAACTAACGCCACAGTAGCATATTAGAGAAACTATATAGTCTTTTGTGTTAATTGTAGTTTCATGTTGAAAACAGGAGAACAAGTGACAACCAGTCTTTTAATAAAAGGTCTTCACCAGTCGACTCTGTTTACTCATTTCTTTACCTGGAGGGTGCTGTCACATGCATCCTATCTTCTCGTAATAACAAAAGCTATCATCTATGGATGGAGATAATAATCCAGCTTCCAGTAAGAGTTTTATTTAAACCATGTTCATTGTGATATCGTTCCAATTCATGTTAGCCATAAATCGCTCAATGCCATATTCTTGCTTACAGTGATACATCATCATATATAAACCCCATGTCCCCTTTTTAGACGGATGTTACGGCCTGATTTTTGTAACAAGGGTTGCAGTTGCTTGTGTATTGCTTTCTGTAGATTTCCTCTTTCCTAGCTAATTTCTTGGGTTGGAGGTTCTCTGGGATTGCTGGTAATTTTGTCCTTATCTTTCTCCTCATTAAGATTTCTCTTAGGCTTTCTCAATTTCTCAGTGAAGCTGATCTATATGCAAATAAGCATGGCGCAATGGTTAGAGCTGTAGGAAATGGATTCATCGACCCAAGTTCAAATCCTGGATGAGGCTACAGTACACATAGCGCTAATACCCTTGGGAAAGGTATGAATTCAAGTACTCTCCCACAAGCTATGGGTAAATAGTAGAGCAGACTGGGCTCTTTAACCTTGGTTAGGCAACCAGTCTAGGAGAAAGTAAACCCTGAACTCAAACCTGTTAAATCCACTTGAGGTGGTCACTACTAGAATAGGCTCAGTCCTAATTAGTGATCTATTTCACTAATCTAAATTCAATTTAAAAATTATTTTGTAGCTAAATCCAGGGTGAAATTTGCCAGTTGGTTCACCATCTCATGAAAGCGTTGAAGTTCTGTGACTTTTGTAAGCTGTGGGAACTTTTGTATTACTCTGTTTTTTTTTGTTTTTGTTATTTCCTAGTTGAGTAACATGATATTACAGGGTGACCCAGAAAAAACAGAACCCAAATTATTTATTTTCCCATTAAACTAACTCTAAACCCAAACCCTACCCCACCTAGTTGAGTAACATAATATTACAAGGTAACCCAGAAAAAAATAAAACCCACAAATTTTGTAATAAAACTATTAATTTTAATTCTAATTTTTAAAAAAAGTTTAAGTCCAACAAGGGTTAGGGTTTAGGGTTAGGGTTAAGGTTGGGGTTTAGGGTTAGTTTAATGGGAAAATAAATAAATAATTTGGGTTCTGTTTTTTCTGGGTCATATCATGTTACTCAACTAGGAAATAACCTCAATTTCTATTCCATTCTTGGAAATTATATGCCTTTATTTTATTTTGAGAACTCACACTGTTCATTCAAGGTAATAGTCATGACCTGGAGTCAACTTAGTACGGCTTGAGCACAACTTGTATACTTCTTGGGTGGGACTATGTATTACCAAGTTTGGCTTATTGATAAGGAAATATTTTTTTGAGAGTTTAATTAATTTTTTTTTAAAAAGCAAGATATGAAAACAAAAAGATTTATTTCCTAGTTGAGTAACATGATATTACAGAGTGACCCAGAAAAAACAGAACCTAATTTATTCATTTATTTTCCCATTAAAGTAACCCTAAACCCCAACATTAGCCCTAACCCTTGTTGGACTTAAACTTAAAAAAAAATTAAAATCAAAATTAACATTTTTATTACAAAATTTGTGGGTTCTGTTTTTTTCTGGGTCACCCTGTAATATTATGTTACTCAACTAGGGGGGGTAGGGGGTAGGGGGGATTTAGGGTTAGTTTAATGGGAAAATAAATAAATAATTTGGGTTCTGTTTTTTCTGGGTCACCTGTAATATCATGTAACTCAACTAGGAAATAACAAAAAAAAAAATAAAATGCTAGACATAGTAAAAATATTTATCTTATTGTAATAATCTTTGTTCGGTCTTTTCTTTAGAGAAGATTGGGGAAAAAATATATGATGTATATTTGAAAAATCTTTACACCCAATTGAAGTGTAGATTTGAAAAGTTGTTTACGTATTGTAAAATGGTGAGCCGTAAGAAAAAAAAATTAATGTATATACGACATACCATCAAAATATACAATAAGATACATTTTCCAACAAAAATGTATAACAAAATTGAATTGAATAGAAACCAAGTTTGACTTATCAGGGCAGATATGATTGAAGTTTATAAATATACTGACGGATTTTATTCAACAAATTTTAATTTATTGAACATTGCTCAAAAAATCAATACTAGAGTCATAAATAAAAACTTTCAAAAATAATTTTTGGACCATATGACCTTTAGGCACCCCTTTTGCGATATCGATTCATAAGTACATTTTTTTTCATTTACACCATCATCATCCGGTTGTATTAATAATGTTCTCCCAACTGTGCTGCACTCTGCTCACCAACAATCAAAATCTATCTTGAAATGCCTCGTCCACCCGTCGCAAGAGCCAAAATGCTACTGCCAGCTTTTTTTCGTAGTCATCGTACATAATCATTTGACGCTCCCTCTAGCCGTCGTTGTATGCTTATATGCACGCCTGATCTCCAGAGAATTTGCATACGTGCAATCCCATTCTTGCTGGTTCGAGATTGCCCATCGCTAAATATAGTGCTTACAGCAGCCATATTTCTTTGTGGCGATAACCCTGCAAGCCAGACTCGTCCGCACACGCTTTGAGTTTCGAGGTATGTTATTTTCATTACATCCACAGTTAACTGACGATTTTAGTTTATTTTTAAATTATAAAACTAACCCCTAACCCCTAACCCTAACACTTAAACCTAACCCCTAACAAACAACCGGATGTTGACAGTGTAAATGAAAAAAAATGTACTTATGAATCGAGATTGCAAAAGGGGTGCCTAAAGGTCATACGGTCCGAATTTTTCATAACAAATGTAAATTATTTTAGTAACAAGGTAGAAGATTCATGGAATAAATGACTATCATCAGTAATGAATGCCTCATCTCTAAACTCTTTTAAGGCAAGGTTGGATGAATTGTGGAAAGAATATAAATATTCAGTGGAAATAATATAAATAGTTTAAATATAAGGAACAGCTGACAGGTCTCAGACCTGACATATCTAGCTGAAAAGGTTTATTATTATCATTATTATTATACCACACTACTCCTTCCGGGATTCTTGACATGGTCCATTAAAAGATTTCTGGAACTGATTCCAAATGAAAGCTGTTTAAAGCAATACCATTTGAATGGTGTCACTAATGTTGCAAAAAAATCTGGATTCTTCAGCTGCCAGAATTTGCATCAATTTGGTAAATATTTTGCAGACAAAGTAGTCCCAATTGATTCGGTGAGTATCTGTGGTTAAATGGCTACTGTGTTGGATTGCGAGATCATAGTAAGCAAGTTCAAATTTTAGTCATGCTATTAAATTCACTTTTAGAGCATAAGGTTTCACCTAGTGTGTGTTGGCTTGTGTCTTTTTGTATAAAATATCCAGAGATAATGCTGATCCACAAACTTCACAAGAAAGTGTTTCCTCTTCAGGAATGAGATCTTGATTCCATAGCTAGTATTCATACATGACAATGAGGGGTCAGTTTATAACTATGTTTACAACAAAAATGGATCACCCAATATATGATCGCTTCATATTTTTTAGTTTCTTTATTACTGATTTCTAAAAAGAACGTTTTGCATAATTGCTTTCAGTATTTAAGAAAATAGGAAGAGATCATAAAATGGTGGATCCATTTTCTATGTAAACATAGTTATAAATTGACCATATTGACATTATTTGGCCATTTTCGCAATTCCATTTTAGAAAAAGAAAGAATGTGCCAAATAATGGGGGATCAGTTTATAACTAGGTTAACACAGAAAATAGATCCCCTACTTTATTCAAAGATGCAGTCTAGTCTGCTACTATAAGGAAATTGACAGATTCCATTACTAATAGGGTTTTTGAAGTTATCCATCAAAATAGCAATCAGGTGGTCAAATGTTTCATTATTTCAATAAATAAATAAATTTCTATTCCAACACGAAACATTATACATCACCATGGCCACAAAACACAAATACACTTTTTCATTCGCACATACACACGTACAAAATCCCGCGTTAGGATACAGTCTTAACGTCACAACCAACACGCATTTTCAATGTCACGCGCATTACAACATACACACACGTACAAACAAAAATAAACGCATTCACGTTCACACGAGAATACAGTTATTTAAGAAATAACATTATTTAAAAAAAAAATTCATTTGGAAAGAAATGCCATAGCTGGACTGCTTCAGTTCAATTCTTTTGATAAAGAGGTATTACCTCGAAAATTCAAGAAATAATAAAAATACAGGTCAACACACAACACCCTTGTTACCGTATTATTATTTTTTATTTATTCCAAACTGCATTGTGATAGCCTTCTAAATCAACCTCCTAACCAAATATATATATATATATATATTATTATATATATACTTGTCTATGAAAAAACTATACATATGAATGTTTACTCCTCTGAAGATATTTATCCATAAACACCACAGATTTACCTACACTTATGGGCTACTTATTTAACAGTTGGATTGTATTACGAACAATTTTGATATTTTAATATACACTTTTTATATAATTATACACTTTTTAAAAATAATTCTACATCAGGCTCTTTTGAGTCTTATTATAAACTATAATGCTTCTGATTTTTTAAAAATTAAAAATAAAATTCATTTTATTTAAACAAACAAATCAATTCTTTTGATAAAGAGGTATTACCTCGAAAATTCAAGAAATAATAAAAATACAGGTCAACACACAACACCATTGTTACTGTATTATTATTTTTTATTTATTCCAAACTGCATTGTGATAGCCTTCTAAATCAACCTCCTAACCAATATATATATACATTTCTGAAACTGACTCATAATCCTCATCAACATTTATAAATGGCTCATTAGTGAGTTTTCTTCTTTTTTTTTTTAAAAGTTGTGACAGAGAACACGAGGTGAGTGGCCCGCCGTATTCTCGAAGGAAGCGGGCTAGGCTTTGCCTGGCATGTGGAATCGAACCCGCGTCCTTCGGAATGCGAACGGGCGACACATTGGCACTGAATTCACGATACTACTGTCCCGGATGTAAGCGCCAGGTGCCCGGATGATGGCTACAAAGATTCCGGAAGCTAGGATTGGCTCGGGAATCTCGTGCGTGGGGTGCAGACACCCGGATGTTGAAGGAAAATCTTGTATAAGTATAGGTGGGGTGACGACAGCAAAGAGTTGCGATTTTTCAGCTGCTGATGATAAGTATGACGACGACGACGGATTTTTTTTGTGCTGCAGATTTTGTGACGGCAACGACATTGTTGACCCCCCCCCTCTCTTCAACAAGTCGAATTTATTTTCCCCCTCTATTTTCTTTTCTTTTTCGTACCAGATGAGTATAAAAACTTTAGGCTGATGAATTTAGAATAACAATTTTTAATGCAGATAACCTTTTCTAACTTAAAAGATTGATGTAACACAATCCACTTCCTCCCATTTATCCCTAATTAAACTCAGCACAGTGTGTGTGCGTGTGTGTGTGTGGTAAAATATGGCAATGAATCTGATGGTATGTAAAAATATAAGTAAGAAAAAATAAAGTATTCCAAAAGATAAATTTATTTGTAGATTGTGAAGTCGACATTAAAACATTTTGGTTTGTTATAAAAACCTTCATCGGGACATTAGGATGACTATGGTGTTGTCTAAACTGAGAATTCTTTTCAAAATGAAAACCAAAGATGTGAAAGTATTAGTCAACTTCATTATTTCAATAAATATTATAATATTATTATGGTTTTTTGATATATACTCATTATATACTTGATATGTATCATTATGCTCTCATATGTGGCCTTTAAAAATGATAAATCTCTTAATGTGGTTTCATTTGAGTATGCTTTAACATGTGGTGTATCAAATTTGAATTCATTGAATGTGCTGAACCTTATACTTTACAAGATGACTGTTTCTCTCTAGCATGTTTACGCATGTGTGTTCTTAAATTAGAATTTACTGAAAATGCAGATCCACATACTTCACAAGTATATGGTTTCATTCCAGTGTGTGTCCGCATGTGGTTTTTCAAATCTGAGTTTCTTGAAAATGCTGAGCCACATATTTGACAAGAAATGGTTTCTCTCCAGTATGTGTTCGTGTGTGTCTTTTTAAATCAGAATTCCAAGAAAATGCTGAGCCACACAGTTCACAAGAATATGGTCTTTCTCCAGTGTGTGTTCGCATGTGGCTTGTCAAATCTGAATTCCTTAGAAATGCTGAACACACACTTTGCAAGGATATGGTTTCTCTCCAGTGTGTGTTAGTATGTGATTTCTTAAACTAGAACATTCTGAAAATGCAGATCCACATATTTCACAAGAATATGGTTTCTCTCCAGTATGTGTTCGCATATGACTCATCAAATTTGAATTCCTTGAAAATGCTGAACCACACACTTCACAGGAATATGGTTTCTCTCCAGTGTGTGTTCGCATATGGCTTGTCAGATCTGAATTCCTTGAAAATGATGAATCACACACTTCACAAGAAAAAGGTTTCAATCCAGTGTGTGTCCACAAGTGACTTTTCAAGTTTGAATTCCTTGAAAATGTTGAACCACAGAGCTCACAAATATATGGTTTCTCTCCAGTGTGCATCCGCATGTGACGCATCAAATTTGAATTCCTTGAAAATAGCGATCCACACACTTCACAGGAATATGGTTTCTCTCCAGCGTGTGTTCGCATATGAATTGTCAAATCTGAATTCCTTAAAAATGACGAATCACAAACTTCACATGAAAATGGTTTCAATTCAGAATGTGTCCACAAGTGGCTTTTCAAGTTTGAACTCTTTGAAAATGTTGAACCACAGAGCTCACAAATATATAGTTTTTTTCCAGTGTGTGTTTGCATGTGACGCCTCAAATTAAACATTTTTGAAAATGCTAATGTACACACTTCACAGGAATATGGTTTCCCTCCAGTCTCTTTTTGCATGTGTACTTCTAAATCAGCATTCTGTTTAAATGCTGATCCACATACTTTTGAATTATATGATTCCTCTTGTCTTTCTCTATCTACATATGTTTTTTCAGTTTTAAACTCTGAAAAAGCCAATCCACTGACTTGACATGAGTAAGTTTTCTCTCCGCCATGCGGTTGCATGTCTAATTTGAAATTTGTATTTATCAAAATGATGAAGAATTTACATTTGTCTTATTTGTGTGCTCTGTCAAAATGCTGATATACACTTTGCAAGAATATGTTTTCTTCTTGGTATGTAGCTGCTTGTGGCTTTCTAAAATCGATAATTGTTCTTCTCCCTTGCAGTTGATATCTGTGAATGAAGAAGAGGTATGATTAAGGAAAACCAGAAATACATACATGTTTGCAAATCTTATTATAATGGAGATTGTGTGTTTTTCTGTCTGTAACCGAAACTATATTCCTACTCAAGTCACAATTCTCTTAGTTATTGACATCACATTCTCCATGATTTTATTTTTATCTAAACCTCAATTATTTATAAAATTGTCTTACATTATTAATACTGTTAACTATGTCTACATACTAACAACATGCAATTATATTTATATATACAACAAAATAGCGCTTTACAATGTGAACGGGAAGGCTAATTAGCATATTGATATCAAAAAATCGAATTTAATAAATATGTGCTCAGTATTATTGATTTCTAACTGTTTGGTTTTATTTTAATGAATATAAGCAAAAATCTCTTCAATAAATCTTCAATGAAATCCATTAACAAGAAAAAAATAACTGTCATTTTATTCTTTACTTCCTCATTTAACTAAATAGTTAAATTAGAAAAAATAACAATGAAAGACAAGAGTGATGGAAGAGTAAGATTCAGTTGTTCTATTTTTTGATTATACCCCCTCTGTTTCAAATCTTTTTATCTGCATTCTTATTTAGTTTCATTAGCCTTTCTAATTTAATATAATATTTTATTACATTAAAACTTAACTACTTGCACCCGGAGGGTGCATATATTTGCTAGTAATTATAATATAAGATAAAATACATTATTATTATTTTATCATATAATACATTTTTATATAAACATATTTATATTAAATATAATTATATTACAATTATCAGTAAAAAATATAATACATTATTATTATTTTATTATATAATACATTAGTTTTATATAAACATATTTATATTTAGCTCAGTTGGTAGAGCGTTTAGCTAGAAACCACAAGGTTCCTAGTTCGATACCGGTCCTCGCCAACTCAGCGTATGAGTAGCACAGGGATCTGTGCGGTAAAGTAAGGAGCTGATGGTAGGTGTGGTGCTCTACCTCAGATGCTAAAATAATCTCCTTGGTCTAGCACTAGTGAAAAGGGGATAGACTCCCTCACTGCAAGGCTGATACCGACATTAGGCCGCCCCGACGACTTTACTTACTTTACTTATATTATAATTATATAATACATTATTATTATTATTATTATTATTATTTTATCATATAATACATTTTTATATAAACATATTTATATTAAATATAATTATATTATAATTTATCAGTAAAAATATAATACATTATTATTATTTTAATATATAATACATTAGTTTTATATAAACATATTTATATTACAATTATATTATAATTATGATATAAAATAATTATAAATCAATTTCTGTTTAAATGGACTGCATATATCATATATATCGAGTCAGGAATATCTTTACTGTTTAACACATATATATTTACCAACCCCTCCACATGAGCAGGAGGTGACACAAGGTCAATTTCTTAAGTGGAGTTCAACAGGTTTGAATTCAGAGTTTTCCTTCTCCTAGACCGGTTGCCTAACCAAGGTTAAAGAGTCCAGTCTACTCTACTATTTATCCATAGCTGGAGGGAGAATGGGGTTATACTTTTCCCAAGGGTATTAACGCTAAGTGAAATGCAGTTACCACATCCAGGATTTGAACTCAGGGTCACAAGTCCATTTCATATGACTTTAACCATTACACCATGCACTTCCGCTTTACTGTTTAACATATGTAATTGAATAAATGAATGAAATGCTTCATAATTGATGGGTAGCTTGTTAATTATGTCATTGTAGTGTAGATTTTAAAATAACAGTTAATGAAAAGATACAGGGATTTGTGAGTGGCACAATAAAACCCTGTATTGGTATACACTCCCAGTTCGCAAGTGCAAAGATGGGGAAGTTATCAAGAGAAAAGCAGTCTTTGGCTAACCATTTAGTGAAATGGACTTAATGGTGTCTCTCATTCAAATAGGCAAATTCTCACATGTGTGTTTGGGATTTAGGATATCAGAATATGAGCTCAAAAAGTTAAAAAAAAAAGAAGTCTTTGGCTAACCATTGAGTGAGATGGACTGTAATGGTGTCTCTCATTCAATTAGGCAAATTATCACATGTGTATTTGGGATCTGGGATATCAGAATATGAGCTCAAAAAGTTTTTTTTAAAAGCAGTCTTTGGCTAACCATTGAGTGAGATGGACTGTAATGGTGTCTCTCATTCAATTAGGCAAATTATCACATGTGTATTTGAGATCTGGGATATCAGAATATGAGCTCAAAAAGTAAAAAAAAGCAGTCTTTGGCTAACCATTGAGTGAGATGGACTGTAATGGTGTCTCTCATTCAATTAGGCAAATTCTCACGTGTGTTTGGGATCTGGGATATCAGAATATGAGCTCAAAAAGTTTTTTGTTTTTTTAGAAACATTCTTTGGCTAACCATTGAGTGAGATGGACTGTAATGGTGTCACTCATTCAATTAGGCAAATTCTCACATGTGTGTTTGGGATCTGGGATATCAGAATATGAGTTCAAAAAATAAGTCTTGTGTCATTACTAAGAACAAACAAATGACACAGGACATCCGAGGGTTAAGAAACATCTACCAGATCCAACGATAAAAATATACCAACTCAGATCAACCAATCACCATACCAGTCAAAGCTAAGATGGAGGATAGCAAGATAAAAGAAACAGAAGCTAAGTATGAAAACAAAGAAGTATACCTGTGTACAACCACAGGTATACAGGCACACTCTACTATATTGCACTGTGCATAAGACGAGACACAAAATGAGTACGCTATGCAACAGAAATATAATTTAAATACAAGAAGTTTTCTTTATCAGAAAACAAAAGGATAATTTTATATCTGGATTGATATATCCGGGTTAAGGGATATATTCTTGAAGTTGGTAGTTGGTATATTATCGCAGTAGTAATTGGTACATCGAATAGCAATCCGTCTTCCGAGCAGTCGTGGTGTCATCTAGCGAGTAAAGTTAGCTTGTAGGCATTAAGTAGAGAACCAAGACAGTGTCGACTATTTATACATGACACTGTCCAATCAGATTATAGTGAGGGGGTACCAAGGTATTTACATATTCATTATATCATGTATATATACATGGTGAGCGTTCTTTTCTATTATTATTATGAGAGCATCTGTGGTTATACGCCCATAATCTTTTACTTACTTTTTTGCTAGAGTAGCTGGCCAGTACCTTATGGCTAGATTTCTAATCTTCTATTTATTGTGGTCTGTAGTCTGTAGCTAGGCAATTTTTCTAACTTCTGTTTTTAAGATGCTGGTCTGATTTTGCCAAGGCCAAAATTACTTCCCAAAGAGACAAATAAGTCTTGTGTTCGGTGATCACATTTTTATTCAGAACCAGACTTTTCTCTAGCTACGATGAGTGAAGCAGAGCCCATCTTTACATTAGGAAGTCTCCTACTTAACTAAGCTAACTAAACCTTGCATTCTCACAGTCTTTGTAACTGGAAGGAGTCAGGTCAGCTCAAGGTTACAAAACCTCAATCATCTGACTCCACAGATTCTGAATTAAACAACACCTGAAATTCAAAATTTTCAGTAACCATTCAAAAAATTGATGGCACCCACCAATATATAACCATGAAAGATAAAAATTTTAAAAATTGTTAATTGTGAGAAAACCAATAGAACAAGTGTACTTGTGTGAAATGTTTTATCATCTAAAAATATTTTTTTCTGTTTGGCTAAGTGCTACATTTGAAAGATCCCAAATTTAACTGCTGGGTAATTCCATGTCAAATCATCCAAAAAAAGAATAGAATATTATGTCCCCTACATACTTCCGTTAATAAAAATGACGACAATTTTTAATTCAAACATCATTTTCAATATTTTTTTTTCTTTAAAGACTGTACTTATGTCATTATTTTTAGGTAAATATTTTTTATACAATATTTTCTTTAAGTAAATAAATATGATTTTCCTATACACTAAACAAAAGTATTTATTTTGCATTTTATAAATCTAAAAAAATCCCCCCAAAAAATATATATATAAACAACAGGAACTTTTAATATAAAATTCCTTAGAAAATAATCTAACAATTTAGAAAAAAAAAAAAAAAAAAAAAAAAAGATACATATTTTTTTCTTATTTATGAGACTTAAGTTTCAAGCTTTAAGATGCCTATTACCAACCTGGTCTAGTATCATTTTTTTTTTTTCTAAATATGTTCTGTCATTGAATTATCTTTCCAAAAATGTAAAATTTATTTTCATAGAGAAAAAAAAATTACCAAGATATTTGTACAGGGGATCAATGCACGAAAAGAAAACTAACAAAAAAAAAATTATTAGCCTTTTCAATTTAGTAAACATTTATTTACAAAAATAGTTTGTCTTTTATTACTTCATATACCAAAAGTTTTATTAAAATTGGATAGTTACTTTATTTTATTTAATTTTTAGAAGAATTTCCTGTGATACTCCGCAGTAGCAGGTGCACGAACTTGACCATAACTATTTAATATGCACAAGAAAACAATTATGTCGAATACGGCCACCCATACATTTAAATGTATAATTGTCAAAGAGAGATAATATATAAATTTGCAATCCCGGTTTCTACAGAAAAATTACCCTGTTGCATGTAAAACGGACAGTTTAATTTACTTTTTAAGATAACGGTGTAAATTTTCCTAATCGGATAATTTGATCTTTGAATTAACTGTTTTTCTTTGTAACAACTCTGTATGATCGTTACTTTTTTTTTGCGAGATTTTTAAAAAAAAGTTAAAAAATATTTACTTTCGTTTATTCAATATGGCCTAAACTGATCACGTGACCCTATATTGGTGATACCTAAAAATAAGGTATTCATTTTAAAATAAAGTCATTAATGAATAAAGTACTGAAAATTTTATTAAAATCGGACGATTCGGATGATAATTGTATTAAAATTAAGAAATTAAAAAAAAAAAAAAAACAACTTTATAAACCATTTTGTACCCAACCCATTTGCTACGGATAGGATGTGACACAGTGTCGAAAGTATTGGGGCATTCATTGAGGATCGAACAGAACACGCTATTCAGTAATATATATATATTTTTTTTTTTGCGAGAATTTTTTTTCTGTTTTGATGTGTTTAGAACGAATATGACATTTTTTCTTCTCTTTTTAGATATTTTTCAGTTTTGCATTGGTAGCGTGTTCTTCAACTTACTAGATAACTTATATTAAATATTATATTAAATTAGATCCTAATTTTGTGTCCGTCTGTCGTTTTTATTTATTTTTATTTTCAAATATTTTGTGTGCAACTTCCACATTATTAAAGTTACACACTTTTCTCAAAAAGAAAAAAATATATTTTAGCGATGAAAGCCATATTCATTTAAATTTAAACACAACAGAAAAGAAAACAAATCACACAAAACAAAAAGAAAGAAAAGAAAAAAGAAAAAAAAAAAAAATACAAAACAATTACGAAATCAACTGCTTAGGAACCAACTGTTTGATCTTATTTCTTCGTGTGTAAAAAAAATAATTACTTACGAATTTTTTTATTTGTAAATAAACTAAAGACAAAGTTATACTTACTCCTTCGTCTGATTTCTTTCACTTTTTAATGGCAATATAACAATAGAGAAAAGGGGAAAAAATATCAAATTTTAAATAAACTTATGTTTCCCACTTAAATTAAATTTAAAAGCAACCGTTGTTTTGCGATCGATACGAAATGTTTTCTAAAGAACGAAATACAAAGGGAGATAATTCAGAAGAAAAAAACCCAAAAAAGATTAAGACATATACACTGAAATCATTAAAGTTTAATTTTACAATATTTTTTCTATTGCCCCCAAAATACAGGATATCATACTGTTTAAGGCTTGAAATTTAAAATCATAAAAAAAAAATGCAGTCATCCAAATAGGTATGAAGTAGATTTCTGGTTATTTCCTATAAGTCCAATATAAAAAAGGGGAACCACTCTGGACTGATAATTTATTTATTTTCCCATTAAACTATCCCTCAACCCTAAACCCGTCCTTGTTTTTTCCTAGTAGATCAATAAATAATAAATAATTTATCAGCCAAGAGTGGTTCCCCTATGTTTATGTTGGAGTTATAGGAAACAACCAGATTTTTACACATACTAGCACATAAGCCAAGCGTATTAGATATTCACTGAGTGTTTTTTTTTTCTTTCTTTGTGTGTGTATTCTAAGATATGGACAGTAGCAGAACAAAGGGGCTCATAATTGGCCTACGCATTTCTTTCTTCACATATCTATCATTGATGAGATACAATAGATTTTCAAAAGGTTGCAAAAATTGAGGGGTGAAAGGCTGTGGTCATCATTAACTAAGTAGAGTCGTCAGGGTGGCCTAGTCAGTATCAGCAATCGTGAGGGAGTCTATCCTTTTCAATAGTGCTAGACCAAGGAGATTGTTTTAGCATCTGTGGAGGCACCACACCTACCATCAGCTCCTTACTTTACTGCACAGATCCTGTGCTACTCATACGCTGAGTTGGCAGGGCTAGTATCGGACTAGAAACCTTGTGGTTTCTAGCCGAACACTCTACCGACTGAGCTCACTATATTTATCTTTAACTTAACTAGATCCATTTACTGACCCAAAACACTATAATTAGGCTATGGGGTACTCTCCAAGGGGGAGGTAATAACATTTTTTTTATTCTTAAGATTTTCAAACTATTACCAAACATCAGGGAATTTGTCCAATTTTAATTAATTTTCACTACTTTATTCATTGATGACTTAATTCTATAATGAATAATTTATTTTAAAAATTGGGAAAAAAGAAGTTTTTTTATCAATCCAGAATGTAGGTAGAGTTGAGCTTTGACAATTTTGAAAAAAAACATTTCTGATTCATAAATTTTTACATTTCTAGAAAGATCAATCCTGAAGAACATATAAAATAATAAAAAAAAAAAATTCAATACCAAAAATATAGATTTGAAAATTTAAATGTTATTTTCTTAAAACTCAAAAAATAATTTATCAGAGGTTTCTTTTTGTTGTTTTAAAAATATTTTTCTTTGAATTGATGAAAAAAAATCTACATTCATTTGCCCTATTTTTATTCATATTAAAATTTTATAGTGGATCTTTAAACGTCTGGAAGGGAAACTCAATATTTTCACCATACATAAGCTATATAATATATATAATATATATATAGCTATATATTATATTAATATATATAGCTATATATAGCTATATATATTAATATATACATAGCTATATGTTATACATTATATATATATATATAGCATATATATATATATATATATATATATATATATATAATATTTATTATAAAACTTAATACTTTTTTGGACATATGACCTTTAGGCCCCTTTTGCAATATCGATTCATAAGTACTTTTTTTTCCATTTACACCGTCAAAATCCGGTTGTTTGTTAACAGACGATTTTTAGATTAAAAAAATGATAAAACTAACTCCTAATCCTAACCCCTAACAAACAACCGGATTTTGATGGTGTAAATGAAAAAAATATGTTCTTATGAATTGAGATCGCAAAAGGGGTGCCTAAAGGTCATATGGTTCACTTTTTTAACTAGTATTTACACTTATAGTTATGCATGGCTTCTTTTTTTTTTAACTTACTCATATTGCAATTTTTCTTTCCTCAAGCCCCATGTAAAAAAATCCAGACAAATAATTGCCATTTTTTTGAAATCAACTTTATTGAGTTCTAATATTTATTGCTGTTCATTCTTTTTATTTATTATTTAATTTAAATAATATTATTATTTAAATAATAAATTAAATCAAAATTTAAATTAAATAATATTATTATTAAATATATTATTTAATATAATTTTAAATTTAATATTTTTATTTAATTTTTTATTTTATATTTTTATTTTTTAATTTCTATTTTTTATTTTTTCTGTTTTTTTCCTTTTTTATTTTTTCTGTTTTTTTTTAAAATTATTTTTCTGTCTGTGTGTGTGTGTGTGTGTGTGTGTGTGTGTGTGTGTGTGTCTCTCTCTCTCTCTCTCACATTATTTTTTTTTCTATTTTATTTGTAGGAAACCATGTAACTTTGGTGTCTTTCTCTAAAACAATTGACACATGTTTAGAAGCAGCTCAAGAATTGGCCAATCTTGGTGTTGAATGTGAGGTAAATATAAATTTGTAATAAAAAGAATTTTTTGGGGGAAACTTTATACAAAAATTTGTTTCTTTACAAAAACAAAAAATACTCTTGGGTTCATAAAAAAAAAATGATAGTTTTGTTTATTATAAAGCAAATAATTAATGTTATTTAAATAATATTAAATAATATTTAAAATATATATATATATATTTATTATTTGTTTAATTGTACCTCACTTTAGATCTTGTACCTCACTTTAGATCTTGTACCTCACTTTAGGTCTTGTACCTCACTTTAGATCTTAATTAAGATCTTATAATGGAACTCTAACATCAATACAATGTTTTAAAATCTCTGTTACTGGAGATGCAAGAGAATCCTTTACTCCAATCATTACATAATTGATGGGTAGCCTTTTAATTATGTACAGTAGTGTGGATTCTAAAATAACAGTTAATGGAAAAACAAATGAGGAAAAGTGATTGGCACTGACTTGTGTTTTGACCTATGCTTCTGGTTCACAAGAGCAAACTTGATAAGTTAGCTAGAGAAATTATTTTTTGATCAACTGTTGAGCGAGAGGACCACAATGGCAGCTCTCATTCAGTTAGCCAAATTCTCACATGCATGCTTGGTATCTGGGATCCTAATAAAATAAAATAATAAATATTTTATGATAATAAATAACATCCATATAATGATTTGAATTTTTTAATTTACTTTATTAGATGTGCAACATATGTTTTGGATATTTAAATCCTTTTCAAGCTTTATATATATATTTACCAACCCCTCCGCATGAGCAGGAAGTGACACAAGGTCAATTTCTTAAGCGGAGTTCAACAGGTTTTAATTCAGAGTTTTCCTTCTCCTAGACCAGTTGCCTAACCAAGGTTAAAGAAGCCCAGTCTGCCCTACTATTTATCCATAGATGAGGAGAGTAGGGATTCATACCTTTCCAAGGGTATTTAGCGCTAGTGAAATGCAATGCGCACGTCCCAGGATTTGAACTTGGCGACCGAGTCCATTTCGCCATGACTTTTACTATTACACCACGCGCCTCCACTATTTCAAGCTTTATATATGTATTTGTCCTGGTAATTAGTTTGTCTGTATGTATGCATATAAGTATGGGATGCTCTAACCTTCTGAACGTATATATATATATATATAAATGCATATAATGAAATGTATACAATGGATGTATGTATGTATAGAGGCCGTGGTCTAATGGTTAGAGTCGTAGGAAATGGACCCGTCGACCTGAGTTAAATTCCTGGATGCTGTTTGCATTTCACATGGGTGCTAATACCCTTGGGAAAGGTATGAATCCCAATTTTCCTTCCAGCTATGGGTAAATAGCAGGGCAGACTGGTTTCTTCAACCATGGCTGGTAACCAATCTAGGAGAAGGATCTACAAAATGTTCTCAACTAGAACCAGCTAATATTGTTATATACCCATTTTACATCAGGTAATATATATATATATATTCAGGGGGCCAGGTTAGCTCAGTCAGTAGAAGCGTTTGGTTAGAAACCACAAGGTTCCTAGTTCGATTCTGGCCCTCGCCAACTCAGCGTATGAGTAGCACAGGGACCTCTGTGGTAACGGAGCTTGATGGTAGGGTGTGGCGCTCCACCTCAGATGCTAAACAATCTCCTTGGTCTAGCGCTAGTGAAAAGGGGATAGACTCCCTCGGCTGATTTATACCGGAGCTTTACTTTTCTACGATCAGGTATTAAATGGAGAGGAAGAGGAGGAAGGGATAATATGGGTTCTTACTTTGTTGTACTTCATCGGCTGGGCTATTCTTCTCTCGGGGCTGACTTCTTCCTTTGGGCTGGGTTTGGTGGTCTGCTATTTTGGTTGCTAATAAAAAGGGCAAGACTTATTTGGATTTTCAAGCCGTCTATTCTTTATTTAAAAATCCAATTGCACCTTGAGGAAGTTTGAACTG
>CM042168.1:55923214-56129533 GCA_023376005.1 Doryteuthis pealeii
TGTCTTTTATTAATATAGAATTATTTCGATTATATGTAAACAACCCAACTGAAATTTTGCACTAAAAAATAAAGGAGGGGGAGGGAAAAGGTCGAAAAGTTAGTAACATAATGACATCAGTAAAAAAAAAAAAAAAAAAAAAAAAAAAAAAAAGACAAAGTAATATACATATTTAAGTGTTTTGATACATTTTAAACATTAACTTAGCCTAAAAAATTTTACGTAAAAAAATGTTAATTAAAAGTTAAAAAAAAAAAAAAAAAGAATTAAAAATAGTTACTTCTTAGAAATCAATTACTGAAAATTTCATTTACCATGGATAATTACCGATTTTTTTTTTTTTTTTTTTTTTTTTTTTTTTTTTTTCAATCAAGGGGTTTAAATTTTGGTAAATACGTCTGTGAAGTCAAAATTTGCACAGACCTAGTCTATGACGCTCACAGTTGGTTTTATAACCTATATATATTAAATTATTATTTAAAAAAATATGAAAAATAATTCCGTGGCAACTTTCATTATCTAAAAATTCATTGTAAAAAAAAATTTAATTGATAATATTTATTGAAAAATGATCAAAATAATGTTTGTAACAGAAAATTATCTAGAATTCAGACAAAAAAAAAAGTTTTATTTTCCCAACAAAAGCAGATTAAAAAGAGATTAAATGAGGCTGGTGCTCCTGTCTGTAATTGAATGAATCATCCCTGAAAAATTCTGGAGGCGCGTATCTTAAAAATTAACCGGCTTAATAGAATAAAAAAATATTTTTTTAAATATCATAAAAAAGAAATTAAAAAAATTAAAATTTAATAAAATATTTTTTTTAAAGAAAATCAATTCAAATCTAAATTTTACGGCTACAAGCAAATAAAAAATAAAATAAATTTTTTAAAAACCTATTTTTAAAACTTAAATTACGATTTAAAAATTATCGTTTTAATTTGTTTGTTTTTAAAATGTATTAGAAATTAATTACATACGTAATATTATTTATTTTACCTTTTTTATGATGCTTGACTCATTATTATGAATGTACTAGTACTATTTTTCGACTTAGACAAAAATTTGACCTTGAATTTAATTAATTTTAATTCGTTTTTAAAATGAAAACTCGCCTCGCACATTTGTTTGATACCTAAAGTAGAATATGAATATATTATTAATTTTTTATAATTCAATAAAAAGATTTTTTTTTAGATATCATTAATTAATAAAACAAACTCAATTTTCATTAATTATGATGTAGAAGTGATGCTATTTTAAAATCCATTGTTTATCATTTTTATCAAAAAATCAACTAGAGTAGAGGCCAATTGAAATTTACTACTACATTTTTTGTTTTTTTTTTTGTTTTTAATAAATATTTTTCATAAATTTGAAAATCCATACAAAATTCAATATTTGTCTGATAAACATAATTTAATTATCTTTAATTGATTAATAAAAAGCCCCACACTTAAAAAAAACAAAACAAAAAAAACAAACAAAAGTTTCACTTTAATGAAAATAATTTATTAAATCCATATTTTAAACTACGGTTAGCATCTTTAAATGCAACGTAAATAAAATATTTAAATAAGAAATATCATATACGCTGTAGTGGATTAAAATTAGCATATTTTAATTTAACAATTAAATAATATATATATTTTTTATAATTAATAAAAAATATTTAATCATATTTAATTAATATTAAAAAAATAAATAAATAAACTCAAAACGAAGTTTGCGCTTAAAATGAAAAATCCATTTTCTAAAATTACGTTTGGGACTTTTAAATGCTACGTAAATAAAATACTTAATTATTTCAAGAAAAAGTGTAGTAGTGAAATAAAATTATCATATTTTTAATTATTCATAAATAAAAAATATAATATAATTAAAATCTACTTATTATGAAAGATATAAATTTGTAATTTCGAAAATGGTTTAATTTATTTATTTTATTTTATAAAACTGGACCCTAATATTGTGCCCATATTTGTACAAACTTTTTTTTTTTTTTTTAATTTCAGGGGGAACACATTTTTTTTTCTTTCTCTAAAACGGAAAAAAATTCTGATTAGAATTCGTTTAAATTAAAACATGCAGAACAAAAAAAAAAATAAAGTTCTTACCAAAAATATATCACGAAATTAAACCGAATCTCAACAAAATGTTTTAAATTCTTCTTCATGAATGAAAAATATTTATGTAAATTACGTATTTTTAAAGAAACGTAGATAAAGTGAAAACTTACTTCTTTTCGTTAGGAGATCACAAAATTGCAACATCACAAAAATCAGTCAATGTTTAATGTTTTTAGTTGAATTAAATTTTAAAACAATGCAAATATTTTCTAGGAAAGCGTAAATCAAGGGAGATAAATTATTGGGAAAGTAGGTATTTACCAAAGGCATCCCACATACGTGCGCGTGACACAAGGTCTTTTTAATGTGGGACTACCCACTAAATGAAAATCATGGGCGGTAGGTGCAAAAAAAAAAAAAAAAATGCGTTTGATCCCGTCGGCATTCCTTCCTCAAGTGGGCGCCTCAGGCACTGGTCAATAACCCCATCGCCTGCCCCTTTAAAGTAATTAAAACAATCAAGGGGACAGGAGTTGTCTGGGGTGGGGTAGTATGAAGAATTCTTAATACAAACACAATATTTAGTTGAGTGGATCTGACATTTTGTTTGAACCTCTGAACCCCAAAATGAATAGTTTTTCTATATCACGTCAACTTTTTTGAGCTTCAGGATTAAACCCCCCCTTGATTTTTTGGTAATTTATGAGGAAGTGCGTCCCGGTCTCTCACCTCAAAGACGCTACCCGTTGACTATCAAATAACAACCCACAGCTCATTCATAATTCTTGTTTATTTTTGTAATTTGTGCGTAATTCTTGTTTAGATATGAGATGAGATATATAGTTTTGAATAGACTGAGATAGATAGATAGATAAACAAACAAATATATAGATAGATACGAACAAATTAGAGATAGATAGATATTTTCGACAATAAATGTATTGGGATGGTCGCTTCTTTTTTTGTCAAATTCTTGTTTTATTTAAACTAAAAACAGAACATTAAACAAACGATGTATAAAAAACAATCTTAGTATTTAAAGTAATATAGATAAATATGACCAAATTGAGATAGATAGATAGATGGATAGTTTTGAAATAGCTTGAGCTGGGTCATTATTTTAATAGTCACACGGGCAGCAACTCTTGAGGCCAGGAAACCGGACGCACTTCCTCATAAATTACCGATTTTTTTATAATACAACTATACCAAAATTTATGCTTATTTTTATGGAATGTTTTAAAAATTGATATATAATGGAAAATAAAAACATTATCACAACAAAAATATCCAACTCACTAAATAGAATCCATAAGTATTATCTGCATTGTTGGGACTATTGTCCTCGTCTTCATTGTTATCTGCACAACGTTTTGGCCGATGTACTGAAATGTTGTACAAATAAACAATGAAGATGAGGACAATAGTCCGCGAATAATGCAGATAATACTAAGTCATCAAGCCTCATCTCAAAAATTCAGAGAAATAGAATTTCATAAATTTTTTACAATATGTTTTTTCACTGCATAATAAATACAAAAAAAGACAACATTTGAAAGCTTAAAAATTTCAAAATGCAATGTAATCTTTTTATATATATATTGCGTGGAGCCTATAAGGATGTTGACCCCAGCAAACATTTTAAAAAGAAACAGAATTGATTTGACACATGCCGGACAAAGGGAGGACAGACACAAAATTTTAAGTATAACACATACGGAAGTATTTATTCACACATAACAGAATCAAGTCTCTTCAGAAGTTTTGTTGTCAGCATTGCAGGTTGGGAAGGGGTTGTTGTCATTGGATGGGTCTTCTGAAGACTGGAAATGTGTGGTAATTAATAGAAATAAAATTAAACCAATATAAAATAAATAAAACAAAAGAAGAAAAACAAAATTAAATCAAATATAAGTAAAAGTAAAGTCGTCAGGGCGGCCCTAATGTCGGTATCAGCCATGCGGCGAGGGAGTCTATCCCCTTTCAATAGCGCTAGAACCAAGGAGATTATTTTAGCGTCTGAGGTGGAGCGCCACACCTACCATCAGCTCCTTACTTTACCGCACAGATCCCTGTTGCTACTCATATGCTGAGTTGGCGAGGGCGGGTATCGAACTAGAACCTTGTGGTTTCTAGCCGAACGCTCTACTGACTGAGCTAATATAAAAATAAAAAGGCACAAATAGTAACAATTTCCCAGAAGGACTCAGACAGGAAGAGCCCTATGAGCGTGTGCAGAAAAACCCCCAAATTCTTTGGCGCCAAAAAAGGTCTCTCAACCCTTTTACTCCAAGACTTTGAAAGGAGAAAACACATATTGACTTGTTCGGGAAATATTTATCCACAAAGAGTAGTTGTGTGAATCAACGAATAAAAGTCTTACCTAAGTCATCCTCATCTTTGTTCCTTCGCTTCTTTTCCTAAATTCCCTTTCACCTTACCAGCCCACAAGATGGAAGAACCGGTAATTTATGAGGAAGTGCGTCCCGGTCTCCTGCCTCAGAAATTGCTGCCCGGTGACTATTAAAATAACGTCCCCAACTATGTCAGTTTACTTGAAAGAAAACAACCAACTTAGGCATTAAATGTATTTTAGAGGGGGGGGGGCTTCTCTTTTTGGCGCGTAATTCTTATTATTTAATCGTAATTTGTCGTAATTTCTTGTTCATTTATAGAAATTTGTCGTAAATCTTGTTCATTTATAGAAATTTGTTTGTATTTCTTGTTTATTTATTGTAATTTGTCGTAATTCTTGTTTAGATATGAATGGATATATATGTTTGGATAGACTGAGATAGATAAACAAAATAATATAGATAGATATGAACAAATGGAGATAGATAGATAGATATTTTCTACAAGTAAATTTATTTGTGAGGTGTCGCTTCTTTTGTTTGTTGTAATTCTTGTTTATTTAAACTAAAAACAAGATGAAAACAAACATGAATAAAAGAAAATCTGAGACGACATAGCTGGGGACGTTATTTTAATAGTCACTGGGTAGCAATTTCTGAGGCAGGAGACCGGGATGCACTTCCTCATAAATTACCAAAGAACCAACTATATTGGGATTATACACTAATAAGAACAAACAAGAAATAGTGTGAATCTACAAATAAAAGTCTTACCCTAAGTCATCCTTATCTTTGTTGATTTTTGCTTCTTTTCAAATTCCCTTTCAGCTTACCAGCCACAAAAGAAAGAACCAATCTATATTGGGGATTATACACTAATAAGAATGAGCTTGAACCACATAGAACCACCAACCACTCCCCCATAGAAGTTTGGTTTGTCAACATTGCAGGCTGGGAAGGTGACGTTGGTCGTTGTCATTGGATGGATCTTCCGAATGCTGGGAATTGGACCAAACCAATTTTGAAGCGGCTGGACAAAGACGAATGTATGTCTCGTCAAGGTTGAAGATATCCAGACTGAAATAGGATTTCGGAGTCGGTAGAGATTGACTTTGAGTGTATGTTTTCCTGAAAAGGACATGTGTAACGAGATAATGAAGGTCCTGACTTTTGCGAGCCCTACTATAGAAAAAGGAGGAAGAAGAAATAAGAGATAGTAACGGTTTTAAAAAAATAGTGATGAGCACAAAACCGTTGTCGTGATTTTGACGTGACCCCCTCGAATGGAGAATTGAATGGCAACCGGAAGTTTCAGGTGTTGACCGGAACCGGAAATCACATGGTGACATGGAACGACGAAGAAGAATACCACCCTTTTTGTGCTTTCCGACGTCGTAGGATACGGATCGGACCTCGGGTCCCTTGTGGGATCACAGTAATCTAGCAGTGTTCTCTCTCTCTTTCTCTCTGCTTTTTCTCCTCTCTGATACAGCCCACGAGATGAGCCTAACCTGGAAATAAAAGCTAGCAGCTTGTGACAATATATTTCTCGCGTTGTACTTTTTTATCGACAATATGACCGCCACGTGCAGAACGCCTTTTTAGTGCTATGAATTTGGAGGCACGTTGACAAGAACCGCTATACAATATATATTGCTACCACCACGTTACACATGTAAGAGTCGCTACAATTTTCATTTGGTTAAGGGGAGATAATCAAACACTTAATTACTGTTTTTAGTGTTTGCTCTCCATTGTGAGAAATACAAAAAGGAAAAGCGTTTCTCACGGTCTAAAGAAAATTTTTTTAAAGTTATAAGAAAACCAACAATCTAGCAACTCAGGAATCTGGAAGAGCGCACAAGTATTCACGGTGATTTGTATATATGTAAAAAGGGGAAAATAAATTTTTACATCTAACAAACATCAGTTGTTACTTTAAGTTTTTTAACCAGAAAATCATATTCCTGGAGCGGCTAAAGGACAGTTTGCTCAGCTGCTGCTGTAAACTCTGGACTATAGTTAAGAGCAGGTTCAAGGTAGGCCGGATTGTGGTATTTACATGTTTCCCACTTTTACACAATATGGCACAAGGCTGTTTTATGTGGGCACTACCCACAAGCCGAGACTCATGGGTGGTAGGTAGAAAAATTGTGTCGATCCCATTGGCATTCCCCCTCAAGGTTGGGGCGCCTGGGATCGATGCTATTAACCAAACGCAACCGGTCCAGTGGCTGAAGCACACTGGACCAGCAAGCCTACGGTAGGAGACTGGATTGTCGGCAGGCTGGAGTGTATGCGGTTTGCCAGTAGTTTAGGGATACCACAGGAACGTGGTCTGCAAGAAGGCCAGGCCATGGTCAGTAGAAAACTGGGTCGTCAGCAGGTCAGGAGAAGAATTGAGTTAAGAGCGAGGTTGGATCATGGCCAGTTAGAGACCAAAAGGAATATGTAGTTCCAATGCATGTGCACTTGTTTTGGTGCTCAGTGGAAACTGGTGTGGGTTTCTTTGAGCAATGAAATAAAGAACGCTGCACCAAGAGCCGCAACACATATAGCTGGGGACTTAGTAGTGCCTCACTGAGCACCAGGATCTTTTGTTTTTTTTTGTACATCCCTACTAAAAAAATGCCTTTTGTTCCCTTTTTACATTTTAAAGGGTTATTTCCTAGTTGAGTAACATGATATTACAAGGTGACCCAGAAAAAACAGAACGCAAATTATTTATTTTCCCATTAAACTAACCCTACCCCCTAGTTGAGTAACATAATATTACAGGGTGACCCAGAAAAAACAACTTTTGTAATTTAAACTGTTAATTTTAATTTTTTTTAAAGTTTAAGTCTAAGAAGGGTTAGGGTTAGAGTTGGGGTTTAGGGTTAGTTTAATGGGAAAATGAATAAATAATTTGGGTTCTGTTTTTTCTGGGTCACTCATGTTACTCAACTAGGAAATAACCTTTAAAAGTTATAAAAACTTTATAATAATGCACCTCTCTCTCTCTCTCTCTCTCTCTATATATATATATATATATATATAGAGAGAGAGAGAGAGGCGCATGGTGTAATGTCTATCATCATAGGAAATGGACTCGGTGACCAGAGTTCAAATCTTGAATAAAACTGTTTACATTTCCCATAGTGCTAATACCCTTGGAAAAGATATGAATCCAACTATTTTCCCTACAGCGATATTTATATAGTCAGGAAGACTGGGCTCTTTAACCTTGGTTAGATACTCAGTTGAGAAGGAAAACTTGGAATTCAAACCTGTTAAAATCTGCTTAAGAAATTAACCTTGTGTCACATCTTGTGTGGAAGGATTGTTACACACACACACATATATATATATATATATATATATATGGCAAAGAAAAAGGCTTAACAATATATGTAGGTTATTTCCTATGTCCAACAAAAACAAAGGGGAACCACTCTTGAATGATAAATTATTTATTTATTGATCTACTAGGAAAATGAAGACAGGGTTAGGGTTAGGGTTTGGGTTTAGGGTTAGAGTTAGGGTAATGGGAAAATAAATAATTTATCAGTCAAGAATGGTTCCCCTTTTTTATGTTATAGGAAATAACCTATGTATATACATATGAGCTTCATCAAAACGCCAATTTTATTGAAATTGTAACAGAATTCATGGTAAATTTTATATATTTTTAGGAATTTCTGAATAAACACTGATGTCAGTTCTTATACGATGACGTTTATGTCCAGGAACCAATTAGGCTGGTGGTGGAGTATGAGGCTGTATCCTTTATTGGTGGGTTTGCTTGATGTTGACCATCTCATCAAAATCTCATTTAGAGGTCTTAGTTACCCTGCTCCTATCTTTTGATTTTTTTTTATATCAGCAGCTGATATATACCCCAGATCAGGTATACAATAGAGAGAGGAGATTCAGGTAAGAGAGAGAGAGAGAGAGAGAGAGAGAGAGAGAGAGAGAGAGAGACATACAGAGTTGAGACCTGTTTTTTATTTCTTCTTCATTGAATATCATCGGGGATACAATTGAGAGAGGAGATTCAGGTAATATATATATATATATATATATATATATATAGAGAGAGAGAGAGAGAGAGATAGAGAGAGAGAGTGAGTGAGACAGAGAGACAGATGCAGAATTGAAACTTGTTTTTTATTTCTTCTTCATCGAATACCATTGGGTATACAATTGAGAGAGGAGATTCGAGGAGAGAGAGAGAGAGAGAGAGAGAGAGGGAGAGAGAGAGAGAGAGAGAGAGAGAGAGACTGACAGACAGACAGACAGATACAGAGTTGAGACTTGTTTTTTATTTCTTCTTCATCGAATATCATATAGAGAGAGAAAATTCATGTGATAGAGAGAGAGAGAGAGAGAGAGAGAGAGAGAGAGAGAGAGAGAGAGAGAGAGAGAGAGGATGATCTTACTTGCTTCTTGCTAACTTCATTACTCTGGTTCCTGCTATCCTGTCTTCCATTTCCTCTTCTTCTCTGGTCGACATCTTGTCTAGTTGAGTTCTTCTCTGTTCTTCTTAATTCTTCTACTAAGGGCTGGTTTTCTTCTGGGCTGATTTTGGTCATTGTAATTAAAACAAGACTTGTTTTTTTTTTCTAGATCAAGTTTATTAGCCCATATTGCGTATTTACTGCACGGGAAGACCAACCTCAGAGCATGTCTAAACTCCCTGATAGTTAGGTAGAATTTGAATTCTAACCTAAAACTATATCACGTGTCTGTCATGACACGTTTCAAGAGACCAAAAGGTTACCAACGGCCATTGGTAATTTTCCACTGGACTACCTTGATTCTAAATTTGATTGAATTTAAATCTACTTACAGGTACATTTCACAATTTTTGACTTCTCATAAATTGTAACACAGCCAGTTTCAGTCAACCATTAATTTTTGGCACTTTGAGTTTATTGTCTCAAAACCCCACAGACCCATATATTTATATATATATATATATATATATATATATTATATATATGTATGTATGTGTGTGTGTGTGTGTGTGTGTGTTAAAATGAAAAATAAAGTGGTCTTCCTGTCTATAGCTCTGCTGATGAGGCCTAATAGGCCGAAATGTACATACAGAGATTGATTTTTCTCGATTTGTTTGGCCTTACATTTAAATAGGTATGCCCACCTAATTCATGAATTATTAATTAATTAATTTTCAAAATTAGGTACGACTTCAATTAAGCACATATTCTCCCAAATATATATATATATATATATATATATATATATATATATATATATCTGAACAGATGGATTCACCACTTCTAATACATTTTTTCACCTGAATTTTTGTGGCCTGTCAAAAAATTAGAAAATTTATTTGACCTTTCTAAAAACAATTTCTTTCACAATAAATTTTCTCCTGGTGATGACCTAAGGCAGAAACTTTGTTGAGAACAATGCAAAAAATAAATAACATAAAAGAAATATTCTTGTTTGGTTTATCTCTTTTTGTTTATCTTATATATATGGTGAGTTTGTGTATGTGTATATAAGTAATGAAAAGGGAAATAAATCCAACAATGTTGAGAAAGTGCTGACACGTGTTTCGACAATAAAATATTACATATAATGCATTCTAATTACAAATTATTTTAAAAATTAAGATAAAACAATAATACAAGGTATTCAATCCTCAAAAAGAAAAAAAAAAGAAAGAGTAAAAGAAAAACAGTTGACACAAGAAACTATATCTAATCTATACAAATATATTGTTTTTCCATTTATCTTTCTCAACAAATATATATATATATATATAAAATGGAGAATGAATGTGAAAAGTATTAGCATATGAAGGTGCTCAATGTGAAAATAGCAGAGCAGATTTAAAATCAGATATCAAATATTATGGAGTTAATATTCTGTAACTGCAGTTTCATGCATATCATGCAAACTTCAGACGGTAAAAAGTATTAAAATATTAAAACGGAGGCTTGTTCAGTGTTCATATAATGTCAAGCATGCTCATGTAATAGAATTTTATAACACAAGAGTCATATTTTAAAAAAATAAACATGTTTAGATCTTAATGCTTGTGGTATCCAGACGGAAAAAAAATTTTCTTCTTTTTTTTTTAGATAGAAGATGATAAATAAGGATTAATTTGGGTCAGGTGGTAAATGACATAATAGAAATTTGTTTAAATGTCAACATTTGGAAACCAGTTCGCTTCTCTTTTTCAATTAATTTACATTCGTATTTTGGCTGAACAAGCCTCCGTTTTAACATTTTAATATTTTTGACTATCTGAAGATTGCATGATATGCATGAAACTGCAGTTATGGAATGATAACTCCATAATATTTAATATATATATATATATATATATATATATATATATATATCATATATAATATATATATAATAGAAAAGTTGCAGAAACACGCACAACCTATCAAATATCGGACATATTCTGCCAAAATAATAACTCAATGCCTGAAGAAGACAACAGATCAGAAACACGTGTCGCGTATGTAAGATAAAAAGAATTTTAAAAATTTACTGAGAACATAATACATTTTGTGGACCTTCTTCTTTTTATAAAATATTCAATTTTCTCCCGTTGGAACCAGAACAAACATTATATATATATATATATATATATATATATATATATGCACACGCATAAGCATACACTTATAGTCAAAAGAATTAGTTATCTTCCACATGGATTTTTTTTTAATTCATCTTTGGGAAAATCTTTATTTATACACATTACAGTAGTTATTTTCAAACTGAAATGGAGTCTAATTGCTGATTTATACTCTGTGCATGAAAATAGTCTGACTGTTAATCCACACACATCACAAGGTTACAGTCTTTCTTAAGTGTGTTTTTGTATGTGGCTTTTCAAATATGAATTCCTTGAAAATGCTAAGCCACACACATTACAAGAATATGGTTTCTCTCCAGTGTGAGTTCGCATATGACACTTCAAATCTGAATTTGCTGAAAATGCTGAACCACACACACCACAAGAATATGGCCTTTCACCAGTGTGTTTACACATGTGGCTTTTCAAATGTGAACTCTGTGAAAATGCTGATCCACACAATTTACAAGTATATGGTTTCTCTCCAGTGTGTGTCCGCACATGTTCCTTCAAGTGTGAGCTTTGTGAAAACGCTGAACTACACACTTCACAAGAATATGGTTTCTCCCCAGTGTGTTTTAGCATGTGGCTTTTTAAATTTACTTTTAATGAAAATGCTGAACCACATACTTCACAAGAATATGGTTTTTCTCCCGTGTGTGTTCGCATGTGACTTTTTAAATGTGAATTCCTAGAAAATGCTGAGCCACATACTTCACAAGAATAAGGTTTCTCTCCAGTATGCATCCGCATATGTCTCTTTAGATGTGAACTCACTGAAAAAGCTGAGCCGCATACTTCACAAGAATATGGTTTCTCTGCATTGTGTGTACGCATGTGTACTTTTAAATTTGAATTCATTGAAAAAGCTAAACCACACACTTCACAAGAATAAGGTTTCTCTCCAGTGTGTGTCCGCATGTGGATTTTAACATGTGAATTCCTTGAAAATGCTGCTCCACATACTTCACAGGAATGTCGTTTCTCTTCTGTGTGAGTTTGCATGTGTTTTTGTAAAGTAGAATTCTCTGAAAGTTTTACTCGCCTCTTTACAGACTTGAGTTCTCTGGTGATTGTAAAAACATACAAGTATGTATCAATTAATTGTTTGCCTCTGACTGACAGTCACTGACGGCTGTAAGGGTAAGAAGCTTGGCAGATGAAAATTTTACACTTGAAAACTTCCAATCCACTCACTTGATAATTATTTTTACTCTTCAGTGTGATTTTGTATGCAGCATACTTTTGGAATGTAAATTTATTATAAATAATGATATACACTTTACATAAATTCCTTTTTATTTTTGAATGTAAAAATTAAAATTAAGACTCAAAGTGAATATAGACACTTTAAAAAAATATATAGTTAAGTATGAATTTGATATATTGAAAAAGCAAATGATGTTTACAAATGCTTGGGATCATCAGGAGAGAATGTGCACCGTTTCGGGGCCTTGCTCTCAATGGTTTTAACTGTACATCGGCCCTTAAATAATGATATACACTTTACATAAATTCCTTTTTATTTTTTAATGTAAAAATTAAAATTAAGACTCAAAGTGAATATAGACACTTTTAAAAAATATATAGTTAAGTATGTATCAATTAATTGATTGCCTCTGACTGACAGTCACTGACGGCTGTAAGGGTAAGGAGCTTGGCAGATGAAAATTTTACACCTGAAAACTTCCAATCCACTCACTTGATAATTCTTTTTTCTCTTCTGTGTGATTTTGGATGTGGCATAATTTTGAAATATAATAAATATATATCATCATTGTAATGTGGTTTCTTATATCCGTTAAAAATCTTCTTCTCCTTTGCAAGTGATATCTGTGAATGAAGAAGAGGTATTGTTAAACAAAACAGGAAACAAATAAATCATTTGAAATTATGAAATTATAATTACTCAGTTTTTTGTTTCAATGAACTATTATGTATCCCATAATTCCTGTTGATGGATTATTTGGGTATAAAGTGTGTGAAAGACCACAACTTATATTTATAAACTGTTCCAAAGCAGCAGTAGCTGAATCAACCAATCAAAAACGCCCAAACATGTATTTAATTTAACTATTTAGCAACATTGATAAATTGTCCTAAAAATACTTGCTAGATGGATTGCTTAAAAAAAATGGCCAACAGAATACAACTTTCTACTTTGAGAACAGATCAACAGACAAAGTTTGGTTTAGTTTGGTTGGTTGGGTTTTACTGCATGTCAACCCCTTGGGTTATTTTATGCCGAAAACTTCTATTGGTAAAAAAATGTTTAATGCTAACAACTTTCTAGTTTTGTTGTATAGCCTGCTACTGGACTTCAATGAAACCACAGACACATGTATATAAAAATATGACCCGTCTTTATTTTCTTCGGTTTGTGGTTGGTGAGGGGCACAGAGCATTCACAATGAAAATGCCCAAGAGAGTTGGTGACAAGAGGCAATGAGGTTATACTCACGGCTGCTCGCTGGAGACTGACTGGCCTTCGAGATCCACTAACCTTTATATACGATAAATATGCCCACGCATTTTAAAAAAATCTGATAACGGACAGACTTTCTTTTTGTATCTTTCTCTTTGCCCCTCACCGGAAGAGGAGTCTTTCGTTTTCCTTTTTTTATATATATTTCTTTATCTTCTCCCTGCTTCTTGACCGGAAGACCTCTTCTCCATTCTCCCCTTTTTTATATATAATATATTCTTTATCTTTCTCTTTTGTCTCTTGACCGGTTGTTGCATGATATGCAACACTTTGAGGACGGATCAATAGACAAGGATTAAAACTGATACATCTTTCTACTTCAAGAAAGGATCAAACTTTATGCCACAAAGAATATCCACTGTAAAACTGCATTCAACTACAGCCCTAAAATGGACACATGAATTGTAAAACCTGTAGTCATAAATATTTCTATACTACTAATCATAAAATATAAATGGAATTGAAATGAAGGAATTTTTGCTTTTGTGCAAGTTCTATTAATCATAAACAAAATGATAATCCATTATTGATAAAAAATATAAGGAAATTGTTCACAAATTTAAGTATAAAATCTCTGTAGCACTCTACTACCACTTTTTGCCAGTTAGGAGAGCAGAGATTGGAATAGAAACATAATTTTCTGGAGACAGAGACTTTAAAACTCTTAACATCCTGTTGAGAATTTTCTAAGTCCAGAGCCCAAGCCCTATAAGGATTTCTCAAAAAATGCCTAAAAATGGCCTTTTCATTTCAAGTTACCTGTTATTTCCCTTAGGTCAAAGATTTCTAAATATGTTCGATATTACATTTAAACAAAGGCTATCATTTGGGGTAGATTAGGAAAATGAATGTGACTTCCGGACGGGTGGAATGAGGTGTTGTAGGACATTAATCTATAACTTTATTTGATTTTTTGTATCTCATTTCATTATTATCTTTTCTATTTAGTTTGCTTAGACAATAAAATTTATTATTGTTAATTGTATGTAATCATTCTTATATCTATTCTTGAAAGGAAGTGTAGGGTGCGCAAATCAGTCATATTTCTTTCTCCTTTTTAGACAGGCCTGTAAATGAACCATTTAATGAGGACAGTTTAAGGGAAACAACTATGTAGGGACCAATATTTGTTTGACATCCCACAATGCAACACAACTAGCCCCTGTAAGTTCTATTAGAGATCCCACAGGGCAATATGACTTCTGCCCAGGATAGCAGCAATTAAAAGATTTGGAGGGAAATTTGTTTTAGGGAACGAATTTAGATTGCACACCTCATTGCTCTAATTAAATTCTATGTAAATGCAAGATAATTATCTCCCTTGTTTTGTTTGGCCATCCTATTGCGTGGGTACAAGCACTGTTTGACACCGGTAAAAAGTCACATGTGCGTGTGGCGCTAGTTTTCAATTCTTATTAGCAGGTAGGAACTGGGGAGACAAGAATGTTAGTCAGCTCGGAGCTTTTCCTCATTTTTTTCGATTTTATTAGTTGTGTATTAGAGAAACTACATAGTCCTTTGTATTCTATTGTAGTTTCACGTTGAAGACCAGTTGCGAAACAGGAGGATAAGTGACAACTCCCGTATTTACCCAAATAAAAGTGTCTTCACCAGTCGACTCTGTCATTACTCGTTCCTTGCCTGGGTGTTGCCGTCACATTCTAAATTAAAAATTTTTTAAATATGCTGCACAAGCTGAAGGTGTAACATAGTAATCAGGGTGGGTGCATACTACCCTTGAACTCTCTGACTGAGAGCCCAAACCTGTTTGGGAGCCATGAAAAGGTGGGGTTTGATATACTTTCTATGAATACCTCTTTATGAAAATTTACAGTAGGTTAGCTCAGTCGGTAGAGCGTTTGGCTAGAAACAACAAGGTTCCTAGTTCGATACCGGCCCTCGCCAACTCTGCGTATGAGTAGCACAGGGATCTGTGCGGTAAAGTAAGGAGCTGATGGTAGGTGTGGCGCTCCACCTAAGATGCAAAAAACAATCTCCTTCGTCTAGTGCTAGTGAAAAAGGGATAGACTCCCTCGCTGATACCGATTTTAAACCACCCCAACGACTTTACTTTAAGTTATATAATTGTTCTGACTGTTATCTTTAAAGAAACAAAGTAAAAATCGTTTTTTGTTGGTTCATTTTTTCATATTTCATTTCTCAAAATAGGGGGGGGGGTATAGACCTCGTAAAAAAAATACCCTTAATATATTTTAGGAAAAAACTATTTCAGAAATGTTTTCAATTTTCCAATTTTCACTGTGAAATTTACCCCCCCCCCCCCATCCTCATATTTAACACAATAAAACTTGCATAAAGGTTAATATTATCTTGAAATTTTTTTGTCCATTCGAAAGAAGAAACATTAAAAAAACTCCTGATGATATAAAAAAAAAAAAAATTCAGCTTACGGAAATAAGAACGAAAAACAATGTTTACATTTTTGTACCGTTAAATCAATTGAAATTTAACGTAGCAAAAAAACAAGTTATGACTAGAGGCTTTTAAAAAAATTCTATGAAAAATCAATAAATGGTCCAATTTTCACGAAAATTTCCATAATTACTTACCTTTTGATGAAAATATGCCAGCAATAGTTTTTTCCTAAAATATATTGGGGAAATATGTTTTTACGAGGTCTACCCCCCTATTTCATTTGATGAAATATCAAAAAATGAAGCGACAAAAAACGATTTTTACTTTTTTTCTATAAAGATAAGAACCTGAATAATTATATCAGAGCATTTTTATAAGTTTCTATGCGAGAGAAACTTGTCGTAACTTGTTTTTGGCTACGTTAAATTTCAGTTGATTTAACGGTGTAAAAATGAAAAGATTGTTTTGAATCATAATTTTAATTATTTCCGTAAGCTGAAAATTAAAAAAAGAAACCCATCAGGAGTTTGTTTAATGCTTCCTTCAAATGGACAAAAAAATTTCAAGATAATATTATATTAACCCTTGTGCAATTTATAATTGTGTTAAATATGGGAGTTAAATTTCAAGGGAAATTTGGTGGTACCTACTGTACGCAATAAATTTCATTATCAAATAAAAGAAACGAAATTCACAGAGATTATAAAATAAAATATGATTGAACAATTTAAATGGATTAGATTAATAAAAAAGAATTTAAAAAAGGGAATAAATCTCAATTAATTTTCAAAATAATATTGGACTGTTTAAATATTTTCTAAAAAAAAATATTTAATTTTTAATAATATTGGTTTCGTTTTGGAGTGAAATTTTGTTTATGTTTTTTGTAGGAAAATTTTTTTTTTCTGTTTTGAATAAATACGACTTCTATTTTCTACGGGATTTTTTTCATTTTTGAGAAAAACCTGTCTGTCACTTGGCCCTAATGAGGCTTTAATTATACTATTTAAACTGGACCCTCATTTTGGGGACGGTCTTTAACACGTTATTTTTAAAAAGGGGAAATTTCTAGCGGAAATCAGTCATATTCATTAAAATCAAAATATATAATTAGAAAAAAAAATTACGAATAAAACCAAATTTTTCATTTTATTTTTAATTCTTCGTGTGTAAAAAAAAGTTTTTCTTTTTTATTATTAAAATAAACAAAAGTTAATGAGGCTGGTTATACTTACTCCTTTTGTCTGTTTCTTTCACTTTTTACTAAAAAGCAACATTGTAGATGAAAAGGAACAAATCGTAAAGAAATTAATTAATGTTTTTTTTTCTATTTGAATTGAATTTAAAAACTTCCATCGTTAGCGACCGATGTAAATATTTTTATAAAAATCAGAAACCAAGGGAGATAATCGAAATTATGAAGAAGGATTTTAATTTTCCACCTGAATCACCAAATAATTTGAACGCACAGAATGAAATCTTTAAAGTTTACGTTAATAAAATACAAATGGATAAAATGTGTTTTTAATCGAATTGTTTCATATAAAATAAACTAATTCAAAAATTCAAAACAATTATTTCTCTTTTATTTTAGAAATTGATTTTTAGCCAAAATGTTCAAATCTGGTAAAAGTAAGTGCATACATCTAATAGTGAATTGTAAAAAGAATATCTATTGTTAAAAATAATTTGTGGCAAGAAAGACAGTCAAATGCTTGTAGTTGGTTGGTTGGTTGGTTGGTTGGATTTTATTGTATGTAAACCCTTGTTGAGTTATTTTATACCGAAGACGTTTATGGGTGTAGGATTCAAAGGTTATGACAAAGTCATAACTCGTTGGAACGCAAACAAACTCCGACACAGGTTGAGGGACAAAACATTTTATATAACAGCACAAGAATAAACAGGGTACATAATACATACATACATAAGTAATATAAAGTTACATGTAAAAGAGATAAACATAAAAGCACAGACATGAGACTAAGAATAGTCCATGCTGTATAAATCACTTACAGTAATGTAAGGGGGGGGGGCCAAAGCCCCACCGAGAAAGGGGTAGTCATAAGACTACCTTATTGTGTCTCGTAGGTCGAGCAGCAGGCAAAGAGGAAGAGAAATTCAAAACAGCCGCTTAAATACACGAGGCCCCTAGCGGGAACCAGCGACACTAAACGGGCAGACAACTCCCCAGGCAAATACGAAAATAACTCCTACATGGGGTTTAAGGAATATTGGGGTATAGGTAATTATGGGGTATAAGTGGTTTTGGGTGTGTTAAGGTTAAATGTAAGTATCTGAATATTTTTGGTGCGTGTTCCTCAGGTTTTCTTTTAACCCCATCTCTTTTTGGTGGATGCGTTGAAAAGAAGGCATTCAAAGAACAAGAAAGGAAAGAGACAAAGGCAAGAGGTAGTTTTATGACTTAGGCTTTATTGAATGGGGCATAGTCGGCAGTGGCAAGGGGATATCCCCTGGCCAGGATGCGACTACACTCAGTTGCAGTCTAAATTTAAATGACCGAGGGTTCCTTTTGGGGGTTGGGAGTCAGTCCTTTTTGTCGGACATGTGCAGAGCATTTTTCTAGTGAAAGGCCCTATGGAAGTTTGTTGCTTTTTATCTTATTTTAATTTTAATTCTATTTCTGCATCAGATGCAGTTTAACATTATACCCAGGACACTAAGACCCTCAGCCACCACCTTCTATATATGATAAAAAGGGTCAGGGGTTTGCCATAAGGCAATAGGGTCTGGACAATCATATAGGTGCTATGGCTTGACCTGACCAGCCAATTCATTGGAGGAAGTCTCTCTGACCACTTGTAAAGGACAAAGTGTAGTGTTGCATATCATGGACTGCCCAGCCATGAGGATTGTGACGACAACAACGATGAAAACGACGACAACAACAAAGTCGGTGTTTTAGCCTGTGAGAAGGTGCTGGACTCGCTTCTTTTTTGCCCCCCCCCAACAAAAACCTGTTGAGTTAAATATTTATTTTCCCCCTCTATTTTTTCCTTCTAGAGACAGTGCTTCTCAAAAGAACTTCCCTGTATTGGAGGCACCTGGTCTAATGGTTAGAATTCTAGGAAATTCAAATCCTGGACAAAGCTACAGTTCACATAGTACTAATACCCATGGGAAAGGTATGAATCCAACTACTCTCCCTCCAGCTATGGGTAAATAGTAGGGCAGACTGGGCTATTTAACCATGGCTAGGCAACCAGTCTAGGAGAAGGAAAACTCTGAATTCAAACCTGTTAAACTCCACTTGGGGTGGTCACTACTATAATAGGCTCAGTCCTAATTAGTGATCTATGAAAAAAAAAGTCTTCACCAGTCGACTCTGTTTACTCATTCCTTTACCTGGAGGGTGCTGTCACATGCATCCTATCTTCTCGTAAGAACAAAAGCTATCATCTATGGATGGAGATAATAATCCAGCTTCCAGTAAGAGTTTTATTTAAACCATGTTCATTGCGATATCGTTCCAATTCATGTTAGCCATAAATCGCTCAATGCCATATTCTTGCTTACAGTGATACATCATCATATATAAACCCCATGTCCCCCTTTTAGATGGATGTTAGGGCCTGATTTTTGTAACAAGGGTTGTAGTTGCTTGTGTATTGCTTTCTGTAGATTTCCTCTTTCCTAGCTAATTTCTTGGGTTGGAGGTTCTCCGGGATTGCTGGTAATTTTGTCCTTATCTTTCTCCTCATTAAGATTTCTCTTAGGCTTTCTCAATTTCTCAGTGAAGCTGATCCATATGCAAATAAGCATGGCGCAATGGTTAGAGCTGTAGGAAATGGATTCATCGACCCAAGTTCAAATCCTGGATGAAGCTACAGTACACATCGCACTAATACCCTTGAGAAAGGTATGAATTCAAGTACTCTCCCACAAGCTATGGGTAAATAGTAGAGCAGACTGGGCTCTTTAACTTTGGTTAGGCAACCAGTCTAGGAGAAAGTAAACCCTGAACTCAAACCTGTTAAATCCACTTGAGGCGGTCACTACTAGAATAGGCTCAGTCCTAATTAGTGATCTATTTCACTAATCTAAATTCAATTTAAAAATTATTTTGTAGCTAAATCCAGGATGAAATTTGCCAGTTGGTTCATCATCTCATGAAAGCGTTGAAGTTCTGTGACTTTTGTAAGCTGTAGGAACTTTTGTATTACTCTGTTTTTTTTCTTCTTTCCATGTCAATTTTGGTTATTTCCTAGTTGAGTAACATAATATTACAGGGTGACCCAGAAAAAACAGAACCCAAATTATTTATTTTCCCATTAAACTAACCCTAAACCCCAACCCTACCCCACCTAGTTGAGTAATATAATATTACAGGATGACCCAGAAAAAAATAAAACCCACAAATTTTGTAATAAAACTGTTAATTTCAATTTTAATTTTAAAAAAAACTTCAAGTCCAACAAGGGTTAGGGTTTAGGGTTAGGGTTTAGGGTTAGTTTAATGGGAAAATAAATAAATAATTTGGGTTCTGTTTTTTCTGGGTCATATCATGTTACTCAACTAGGAAATAATCTCAATTTCTATTCCATTCTTGGAAATTATATATCTTTATTTTGAGAACTCACACTGTTCATTCAAGATAATAGTCATGACCTAGAGTCAACTTAGTACGGCTTGAGCACGGCTGTTGTATACTTCTTGGGTGCGACTATGTATTACCAAGTTTGGCTTATTGATAAGGAAATATTTTTTTGAGAGTTTAATTTTTTTTTTTTTAAAAAAAGCAAGATATGAAAACAAAAAGATTTATTTCCTAGTTGAGTAACATGATATTACAGAGTGACCCAGAAAAAACAGAACACAAATTATTTATTTATTTTCACATTAAACTAACCCTAAACCCCAACCATAACCCTAACCCTTGTTGGACTTAAACTTAAAAAAAAATTTAAATCAAAATTAAAATTTTTATTACAAAATTTGTGGGTACTGTTTTTTTCTGGGTCACCCTGTAATATTATGTTACTCAACTAGGGGGGGGGGGAGGGAGTAGGGGGATTTAGGGTTAGTTTAATGGGAAAATAAATAAATAATTTGGGTTCTGTTTTTTCTGGGTCACCTGTAATATCATGTAACTCAACTAGGAAATAACAAAAAAAAAAATAAAATGCTAGACATAGTAAAAATATTTATCTTATTGTAATAATCTTTGTTCGGTCTTTTCTTTAGAGAAGATTGGGGAAAAAATTATTATGTATATTTGAAAAATCTTTACACCCAATTGAAGTGTAGATTTGAAAAGTTGTTTACATATTGTAAAATTAATGTATATACGACATACCATCAAAATATACAATAAGATACATTTTCCAACAAAAATGTGTAACAAAATTGAATTGAACAGAAACCAAGTTTGACTTATTAGAGTAGATATGATTGAAGTTTATAAATATACTCACGGATTTTATTCAACAAATTTTAATTTATTGAACATTGCTCAAAAAATCAATACCAGTCATAAATTAAAACTTTTAAAATAATTTTTGGACCATATGACCTTTAGGCACCCCTTTTGCGATATCGATTCATAAGTACATTTTTTTTTCATTTACACCATCAACATCCGGTTGTTTGTTAACTGACGATTTTTAGAGTTTTTTTAAATTATACAACTAACCCCTAACTCCTAACCCTAACCCTTAAACCTAACCCCTAACAAACAATCGGATGTTGATGGTGTAAATGAAAAAAGATGTACTGATGAATCAAGATCGCAAAATGGGTGCCTGAAGGTCATATGGTCCGAATTTTTCATAACAAATGTAAATTATTTAAGTAACAAGGTAGAAGATTCATGGAATAAATGACTATCACCAGTAATGAATGCCCCATCTCTGAACTTTTTAAAGGAAAGGTTGGATGAATTGTGGAAAGAATATAAATGTTCAGTGGAAATAATATAAATAGTTTAAATATAAGGAACAGCTGACAGGTCTCAGACCTGACATATCTAGCTGAAAAGGTTTATTATTATCATTATTATTATAACACACTAGTCCTTCCGAGATTCTTGACATGGTCCATTAAAAGATTTCTGGAACTGATTCCAAATGAAAGCCGTTTAAAGCAATACCATTTGAATGGTGTCACTAATGTTACAAAAAAATCTGGATTCTTCAGCTGCCAGAATTTGCATCAATTTGATAAATATTTTGCAGACAAAGTATTCACCAATTGATTTGGTGAGTATCTGTGGTGAAATGGCTACTGTGTTGGATTGCGAGATCTTAGTAAGCAAGTTCAAATTTCAGTCATGCTATTAAATTCACTTTCAGAGCATAAGGTTTCACCTAGTGTGTGTTGGCTTGTGTCTTTTTGTATGAAAATCCAGAGATAATGCTGATCTACAAACTTCACAAGAAAGTGTTTCCTCTTCAGGAATGAGATCTTGATTCCATAGCTAGTATTCATACATGAAAATGCTGTCTCACACTCTGCCAGGGCCACCCAAGTATTCATAGGCTCTTATACTCTAGAGAAAGGTATGAACCTCCTTATCCCACTAGCTATGGGTTAAATAGTACCACTACTGTTCTTCTTTAAGGATGGCTTTACCATTAAATAAGGTTAATATGCCATTAAACAATGAAATCAACCAATTGATTTGTTTGTACAACAAAATTAAAAACAAATTGTTCATTAAAATGTTTATTAAGTTTCTTTATCATACATTTTATCTTCCACAGACAAGTTTGAAAGCAAATTATTTTCTTATATTCCTCATCCAATACAAAACATAATGTAGTAGCAAGGAATTCTGGACCATATGACCTTAAGGCACCCCTTCCGTGATCTCGACTTGTGGGGACACTTTTCTCATTTACACTGTAAAAATCCGGTCGTCTGTTAGGGTTTAGGGTTAGTTTTACAATTAAAAAAAAATCGTCTGTAAACAATTAACCGGATTTTGATGGTTTAAATGGAAAAAATGTCCCCACGAATCGCAAAAGGGGCGCCTTCAGGTCATATGGTCCGGAATTCCAAACCAAAACTCATTCCAGGTCTCCACTGCATCTCCTTACAAATCTTTGAATATCGAGGTGCATAGTGTAATGGTTAGAGTCATAGGAAATTCTAGAATGAAAAAAAATAGAGGGGAAAAAATAAATATTCTATTTGTTGAAAGGAGGGGGCAACAATGTTTTCGCCGTCAAAAAATCCTCAGCAGCTAAAAAATCGGTTGTCGTAAAATCTTCAGTAACTCAAAATCGCAACTGAACTCCTGCCATCACCTCACTTCTACTTATACTAGTTTCCCCTCAACATCCGGGTGTCTGCGCCCCACACACGAGATTTTCGAGCCAATCCCGGCCTCCAGAATCCTCATAGCTATCATCCGGGCACTTGGCACTTACAACCGGGACTGTAGCATCTTGACTTCAGTGCCAATGTGTCCCCCGTTCGCATTCTGAAGAACACGGGTTTGATTCTACAGCCAGGCAAAGCCTAGCCCGCTTCCTTCGAAAATACGCTGAGCCTTGATGTTCGCCACTCACCTCATGTTCTCTGTCACAGAAATGGACTTGTTGACCTGAGTTCAAATCCTAGATGAGGCTTTTTACATTTTAAATACCGCTAATACTCTTGGGAAAGGTATGAATCCAACTGCTATCCCTCCACCAATGGGTAAATAGTAGGGCAAACTGGGCTCTTAACCATGGCAAGATATCAAGTCTAGAAGGTAAACTCTGAATTCAAACCTGAAATCATGTCACATCCTGCTCGTGCAGAGGCATTGGCAAATACATATATAGCCTCTCTTTTTAAACTGAAGTTTAGTGTAAAATCCTAACCTATCCACTGAACATAAGGTTTCACCTAGTGTCTTTTTGTATGAAAATCCAGAGATAATGCTGATCCACAAACTTCACAATAAAGTGTTTCCTGTTCAGGAATGAGGTCTTGATTCCATGTCTAGATGACATACCACTATCACTCATACATGACAATGCTTCCTCACACTCTGCCAGGGCCACCCAAGTATTCGTAGGCTCTTATGGTGTACAAGATGAAAGGTTGATGGTGTGGCTGCCACCCTCTCTAGATCTCAACCATGTATCTTTAAGAATCTGTGTTATGCCTCAAAGATACATGGTTCAAAGTTAACTGATCTGAAATAATGTAAAAGTTTTTAAATAAAATAACTGGTGTGTTATATCTTTTATTCATTAATATATAAACACTGAAAATTTCATTAAATTCGGTTAATTCCCTGATTTTTGGTATTTTTATTTCTTTCGGCGGGATGATATACGATGGTGGAATTTATGTCCGTTAAGTTTGATTTAATGAGATTTCTTAGAAAAAGAGAGAATGAGCATATAATGGGGGATCAGTTTTTAACTAGGTTAAAATAGAAAAGGAATCACCCACTTTATGATCGATCCCTATTTTCTTGTTTGCTAAATAATGATTCCCAATGAGAACGTTTTGTAGAATTGCTTTCATTTTTTAAAAACAAAGGAGAATGCCCAAATAATGAGGGGTCAGTTTATAACTATGTTTACAACAAAAATTGATCACCCAATATATGATCTCTTCATATTTTTTTGTTTCTTTATTACTGATTTCTAAAAAGAACGTTTTGCACGATTGCTTTCAGTATTTAAGAAAATAGGAAGAGATCATAAAATGGGGGATCCATTTTCTATGTAAACATAGTTATAAATTGACTGTTCATTATTTGTCCATTTTCGCTTATTCTAACGTTTTGCACAATTCCATTTTAGAAAAAGAAAGAATGTGCCAAATAATGGGGGATCAGTTTATAACTAGGTTAAAATAGAAAATAGATCCCCTACTTTATTCAAAGCTATATCAGATGCAGTCTAGTCTGCTACTATAAGGAAATTGACAGATTCCACAACTAATAGGGTTTTTGAAGTTATCCATCAAAATAGCAATCAGGTGGTCAACTGTTTCATTATTTCAATAAATAAATAAATTTCTATTCCAACACGAAACATTATACATCACCCTGGCCACAAAACACAAATACGCTTTTTCATTCGCACATACACACGTACAAAATCCCGCGCTAGGATACAGTCTTAACGTCACAACCAACACGCATTTTCAATGTCACGCGCATTACAACATACACACACGTACAAACAAAAATAAATGCATTCACGCTCACACGAGAATACAGTTATTTAAAAAATAACATCATTTTCAAAAAAAAAATTAATTTGGAAAGAAATGCCATAGCTGGACTGCTTCAGTTCAATTCTTTTGATAAAGAGGTATTACCTCGAAAATTCAAGAAATAATAAAAATACTGGTCAACACACAACACCATTGTTACCGTATTATTATTTTTTATTGTAATAAGAATGTTCTCTGGGGGGCACAGTTAAGTCCGACAATTTTACTCTCCCAGCAATGCTGCACTCTTCTCACCAATACTATCAAAAGGTCTTGTCTCTCGTCCACTTGTCACCACAGCCAAAATGCTACTGCCAGCTTTCTTCCCGGTTTCTCAGAGCTGGTCAAATAAATACACAATTACAGTGTTCATCCAGGCTCCTTCCTCTGACCAGCACGTGCGACACTAATCAGCACGCGTCAATCCTTCACATCCTGGCCACTCTGGATAGTTTAGTCATTCCCATGCGTTGGGCCACGACTCACAATCAGGAGAATGCGAGTTCAATCTCCCCACTCACCTCTGATCTTCATTCTGCATGCCAAACACAGTCGTGCATGCTTCGAACTACTACATTCGTGGTTTCTCTCGCCACATTTATTTATTCCAAACTGCATTGTGATAGCCTTCTAAATCAACCTCCTAACCAAATTTCTATTCATTTCTGAATATAATACTATGCATGTGGGGGTAGGTGTGTATATATAATACTATGCATTGTGCATGCATATGTGGCTGCACAGTTAGTTGTATATATAATTCTAGGTAGTTATAATACATAGGTAGTAAGTCAAACTACATATGTGTGTGTGTGTAAATTGGGAAGGGATTAGAATCACCCACAGATAGGTGTGTGTGTTCAAGTAGATCATGTGTGTGTATGTATATATAGATATATATGTGCGTGTGCATACATACATGTGTAGGTAGGGTCACGGCTAAGTCAACTAAATCTTAAAAATAATAATAAGAATTTAGGCTAGATAAAAATGAGTGATAGTAAACAGTTAACGTTAGAAGCAGACAACATGTCTGGTCCTTTGGCACTTAATAGTTGACCAGTTGGTTAGATGGGTCATAAAACACCATCAGGGTGGTCTGTTAGAACAAAGGATTTTGAAATCTTGGAGGACGAGATTTGGACGAGATTTGATATGAGATCTGAGAGATTCTGGGAGATTTGAAAAGTTTAGTCAGTTAGTCTTGGGACAGCGGAGAGAGCAGTTGGATCTAGGGAGCCGAAGAGAGCAGATGAACCTTGGACACTGAAGAACTAAGATGTTAGTTGCCCACTAGAGACGAGCACTAGCAGAGTTTCCCGAAAGGAACAGGGGTGTCCCCCATCTCGACAAGCGATGGGAGCAGATAGAACTGTAACCGATAGATAGAAGCAATGCGAATTATATACCTCATCTATGCCATTTGTTTGAAGTTCACCTGACTGATTTTGTCTTGTTGTTTATTCTCTCTTTCCCCTTGTAACACTTGTTCATTTGTACACCCTTGGCGGGTGGCCCCTGTGAGATGTTTTGAGCACATGTGTTTGCAACGTGGACAGGTCCTAGAGAACTGGTGGACAACACGGAATCATTGCCAGAAGAAGCAGTGCAGAAAAATGCAGTGAACGCAAGAGAGTTGCAGAAGCGTGCAAAAAGGACCTCGCAGCCCGCCGGTGGTGTTACATGAAACTGACTCATAATCCTCATCAACATTTATAAATGGCTCATTAGTGAGTTTTCTTCTTTTTTTTTTTAAAGTTGTGAGTATAAAAACTTTAGGCTGATAAATTTAGAATAACAATTTTTTAATGCAGACAACCTTTTCTAACTTAAAAGATTGATATAACACAATCCACTTCCTCCCATTTATCCCTAATTAAACTCAGCACAGTGTGTGTGTGTGTGTGTGGTAAAATATGGCAATGAATCTGATGGTATGTAAAAATATAAGTAAGAAAAAATAAAGTATTCCAAAAGATTGTGAAGTCGACATTAAAACATTTTGGTTTGTTATAAAAACCTTCATCGGGACATTAGGATGACTATGGTGTTGTCTAAACTGAGAATTCTTTTCAAAATGAAAACCAAAGATGTGAAATTATTAGTCAACTTCATTATTTCAATAAATATTATAATATTATTATGGTTTTTTGATATATACGCATTATATACTTGATATGTATCATTATGCTCTCATATGTGGCCATTAAAAATGATAAATCTCTTAATGTGGTTTCATTTGAGTATGCTTTAACATGTGGTGTATCAAATTTGAATTCATTGAATGTGCTGAACCTTATACTTTACAAGATGACTGTTTCTCTCTAGCATGTTTACGCATGTGTGTTCTTAAATTAGAATTTACTGAAAATGCAGATCCACATACTTCACAAGTATATGGTTTCATTCCAGTGTGTGTCCGCATGTGGTTTTTCAAATCTGAGTTTCTCGAAAATGCTGAGCCACATATTTGACAAGAAAATGGTTTCTCTCCAGTATGTGTTCGTGTGTGTCTTTTTAAATCAGAATTCCAAGAAAATGCTGAGCCACACAGTTCACAAGAATATGGTCTCTCTCCAGTGTGTGTTCGCATGTGGCTTGTCAAATCTGAATTCCTTAGAAATGCTGAACCACACACTTTGCAAGGATATGGTTTCTCTCCAGTGTGTGTTAGTATGTGATTTCTTAAACTAGAACATTCTGAAAATGCAGATCCACATATTTCACAAGAATATGGTTTCTCTCCAGTATGTGTTCGCATATGACTCATCAAATTTGAATTCCTTGAAAATGCTGAACCACACACTTCACAGGAATATGGTTTCTCTCCAGTGTGTGTTCGCATATGGCTTGTCAGATCTGAATTCCTTGAAAATGACGAATCACACACTTCACAAGAAAAAGGTTTCAATCCAGTGTGTGTCCACAAGTGACTTTTCAAGTTTGAATTCCTTGAAAATGTTGAACCACAGAGCTCACAAATATATGGTTTCTCTCCAGTGTGCATCCGCATGTGACGCATCAAATTTGAATTCCTTGAAAATAGTGATCCACACACTTCACAGGAATATGGTTTCTCTCCAGCGTGTGTTCGCATATGAATTGTCAAATCTGAATTCCTTAAAAATGACGAATCACAAACTTCACATGAAAATGGTTTCAATTCAGAATGTGTCCACAAGTGGCTTTTCAAGTTTGAACTCTTTGAAAATGTTGAACCACAGAGCTCACAAATATATAGTTTTTTTCCAGTGTGTGTTTGCATGTGACGCCTGAAATTAAACATTTTTGAAAACGCTAATGTACACACTTCACAGGAATATGGTTTCCCTCCAGTTTCTTTTTGCATATGTACTTCTAAATCAGCATTCTGTTTAAATGCTGATCCACATACTTTTGAATTATATGGTTCCTCTTGTCTTTCTCTATCTACATATGTTTTTTCAGTTTTAAACTCTGAAAAAGCCAATCCACTTACTTGACATGAGTAAGTTTTCTCTCTGCCATGCGGTTGCATGTCTAATTTGAAATTTGTATTTATCAAAATGATGAAGAATTTACATTTGTCTTATTTGTGTGCTCTGTCAAAATGCTGATATACACTTTGCAAGAATATGTTTTCTTCTTGACATGTAGCTGCTTGTGGCTTTCTAAAATCGATAATTGTTCTTCTCCCTTGCAGTTGATATCTGTGAATGAAGAAGAGGTATGATTAAGGAAAACCAGAAATACATACATGTTTGCAAATCTTATTATAATGGAGATTGTGTGTTTTTCTGTCTGTAACCGAAACTATATTCCTACTCAAGTCACAATTCTCTTAGTTATTGACATCACATTCTCCATGAATTTATTTTTATCTAAACCTCAATTATTTATAAAATTGTCTTACATTATTAATACTGTTAACTATGTCTACATACTAACAACATGCAATTATATTTATATATACAACAAAATAGCACTTTACAATGTGAACGGGAAGGCTAATTAGCATATTGATATCAAAAAATCGAATTTAATAAATATGTGCTCAATATTATTGATTTCTAACTGTTTGGTTTTATTTTAATGAATATAAGCAAAAATCTCTTCAATAAATCTTCAATGAAATCCATTAACAAGAAAAAATAACTGTCATTTTATTCTTTACTTCCTCATTTAACTAAATAGTTAAATTAGAAAAAATAACAATGAAAGACAAGAGTGATGGAAGAGTAAGATTCAGTTGTTCTATTTTTTGATTATACCCCCTCTGTTTCAAATCTTTTTATCTGCATTCTTATTTAGTTTCATAAGCCTTTCTAATTTAATATAATATTTTATTACATTAAAACTTAACTACTTGCACCCGGAGGGTGCATATATTTGCTAGTAATTATAATATAAGATAAAATACATTATTATTATTTTATCATATAATACATTTTTATATAAACATATTTATATTAATATAATTATATTACAATTATCAGTAAAAATATAATACATTATTATTATTTTATTATATAATACATTAGTTTTATATAAACATCTTTATATTTAGCTCAGTTGGTAGAGCGTTTAGCTAGAAACCACAAGGTTCCTAGTTCGATACCGGTCCTCGCCAACTCAGCGTATGAGTAGCACAGGGATCTGTACGGTAAAGTAAGGAGCTGATGGTAGGTGTGGCGCTCCACCTCAGACGCTAAAATAATCTCTTTGGTCTAGCGCTAGTGAAAAGGGGATAGACTCCCTCACTGCATGGCTGATATCGACATTAGGCTGCCCGACGACTTTACTTACTTTACTTATATTATAATTATATCTTATTATAATGGAGATTGTGTGTTTTTCTGTCTGTAACCGAAACTATATTCCTACTCAAGTCACAATTCTCTTAGTTATTGACATCACATTCTCCATGATTTTATTTTTATCTAAACCTCAATTATTTATAAAATTGTCTTACATTATTAATACTGTTAACTATGTCTACATACTAACAACATGCAATTATATTTATATATACAACAAAATAGCGCTTTACAATGTGAACGGGAAGGTTAATTAGCATATTGATATCAAAAAATCGAATTTAATAAATATGTGCTCAATATTATTGATTTCTGTTTGGTTTTATTTTAATGAATATAAGCAAAAATCTCTTCAATAAATCTTCAATGAAATCCATTAACAAGAAAAAATAACTGTCATTTTATTATTTACTTCCTCATTTAACTAAATAGTTAAATTAGAAAAAATAACAATGAAAGACAAGAGTGATGGAAGAGTAAGATTCAGTTATTCTATTTTTTGATTATACCCCCTCTGTTTCAAATCTTTTTATCTGCATTCTTATTTAGTTTCATAAGCCTTTCTAATTTAATATAATATTTTATTACATTAAAACTTAACTACTTGCACCCGGAGGGTGCATATATTTGCTAGTAATTATAATATAAGATAAAATACATTATTATTATTTTATCATATAATACATTTTTATATAAACATATTTATATTAAATATAATTATATTACAATTATCAGTAAAAAATATAATACATCATTATTATTATTTTATTATATAATACATTAGTTTTATATAAACATATTTATATATTTATATTTAGCTCAGTTGGTAGAGCGTTCAGCTAGAAACCACAAGGTTCCTAGTTCGATACCGGTCCTTGCCAACTCAGCGTATGAGTAGCACAGGGATCTGTGCGGTAAAGTAAGGAGCTGATGGTAGGTGTGGCGCTCCACCTCAGATGCTAAAATAATCTCCTTGGTCTAGCGCTAGTGAAAAGGGGATAGACTCCCTCGCTGCATGGCTGATACTGACATTAGGCCGCCCTGACGACTTTACTTACTTTACTTATATTATAATTATATAATACATTATTATTATTATTATTTTATCATATAATACATTTTTATATAAACATATTTATACTAAATATAATTATATTACAATTATCAGTAAAAATATAATACATTATTATTATTTTATTATATAATACATTAGTTTTAGATAAACATATTTATATTACAATTATATTATAATTATGATATAAAATAATTATAAATCAATTTCTGTTTAAATGGACTGCATATATCATATATATCGAGTCAGGAATATCTTTACTGTTTAACACATATATATTTACCAACCCCTCCACATGAGCAGGAGGTGACACAAGGTCAATTTCTTAAGTGGAGTTCAACAGGTTTGAATTCAGAGTTTTCCTTCTCCTAGACCGGTTGCCTAACCAAGGTTAAAGAACCCAGTCTACTCTACTATTTATCCATAGCTGGAGGGAGAATGGGGTTATACTTTTCCCAAGGGTATTAACTCTAAGTGAAATGCAATTACCACATCCAGGATTTGAACTCAGGGCGACAAGTCCATTTCACATGACTTTAACCATTACACCATGCGCTTCCTCTTTACTGTTTAACATATGTAATTGAATAAATGAATGAAATGCTTCATAATTGATGGGTAGCTTGTTAATTATGTCATTGTAGTGTAGATTTTAAAATAACAGTTAATGAAAAGATACAGGGATTTGTGAGTGGCACAATAAAACCCTGTATTGGTATACACTCCCAGTTCGCAAGTGCAAAGATGGGGAAGTTATCAAGAGAAAAGCAGTCTTTGGCTAACCATTTAGTGAAATGGACTGTAATGGTGTCTCTCATTCAAATAGGCAAATTCTCACATGTGTGTTTGGGATCTGGGATATCAGAATATGAGCTCAAAAAGTTTTTTAAAAAAGCAGTCTTTGGCTAACCATTGAGTGAGATGGACTGTAATGGTGTCTCTCATTCAATTAGGCAAATTCTCACATGTGTGTTTGGGATCGGGGATATCAGAATATGAGCTCAAAAAGTTTTTAAAAAAAGCAGTCTTTGGCTAACCATTGAGTGAGATGGACTGTAATGGTGTCTCTCATCCAATTAGGCCAATTCTCACATGTGTTTGGGATCTGGGATATCAGAATATGAGCTCAAAAAGTTTTTTTTAAAAGCAGTCTTTGGCTAACCATTGAGTGAAACTGACTGTAATGGTGTCTCTCATTCAATTAGGCAAATTATCACATGTGTGTTTGGGATCTGGGATATCAGAATATGAACTCAAAAAGTTTTTAAAAAAAAAGCAGTCTTTGACTAACCATTTAGTGAAACGGACTGTAATGGTGTCTCTCATTCAATTAGGCAAATTCTCACATGTGTGTTTGGGATCTGGGATATCAGAATATGAGCTCAAAAAGTTTTTTAAAAAAGCAGTCTTTGGCTAACCATTTAGTGAAATGGACTGTAATGGTGTCTCTCATTCAAATAGGCAAATTCTCACATGTGTTTGGGATCTGGGATATCAGAATATGAGCTCAAAATGTTTTTAAAAAAGAAGTCTTTGGCTAACCATTTAGTGAAACTGACTGTAATGGTGTCTCTCATTCAATTAGGCAAATTCTCACATGTGTTTGGGATCTGGGATATCAGAATATGAGCTCAAAAAGTTAAACAAAAAAAAAAAACAGTCTTTGGCTAACCATTGAGTGAGATGGACTGTAATGGTGTCTCTCATTCAAATAGGCAAATTCTCACATGTGTGTTTGGGATCTGGGATATCAGAATATGAGTTCAAAAAGTTTTGTTTTTTTTAAAAACATTCTTTGGCTAACCATTGAGTGAGATGGACTGTAATGGTGTCTCTCATTCAATTAGGCAAATTCTCACGTGTGTTTGGGATCTGGGATATCAGAATATGAGCTCAAAAAGTTTTTTGTTTTTTTTAAAAACATTCTTTGGCTAACCATTGAGTGAGATGGACTGTAATGGTGTCTCTCATTCAATTAGGCAAATTCTCATGTGTGTTTGGGATCTGGGATATCAGAATATGAGCTCAAAAAGTTTTTTGTTTTTTTAAAAACATTCTTTGGCTAACCATTGAGTGAGATGGACTGTAATGGTGTCTCTCATTCAATTAGGCAAATTCTCACACGTGTGTTTGGGATCTGGGATATCAGAATATGAGCTCAAAAAGTTTTTAAAAAAAGCAGTCTTTGGCTAACCATTGAGTGAGATGGACTGTAATGGTGTCTCTCATTCAATTAGGCAAATTCTCACGTGTGTTTGGGATCTGGGATATCAGAATATGAGCTCAAAAAGTTTTTTGTTTTTTTAAAAACATTCTTTGGCTAACCATTGAGTGAGATGGACTGTAATGGTGTCTCTCATTCAATTAGGCAAATTCTCACACGTGTGTTTGGGATCTGGGATATCAGAATATGAGCTCAAAAAGTTTTAAAAAAAAGCAGTCTTTGGCTAACCATTGAGTGAGATGGACTGTAATGGTGTCTCTCATTCAATTAGGCAAATTCTCAAATGTGTGTTTGAGATCTGGGATATCAGAATATGAGTTCTAAAAGTAAGTCTTGTGTCATTACTAAGAACAAACAAATGACACAGGACATCCGAGGGTTAAGAAACATCTACCAGATCCAACGATAAAAATATACCAACTCAGATCAACCAATCACCATACCAAACAAAGCTAAGATGGAGGATAGCAAGATAAAAGAAACAGAAGTTAAGTATGAAAACAAAGAAGTATACCAGTGTACAACCACAGGTATACAGACATACTCTACTATACTGCAATGTGCATAAGGCAAAACACAAAATAAGTATGCTATGCAACAGAAATATAATTTAAATACAAGAAGTTTTCTTTATCAGAAAACAAAAGGATAATTTTATATCTGGATTGATATATCCGGGTTAAGGGATATATTCTTGAAGTTGGTAGTTGGTATATTATCGCAGTAGTAATTAATTGAATATGTAACTGATATGTCTGGATTAAGGGATATATTCTTGAAGTTGGTAGTTGGTATATTATCGCAGTAGTAATTGGTACATCGAATAGCAATCCGTCTCCGAGCAGTCGTGGTGTCATCTAGCGAGTAAAGTTAGCTTGTAGGCATTAGGTAGAGAACCAACACAGTGTCGACTATTTATACATGACACTGTCCAATCAGATTATAGTGAGGGGGTACCAAGGTATTTACATATTCATTATATCATGTATATATACATGGTGAGCGTTCTTTTCTATTATTATTATGAGAGCATCTGTGGTTATACGCCCATAATCTTTTACTTGCTTTTTTGCTAGAGTAGCTGGCCAGTACCTTATGGCTAGATTTCTAATCTTCTATTTCTTGTGGTCTGTAGTCTGTAGCGAGGCAATTTTTCTAACTTCTGCTTTTAAGATGCTGGTCTGATTTTGCCAAGGCCGCAATTAGTTCCCAAAGAGACAACCAAGTCTTGTGTTCTGTGATCACATTTTTATTCAGAACCAGACTTTTCTCTAGCTACGATGAGTGAAGCAGAGCCCATCTTTACATTAGGAAGTTTCCTACTTAACTAAGCTAACTAAACCTTCCATTTTCACGGTCTTTGTAACTGGAAGGAGTCAGGCCAGCTCAAGGTTACAGAACCTCAATCATCTGACTCCACAGATTCTGAATTAAACAACACCTGAAATTCAAAATCTACAGTAACCGTCCAAAAATTGATGGCACCCACCAATATATAACCATGAAAGATAAAAATATTAAAAATTGTTAATAGTGAGTGTTGAGGTTGGATATTCATCAGAGTGTTGCATAATGGAAATAATGCATGAAATAACAGAATTTACAATTGGTACAAGATAAGGTGAGGAGAGGGACACACAAGGTAAAATAGATAATGTCAGGAGACGTTAACACACGAGGTAAATTCAACAATGATTTATTACGAACTGATTTAATTTCTTACAAGGGTTAAAAAGACGGGAACAAACCTTGGGTGGAAGTGGGCGGAGTCTGAGCTCCTGCTGATGTCACATCAAATATTTTTAATAATAGAAATATGAACTTGTTGATAGTGATATAACCAATGGAACAAGTATACTTGTGTGAAATGTTTTATCATCTAAAAATATTTTTTTCTGTTTGCCTATGTGCTACATTTGAAAGATCCCAAATTTAACTGCTGCTATGTCAAATCATCCAAAAAAAGAATAGAATATTATGTCCCCTACATACTTCCATTAATAAAAATGACGACAATTTTTAATTCAAACATCATTTTCAATATTTTTTTTATAAAGACTACTATATTATGTCATTATTTTTAGGTAAATATTTTTTATACAATATTTTCTTTAAGTAAATAAATATTATTTTGCTATACACTAAACAAAAGTATTTATTTTACATTTTATAAATCTAAAAAAATCCCTAAAAAAAAAAAGTAAACAACAGGAACTTTTAATATAAAATTCCTTAGAAAATAATCTAACAATTTAGAAAAAAAAAAAAAAGAAAAAAGATACATATTTTTTTCTTATTTATGAGACTTAAGTTTCAAGGTTTAAGATGCCCTATTACCAAACCTGGTCTAGTATCGATTTTTTTTCTAAATATGTTCTGTCATTGAATTATCTTTCCAAAAATGTAAAATTTATTTTCATAGAGAAAAAAAATTACCAAGATATTTGTACGGGGGGTCAATGCACGAAAAGAAAACTAACAAAAAAAATTATTAGCCTTTCAATTTAGTAAACATTTATTTACAAAAATAGTTTGTCTTTTATTACTTCATATACCAAACGATTTATTAAAATTGGATAGTTACTTTATTTTATTTAATTTTTAGAAGAATTTCCTGTGATACCCCGCAGTAGCAGGTGTGCGAACTTGACCATAACTATTGAATATGCACAAGAAAACAATTATGTCGAATACAGCCACCTATACATTTAAATGTATAATTGTCAAAGAGAGATAATATATATACTGCAATCCTGGTTTCTACAGAAAAATTACCCTGTTGCATGTAAAATGGACAGTTTTATTTACTTTTTAAGATAACGGTGTAAATTTTCCCAATCAGATAATTTGATCTTTGAATTAACTGTTTTTCTTTGTAACAACTTTATATGATCGTTACTTTTTTTCTTTTGCGAGATTTAAAAAAAAAAGTTAAAAAATATTTACTTTCGTTTATTCAATGACCTAAACTGATCACGTGACCTTATATTGGTGATACCTAAAAATAAGCTATTCATTTTAAAATAAAGTCATTAATGAATGAAGTACTGAAAATTTCATTAAAATCGGACGATTCGCTGATAATTGTTTTAAAATTAAGAAATTAAAAAAAACAAAAGCTTTATAAACCATTTTGTACCCAACCCATTTGCTACGGATAGGATGTGACACAGTGTTGAAAGTATTGGGGCATTCACTGAGGATCGAACAGAACCGAGGCCACCGATATAGTAATTCTAGTTGGTCTTGACAGAACACGCTATTCAGTAATAATGTTTTTTTTTTGGGTTTTTTTTGCGACATTTTTTTCTTCTTCTTTTAGATATTTTTCAGTTTTGCATTGGTAGCGTGTTACATCAACTTACTAGATAACTTATATTAAATATTATATTAAATTAGATCCTAATTTTGTGTCCGTCTGTCGTTTTTATTTATTTTTCAAATATTTTGTGTGCAACTTCCACATTATTAAAGTTACACACTTTTCTCAAAAAAAAAAAAAAATATGTTAGCGATGAAAGTCATATTCATTTAATTTTAAACACAACAGAAAAGAAAAACAAATCACAACAAAACAAAAAAGAAAAGAAAAGAAAAAAGACAAAAAGAAAGAAAAAATACAAAAACAATTACGAAATCAAACTGCTTAGGAACCAACTGTTTGATCTTATTTCTTCGTGTGTAAAAAAAATAATATACTTACGAATTTTTTTATTTGTAAATAAACTAAAGACAAAGTTATACTTACTCCTTTCGTCTGATTTCTTTCACTTTTTAATGGCAATATAACAATAGAGAAAAGGGGAAAAAAATATCAAATTTTAAATAAACTTATGTTTCCCACTTAAATTAAATTTAAAAGTAACCGTTGTTTTGCGATCGATACGAAATGTTTTCTAAAGAACGGAATACAAAGGGAGATAATTCAGAAGAAATTATAAAGAAAGTGAGTTTTTTTTGTTTTTTTTTCATCTATCATGCAAAAAAAAAACCCCAAAAAAAGATTAAGACATATACACTGAAATCATTAAAGATTATTTTTACAATATTTTTTCTATTGCCCCCAAAATACAGGATATTATACTGTTTAAGGCTTGAAATTAAAAAATCATAAAAAAAAAAAAAAAAATTGCAGTCATCCAAAGAGGTATGAAGTAGATTTTTGGTTATTTCCTATAAGTCCAATATAAAAAAGGTGAACCATTCTGGACTGATAATTTATTTATTTTCCCATTAAACTATCCCTAAACCATAACCCCGTCCTTGTTTTTTCCTAGTAGATCAATAAATAAATAAATAATGTATCAGCCAAGAGTGGTTCCCCTATGTTTATGTTGGAGTTATAGGAAACAACCAGATTTTTACACATACCTAGCACATAAGCCAAGCGTATTAGATATTCACTGAGTGTTTTTTTTTCTTTCTTTGTGTGTGTATTCTAAGATATGGACAGTAGCAGAACAAAGGGGCTCACTAATTGGCCTACGCATTTCTTTCTTCACATATCTATCATTGATGAGATACAATAGATTTTCAAAAGGTTGCAAAAATTGAGGGGTGAAAGGCTGGTCATCACTAAGTAAGTAGAGTCGTCGGGGTGGCCTAGTCAGTATCAGCCAATCAGTGAGGGAGTCTATCCCCTTTTCAATAGTGCTAGACCAAGGAGATTGTTTTAGCATCTGAGGAGGAGTACCACACCTACCATCAGCTCCTTACTTTACTGCACAGATCCCTGTGCTACTCATACGCTGAGTTGGCAAGGGCTGGTATCGGACTAGAAACCTTGTGGTTTCTATCCGAACACTCTACCGACTGAGCTCACTATATTATCTTTAACTTAACTAGATCCATTTACTGACCCAAAACACTATAATTAGGCTATGGGTACTCTCCATAGGGGGAGGTAATAACATTTTTTTTATTCTTAAGATTTTCAAACTATTACCAAACATCAGGGAATTTGTCCAATTTTAATGAAATTTTCACTACTTTATTCATTGATGACTTAATTCTATAATGAATAACTTTATTTTTAAAAATTGGGAAAAAAAGAAGTTTTTTATCAATCCAGAATGTAGGTAGAGTTGAGCTTTGACAATTTGAAGAAAAACATTTCTGATTCATAATTATTACATTTCTAGAAAGATCAAATCCTGAAGAACATATAAAAATAATTAAAAAAAAAAAAAAAAATTCAATACCCAAAAATATAGATTTGAAAATTTAAATGTTATTTTCTTAAAACTCAAAAAATAATTTATCAGAGGTTTTTTTTTGTTGTTTTAAAAAATATTTTTCTTTGAATTGATGAAAAAAAAAATCTACATTCATTTGCCCTATTTTTATTCATATTAAAATTTTATAGTGGATCTTAAACGTCTGGAAGGGAAACTCAATATTTTCACCATACATAAAGCTATATATATATTAATATATATATAGCTACATATTATATTAATATATATAGCTATATATATTAATATATACATAGCTATATGTTATACATTAATGTATATATATATATATAGCTATATATATATATATATATATATATATATATATATATTTATTTATTTATAAACTTAATACTTTTTTGGACCATATGACCTTTAGGCACCCCTTTTGCGATATCGATTCATAAATACTTTTTTTTCATTTACACTGTCAAAATCCGGTTGTTTGTTAACAGACGATTTTTAGATTAAAAAAAATGATAAAACTAACTCCTAATCCTAACCCCTAACAAACAACCGGATTTTGATGGTGTAAATGAAAAAAATATGTTCTTATGAATTGAGATCGCAAAAGGGGTGCCTAAAGGTCATATGGTTTACTTTTTTAACTAGTATTTACACTTATAGTTATGCATGGCTTCTTTTTTTTTTTTTTTAACTTACTCATATTGCAATTTTTCTTTCCTCAAGCCCCATGTAAAAAAATCCAGACAAATAATTGCCATTTCTTTTGAAATCAACTTTATTGAGTTCTAATATTTATTGCTGTTCATTCTTTTTATTTATTATTTAATTTTAAATAATATTATTATTTAAATAATAAATTAAATTAAATTTAAATTAAATAATATTATTATTAAATATATTATTTAATATAATTTTAAATTTAATATTTTTATTTAATTTATTTTTATTTTTATTTTTTTAATTTCTATTTTTTCTTTTTTCTGTTTTTTTTCCTTTTTTCTTTTTTCTGTTTTTTTTAAAATTATTTTTCTGTCTGTGTGTGTGTGTGTCTCTCTCTCTCTCTCTCTCTCTCTCTCTCTCTCTCTCTCTCTCTCTCTCTCTCTCTCACATTATTTTTTTTTCTATTTTATTTGTAGGAAACCATGTAACTTTGGTGTCTTTCTCTAAAACAATTGACACATGTTTAGAAGCAGCTCAAGAATTGGCCAATCTTGGTGTTGAATGTGAGGTAAATATAAATTTGTAATAAAAATAATTTTTTTTAAGAAACTTTATACAAAAGATTTTTTTCTTTACAAAAACAAAAAATTCTCTTGGGTTCATAAAAAAAAAAAAATGAAAGTTTTGTTTATTATAAAGCAAATAATTAATGTTATTTAAATAATATTAAATAATATTTAAAATATATATATATATATATATATTATTTGTTTAATTGTACCTCACTTTAGATCTTGTACCTCACTTTAGATCTTAATTAAGATCTTATAATGGAACTCTAACATCAATACAATGTTTTAAAATCTCTGTTACTGGAGATGCAAGAGAATCCTTTACTCCAATCATTACATAATTGATGGGTAGCCTTTTAATTATGTACAGTAGTATGGATTCTAAAATAACAGTTAATGGAAAAACAAATGAGGAAAAGTGATTGGCACTGACTTGTGTTTTGACCTATGCTTCTGGTTCACAAGAGCAAACTTGATAAGTTAGCTAGAGAAATTATTTTTTGATCAACTGTTGAGCGAGAGGACCACAATGGCAGCTCTCATTCAGTTAGCCAAATTCTCACATGCATGCTTGGTATCTGGGATCCTAATAAAATAAAATAATAAATATTTTATGATAATAAATAACATCCATATAATGATTTCAATTTTTTAATTTACTTTATTAGATGTGCAACATGTTTTGGATATTTAAATCCTTTTCATGCTTTATATATATATTTACCAACCCCTCCGCATGAGCAGGAAGTGACACAAGGTCAATTTCTTAAGCGGAGTTCAACAGGTTTTAATTTGGAGTTTTCCTTCTCCTAGACCAGTTGCCTAACCAAGGTTAAAGAGCCCAGTCTGCCCTACTATTTATCCATAGATGGAGGGAGAGTAGGATTCATACCTTTCCCAAGGGTATTAGCGCTAAGTGAAATGCAATTACCACATCCAGGATTTGAACTTGGGGCGACGAGTCCATTTCCCATGACTTTAACTATTACACCACGCGCCTCCCACTATTTCAAGCATATATATGTATTTGTCCTGGTAATTAGTTTGTCTGTATGTATGCATATAAAAGTATGGGATGCTCTAACCTCTGAACGTATATATATATATATAAATGCATATAATGAAATGTATACATGGATGTATGTATGTATAGAGGCGTGTGGTCTAATGGTTAGAGTCGTAGGAAATGGACCCGTCGACCTGAGTTAAATTCCTGGATGCTGTTTGCATTTCACATGGTGCTAATACCCTTGGGAAAGGTATGAATCCAATTCTCCTTCCAGCTATGGGTAAATAGCAGGGCAGACTGGGTTCTTCAACCATGGCTGGGTAACCAATCTAGGAGAAGGATCTACAAAATGTTCTCAATCAACTTCGTAATTATCTCAGCTAGAACCAGATAATATTGTTATATACCCATTTTACATCAGGTAATATATATATATATATATTCAGGGGCCAGGTTAGCTCAGTCAGTAGAGCGTTTGGTTAGAAACCACAAGGTTCCTAGTTCGATTCTGGCCCTCGCCAACTCAGCGTATGAGCAGCACAGGGACCTCTGTGGTAAAGGAGCTGATGGTAGGTGTGGCGCTCCACCTCAGATGCCAAAACAATCTCCTTGGTCTAGCGCTAGGGAAAAGGGGATAGACTCCCTCGTTGATTGGCTGATACTGACTTTACTTTTACTTACATCAGGTATATAAATGGAAAGAGAAGAGAAGATAATATGGGTTCTTACTTGTTGTACTTCATCGCTGGCTATTTTCTTCTGGGCTGACTTCTTCCTTTGCTGGGTTTGGTGGTCTGCTCATTTTGTTGCTAATAAATAAGCAAGACTTATTTGATTTTCAAGACGTCTATTCTTTATTTAAAAATCCCAAATTGCACTGAGAAGTTTGAATTTTAGGAGCAAAGGATCCTTACATCTGCTCCTTCTGACTAATGGTCAAAATCTCTAACCAAACTTAATTTCCATTCTCACGCCTTCATATTGACGGAAATCAGGGGTCAAGTAAAGGTCATTACCTATCAATAATATAACCCCCTCCTATTTTGAATCTTCAACAAATTTTAATTCGAAATCTAACAACACTTACAGACATAATTCATAGACTACCCCAAATTATTATTATCTGTGTTATTCGGACTATTGTTCTTATCTTCATTGTTATCTGTACAACGTTTTTGCCATGGACTGAATAAAGGTCTAGGTTCAAAGTTCTGTGATGGCTCCTGATTATGACAAGAAGGTTCCCGATTATGACAAGAAGGTTCCCAAGTTTGAAAAGAAGGTTCCCGAGTTCGAGAAGAAATACCTGAAGAAGGTTGGAGGGCACATCGGCCGAAATGCTGTACAGATAACAATGAAGATGAGGAACAATTGTCTGTATAACGCAGAAATACTAATCATCAAGCCTCATCTCAAACATTCAGAGAAATACCCCTGTAGGGGTTATTTTCGTATTTGCCTGGGGAGTTGTCTGCCCGTTTAATGTCGCTGGTTCCCGCTAGGGGCCTCGTGTATTTAAGCGGCTGTTTTGAATTTTCTTCCTCTTTGCCTGCTGCTTGACCTATGAGACACAATGAGGTAGTCTTATGCCTACCCCTTTCTTTGTGGGGCTTTGCCCCCCCTTACATTACTGTAAGTGATTTCCCAGCATGGACTACTTCACCCCAAATTATTTAACAATATCTCAAATGAGGTGTTTTACCTATGACAGTACTAATAATTTTGATGATCAAATTCCTTTTAAAGCACCACTGTGATCTTTTTTCATCTGAGCAGTCTGGTTCCTATGGTTGCAATACCTTTTATAGTCAAAGAAGCTCAATCAGGAATCTAATGCAATTCAAACAGCCAATCAACACTGGAACTGGTTTATGTGGAAAGTCTGTGTTAGCTGTTTTTTCTTTTTTCATATGTAATACAAATAATTAGTACACAATTATATAGTTTCAAATTATAGCAATATCAACATTTTAAGACCCAATATATTAATGTAATTCAAAATTATTCTAAACATTATTTCTAACACATCTATTTCAATTGTATAATGTGACCAGGTCAGAGTGGGCCTGGGAGTAATAGCAACAAAGAGGTAACTCTACTGTAATGGCAACACCCAGCAAAGAAATGAATAAAGACAGAGTTGACTGGTGAAGACGCTTTTATTTGGGTAAATATGGGAGTTGTCACTTATCCTCCTGTTTTGCAACTGGTCTTCAACGAACATCTTCAACGTGAAACTACAACAGAATACAAATAGACTATGTAGTTTCTCTAATACAACTACTAAAATCGAAAAAGAGGAGGAAAAGTTCCAAGCACGTAATTACCTTCTTGTCGTCTTCAAATCCTGCTGCTAAAATGAATTCGAAAACCAGCACCACCAAACATGTGACTTTTACCGGTGTCAAACTGTGCCTGTACCCACGCAATAGGATGGCTGAACAAAACAAGGGAGATAATTATCTTGCATTTACATCTACTCTCCCCAGAGCTACAAAACTGGAGCCTTACCAATAGAAGCACTTCAGTGTCAAACACAGGACACTCAAATTTAAAATTGGTATACAGGGCATCCCCCCCCCAAAAAAAAAAATTGACTTAGTCTAATAATGTAGTCAATTTTTACTCAAATGATCTCAAATTTTAACAAAGTTTAAAAAGTAACTTTAAAAATTTAATTCCTCCCTAGAGAAACTATGACATTCACTAGCAATGAAAAGACATTTTGTGTGTTATAATATTCTCCAACACAGTTAAACAAGAGTGTTAAGCTTTGAGAAATAGTTTATAAATTCTATTTCCCTCTGAGTATCTTGTTTAGATTTTGAGAAATCTTTTACCATTCAACATGAATCCTATTTAATTTTGTTTGCTTAAGACTTGTAATTACTTAGATATTCTGTAGCGAAATTGAAAGCAGAATTCACAGACTGCTGCCTTTGATGAGCCAACTATGGTTCGTCGTTCAAAGAGGCAACGAGTGGCGTGCTGCGTGTGTAGGCAACCATCCATGGCTGAATGAAATACTGGTGGTGGCGGTCAAACGAGAGAGGTAAAATGTGACGAGCAAAATGGCCTACCTTGGGGTTCAAAACGAGCACGAACATGTTTTGCACGCAGAATGCCGGAAGTAGGAAGAAAAGAAGCGTGAGCATCCTTGGGGGTGCAATTTGTAAGTCATGAATCTCGTTGCTGGCGAGACGAGATTTGTGACATATGCAAATTTTGGCCAGCTAGAACTGGTATAAAAGGAGACAGTCGGACAGAGTGGGAGGACATATTGTCATGGAGACTGAAAAAGACAGGACCAGTTGGGAGTAACTAAGTTGATAGAATTGGTTAGAACATATTCACATTTAAAATGATGTCAATTTTTCTGGACACCCTGTAAATACCATTTAATATTTAGAGTGGTACCCACTCTAAATATACATGAGAATACTGAAATTTTTAATTCCAGTTACAGGTTTATATCAGCTACATTTTAAACATTATCACAAACAGATCTGTTTGGCACACAGATAAGACTCTAACAGGTAGTACCACTATAAGTCACAATAGACTTATAATAACAATGAAAGTGTGATTCTAAACTCCTCAGAACTCCAGAATATGGCTTATTTCCAGTGTGTCCGCATGTGATGCTTCAAATTTGAGTTCCTGGAAAATGCTGAACCACATACTTTACAAGGATATGGTTTTTCACCAGTGTGTGTCTGTATATGTCTTTTCAAACCTGAACTTTGTGAAAAGGCAGAGCCACATACTTCACAAGAATATGGTTTCTCTCCAGTGTGTGTTCGCATATGGCTTTTCAAATCTGAACTCCTGGAAAATGTTGATTTACACACTTGACAACAATATGGTTTCTCTCCAGTATGTATTCGCATGTGACTTTTTAAATTTGCATTCCTTGAAAATTCTGAACCACACACATCACAAGAATATGGTTTTTCACCAGTGTGTGTCTGTATATGTCTTTTCAAACCTGAACTCTGTGAAAATGCAGAACCACACACCCCACAAGAATATGGCTTCTCTCCAGTATGTGTTCTCATATGGTTTTTCAAATCTGTGTTCCTTAAAAATGCTGAATGGCACACTTCACAGGAATATGGTTTCTCTCCAGTGTGCATTCGCATGTGACTTTTTAAAACTGAACTCATTGAAAAAGCTGAACCACATACTTCACAAGAATATGGTTTTTCTCCGGTGTGTGTTCGCATATGGTTTTTCAAATCTGAGTTCCTAGAAAATGCAGATCCACATACTTCACAAGAATATGGTTTCTCTCCAGTGTGTGTCCGAAAGTGGCTTTTCAAGCGAGAACTATCTGAAAATGCAGAACTACATACCTGACAAGTATATGGTTTCTCACCAGTGTGTGTCCGTATGTGTCTTTTCAAGGAGGAACTCTCTGAAAATGCTGATCCACATTCTTCACAAGAATATGGTTTTTCTCCAGTGTGTGTTCGCATGTGTAATTTTAAATGTGAATTTTGTTTAAATACTGAACCACAGACTTCACAAGAGGAAAGTTTCATAATAGGGTGTCTCAGCATGTGTCTTTTTAAATCTGAATTCCTTGAATATGCTGAACCACATACTTGACAGGAATATGTTTCTTCTCCTGTGTGAGTTTGCATGTATATCTTTAAAGTAGAATTCTCTGTAAATCCTGATTTACACTACTTCATCTAATTTGCATGTTTTTTTTCTGCAATTTTGCACTGTGTAAAAAAATCCAATCCACTCACTTGAAAAGTCTTGGGTTTTCCTTCAAGGATGTTTTTGTATATATGCAATAAATGTAAGTAAAATTGGCAGAGTGGCCAAGTGGGACCAGGGAGATTGTTTTTGCCGTGGTGGAGCGCCACACCTACCGACAGCTCCCCACTTTACTAAACAGATCAGATTACCCAATCTGTGCTACTCATGTGCTGAGTTGGTTGGGATCGATATCAAACTATGAATTGCAAGATTCTAAGGCGGATACTCTACCGAGTGAGCCAAACTGGCAATAAATGTAAATTTATTAAAAATGCTGATATAAAGATTTTACAAGAATAAGAGTTGTCTCCCTTGTAATAAAAATTTGAATATGAAGTCAAAGTGCAGATACAAAGAATGTTATTGCTTTGTGATTTGGTAGTTGTATGTTTTTACTTTTTTTTTTTTTTCAAATTTGATAATTGTTGTTCTTCTGTGCAATTGATATCTGTGAAAGAAGAAGAAATATTATTAAACAAAACCAGAAATACAAGAATTGTCTTTAATTATAAAATTTCCTAGAAGCGGCTACCCAGCGTCGCCTGGGTAAAGGGGGGATTTTTAAAAAAAATTCAGTCCCATAGATCCATTATTACTGAATTGTGAGTTGGTTTCCCACAGGATGTCCCATTAAAAATCCCCACATAAAAAAGATCTTGTGCTGATCCAGCCACTCTGAATATAAAAATTAATGTCTACTATTTACAAGATTAAATACAAAAAAAAATTCCATGCTGTTATCCTTTAAATTTTATTTTTTAATTATCTTCACGAATACAAATCAAATCTTTATTATTTTTGCTCAAAAACCAAATATATGGTGATAGTGAATGTTTATATATATTTACTTTGTTGTTAATTGTTTTATTTTTATAGTTTCCTCCAGACATGCATACATACCAACTGCCCTTTATATATGTATAGATTGCTCATGTTATTCTTTAAAACATAAATTATAATATAATTTAGGCTCAGTCATGAATGTTTTAGAACCTTTTGTATGTAACATTTTGTTAAATAGACACAGGGAATCAATTTTGTATGTAAAATTGCATTATTTATATTTGATATATAATTTTAAGGCTATGATATTTATTATGATAATATTATAGCTATCTATATTAATAGTGGAGATTTGGTCTCTCTTTGTAATCGAAACTATGACACTGCTTACATCAAAGTGATTTTTTTTTAATTCTATGAAAAATCAATTGAAAGTAAAATTTTCACAAAAATTTCGATACTAATTTATGTTTAAAATAGTTTTTCCTAAAAACAAATTAGGGGAATTTTTTTTTCACTAGGTCAATCCAAACAAAATATATTTTTTTACTTGTACAATTTTTAAATTTTTCTATAAAGTTAAGAGTTTGAATAATCAAATTTGAAATTTTTAGAAACTGGCAATATCTTTCAAAAATTTTATTTTACACCGCCCAGAGTGCGTTTTTTTCTAGTATATATAATTCTTATATATTCTATTAAGGTTATAAGTGAGTTAGTGTACTGTTGGTTTGAACAACAGCAACTAGCTAAGCACAACTGAACCAGTACCAAGACAGTTGGTACTTATTGAAATCAAGAATAGTCCATTCTTGCATTTGGGTGATTCCATTCCCTGAGTCCTGATTGGTTGCATGGTTTCTATGATATTATGAGGGTTCATAAATAACCTAGCATTGTGAAGTGGTATTGCAGCAAGATAGGTTTGTATTCAGTTATGACTACTTGCTGCCTTGTCTTACCAATTCGATGGTAATTGGAAGTATGATTATTCTACATATATTATTAAAGTTATAATATCTATATCTAAATGATATCTTTTGTATGTAATTTTTTTCAAATAGATCCAGCGATTCAATTTCAAGTTGAAAGTTTATTGTATTCTAGTGCATCACAGCAATCTATATATTAATACTCTTGTTCCTTAATTTTGACCCTTATCATCTTGCAACATTCTCGGGTTAAAAATAAAACCGTTCAAAATATTTCAAGAGGAAATACAAATATGTAAACTCTGATTATCTGGTGTTGCTTATCCGTCAAATTCTTATTTCTTAAGAGTGTTGTAATCTCAGCTAAATAGTGGACTGTTCCGTTTTTATTATAAAGAAAGGGAAGAAAAAGACATGCTAAACAGGAAAAATATAATAAGAAAGAAAGAGAGTAGGGGAAAGCATGTGTAAGCAATAATGCTAATGTATAAAGAAAGGGAAGAAAAAAGACATGCTAAACAGGAAATATAATAAGAAAGAAAGAGAGAGAGTATGGGAAATATAATAAGAGAGAGAGAGAGAGAGAGAGAGAGAGAGAGAGAGAGAGAGAGAGAGAGAGAGAGAGAGAGTACGGGAAAGCACATGTAAGCAATAATGTTAATGTATTTAATGTATAACATTTTTTAGCAAACTTCAGATTTTTTTTTTACTAAAATAAATCACTAATAAAACCTTATAAAAATCTTCTGATATAATTATTCAGACTCTTATCTTTATAGAAAAAATTTTGGATCAAGTATCCAATAGGCACCCCAAATCATCAACTTAATGAAAAGTTCACATTTTAATTTGTCACCGGTAACTTCCGCTTCCAAATTTTTATTACCAAACGATTTTAATCAGTTTATGAAGATGTTGAACTTACAATACATTAAATAAATAGATGATTGGTACACGTAATCAAATTAAAATTCAATAGCAAAATCTTTTTTTAAATAAATACTTTTTAATCAGAAGTTTATGAGTATTTTTCAACACTTAAATAAAAAAGACGAAAGACGTTTTTATACTAAAATAGTTTTTACTTAATCAGAAGAAAAATGCAATTATGTTTATTTAAATAAAAATACAGTTTTTATTTGCAAAATATTTTTTAATGTTTATTTAAATAAAAAGATGCTGTTCAGAAATAGTATCACAAAATTTGTAAAATTTGTTTTTGTCAGATACAATATAAGTTTTAAAAAAATCATCTGTTTGTTTATTTTCAAATATTTGAAAGATGAAGTTACCGGCGATGAGTTAAAATATGAACCTTTCATTAAGTTGATGATTTGGGGTGCCTATTGGATACTTGGTCCGAAATTTTAAAATCGTTTTTTATTCGTTTCATTTTTTTTCCAGATTTTCTAAAATAAAAATAAAAAAAACTCGTAAAAAATATTTCCCCGAATATATTTTAGGAAAAACCTATTTTAAATATAATTCCATGAACAGTTGAATAATCACCAAAATTTTCGTGAAAATTTGACAGTTGATTTTTCGTAGAATTTTTTTTAAAAAGACGGTTGTCATAACTTGTTTTTGGCTACGTTAAATTTCAATTGATTTAATGGTGCGAAAATGTAAACATGGTTTTCGTTTATAATTTTCATTATTTCCGTAAGCTGAAAATTAAAAAAAAAAAAAAATTAGGGCTTCTTTTAATGTTTCTTCTTTTGAATGGTCCAAAAATTTTGAAGATAATATTAACCTTTATTCAAGTTTCACTGTGTTAAATATAAGAGGGGGTGAATTTGACACGGCATATTGGACATCCGTACGGGACGATATAATGTTTACAAAACTCTGTGTTGAATGGATATGACTACTATTTTTTATGAAATGTTTTTATTTTTGAGAAAAACGTGTCACTTGACCGTAATGAGGATTGAGTTACAATGTACACATTAAACAGGACCCTAATTTTGAGTCCGTTCTGTTTTTTTTTTGTTTTGTTTTGTTTTTTTACACAGTCCCTCCATTAGAATGAAAACAAAGAAAAATTTTCTAATAATAACGAAAATTACTTTAATTTAAATAAGAAAGAAAGAAAAAAAACATTAAAAAAAGAACAGTACAAACTTAAATTAAATAATCGGAACTAAACGTTTTATAATTAAAAAAAAATATATTGACACATTTTTATTTGTAAACAAAATAAATGAATGAAGACGAGGTTTACTTACGCCTTTCGTTTAATTTCTCTCAATTTTTACGGCAATTCAACATCGCATAAAAGGGAGAAACTGTAAAATTTGAAATTAACTAATATTTTCTACTTGAATTAATTTAAAAGCAGCCGTCATTTGTGATCGAGGCAAAAATTATTTTGTAGAGAGCGCAAATCAAGGGAGATAATTTACAGGAAATTATAAGGAAAGTGAATTAATTTTTTTATTTTATTATGACTATAAAGAATATTGGCGCTCCGGGCGTAAGTTTTAATGTAATTAAATATATCTAACTAGCAGGACCTGTATATACACCACAGAATGATAATTTGATTATTACAACGTTTGATATGTTTACTTAAGAGTTATTGCAATAGTTCAAATATAATAATCTTGATTTAACTCTCTCACCTTTTTTTTTTCTTTTCATCTTTTCATGATATCCAAATAAAATAGATTATCCTTATCGCTTCTGTGCGCTCACCCCTCTCTCTATATATCCCCCTCTCTCTCTCTATCCTTCCCTATCTTTCTTTCTTTCTTCTTATATTTTTTCTGTGTAACATGTCCTTTTTCTTCCTTTCTTTCTTTATAATAAAAACGGAATGGTCTGTTATTTATCTGAGGTGGTGACACTCATAACAAATAAGAAATCGGTGATTAAGCAACATCAGATAATCATGATTTTTATTTTTGTGTTTTTTGATCTTTGGGCGGTCTTATTTTTAACCAGAGAGTGTTGCAGGATAACGACAGTCAGAAGATGAAGAAACAAGAGTATTGATATATAGATTAGAAAAACTAAAGAAATTAAATAAAATGTATATAAAAGATTACACTTAATTTAATTATATTTTGATTGGTTTAGAGATAAAAACATTTATAGGATATTTTAATACAAACAATAATATTAGAGATCAATAACACCAAATAATTATCTATTAAACCCGGTTTTGTTAAAACCAGAATGCGAATTAACCACACCATATATCATGTAAAGCAGGATTTTAAATGCATTAATAACATGGGCTGTTTTGAGGCAAATCTAACTCAGATTTACATAAAGATATCTGTAAATGCAAGATAATTATCTCCCTTGTTTTGTTTGGCCATCCTATTGAGTGGGTACAGGCACCGTTTGACACCGGTAAAAGTCACATGTTTGCACGGCGCTGGTTTTGAATTCTTTTAGCAGCAGGATTTGAGGCGACAAGAAGGTAAATACATGCTTGGAACTTTTCCTCCTCTTTTTCGATTTTATTAGTTGTATATTAGAGAAACTACATAGCCCTTTGTATTCTATTGTAGTTTCACGTTGAAGACCAGTTGCGAAACAGGAGGATAAGTGACAACTCCCGTATTTACCCAAATAAAAGTCTTCATCAGTCGACTCTGTCAATACTCATTTCCTTGCCTTGGGTGGCCGTCACAATATCATTAATAAATAAGATTTATTCTATATATTATTTGCTTTTGACTATGACTGTAAATTAAATACTAATTGACAAACCTACACAATTCCTGAGTGTATTGTAATGAAAGCAATGATGTAGTTTCGGTTAACTTAAAATTTGCTGAATTATAAAATTCTATAATCTTTTTTCAGGTGAATGTGTTTTAGTCTTGCAAATTTTAACATATATATATATATATATATATATATATATACATATATATATATATGGGGTGAAGAAATTGATGGATGTTTTATAGATGACATGATACATCCTGATGAAGGTTTAATGAAACCGAAACATTTAAGTGTTGATAAATAAATTCATCCTATTTTTGAAACACTTGTTTTTTCAAATTTCTTAATATTGTCGGATTTATTTCCATATTTACTCCCATATATATATATATATATATAAATATATATATATGGGGGGGGGTAAAAAAGTAATGGCATTTTGTTTAGGACAGGTATAATTACCAACACAGGAACACGTATCATACATCAAAATGAAGCTGGTCCTCTGTGGATCACATCCTTACTTCTTCATATAGTCACCGTTTCTCTCAATAGCAATGTTCCACCTTCAAATGAGAGCATGCATCTCTGCCCCATAAAATTCTATTGACTGTTCTTTGAGCCACTTCTTCTCTACAGATTTCATTTCCTCGTCACTGGAATAATGTTTGCCTCAGACTATCATCTCTTCAGCCCAATGAAAGAGGATTTGAGAGGCAAATATCTTCACGTTTCTTTTAAACCCCATTATATACTTGGTTCTTCCCTCTTGTGGGTTGTCAGGCTGAAAAGTATTTAAAGGAAGGAAAAGGAAGAGACAAAGACAAAAGATACTTTTAAGATTCAAACTTTATTCCTAGGTTCATAGTTATTTCTTGAAGGGGAGATTTTCTTCTGAACCAGTCAACAATATGTTCTCAGTCAAGGCCTGAGTTAGAATGCCCAAGAGATTTTCTATGTGGTAGTATTTTAGTATAAAAACGTCTTTCATCTTTTTTTAAATCATCATAAGTGTTGAAAAATATTTATAAATTTCTGATTAAAAAGTATTTATTTAAAAAAAAGATTTTGCTATTGATTTTTAATTTGATTATGTGTACCAACCATCTATTTATTTAATGTATTGTAAGTTCAACATTTCCATAAACTTCTGATTAAAATCATTTGTTTACAAAAGTTTGGAAGTGGGAATTACCAGTAATGAGTTAATATATGAACTTTTAATCAAGTTGATGATTTAGGGTGCTTATTGGTTACTTGGTCCAGTGAAACAATGGAGAATAATTTTCTTCTCTTCAATGGACCACTTAGCTATATTAGTTTCTCTTTCTGGTGGTCCTGGCTTAGCCATGTCAGATTCCAGGACCAGTACCAGTACTAAGCTGGTCTGGTAGGGTACCCAGCTTAAAAGGTGCACCATTAATTTTGGCATCATTTAGCCCAGAGCTTAACTATGAGGAGGGAGAATATTTGGTCAGGGTTTACTTCTGAGGGGAAGTATCCTCATGTCAGATACTGACAAACCCCCGTACAGAGAGACTGAAGACACCTGAGGTAGTGTCTTGAAGGCTTTTCAATGTGTATTCACATGTGGTTTTTAAAACTTGTATTCCTTGAAAATTCTGATCCACACACTTCACAAGAATATGGTTTCTCTTCAGAATGTGTTTGCATATGGGTTTTCAAATGTACATTTGTTAAAAAGCTGATCCACACACTTCACAAAAATATAGTCTTTCTTGCTTTAAAAAAAAAAATTTTTAAATAATTTTTTAGAGACCAAAGGATACTGTATATAAAGAAATCAAGTGTTAGTCCTAGAAAGGGATTTTCTAGGACTAACACTTGATTTCTTTATGTACAGTATTTATATCCAAGGGCTCATTTTAGGATGGAATATGCTCCTTTAATAGCTGCTATTTGCATTTCATATCACTTTGATTCAGCTGGTATTCAGTGTGTATTCATATAAAGGTTTTCGCTTCAGAATAGCATTATTTCTCTTGGGTGTGTGTTGCTCTGTGTTCTTTCAAAAGTGATTCGTTTGAAAATGTCAAGGCACAAACTTTACAATATTAGGTTTCCTTTTTAGTATGTGTTTGCATGTGACGTTTTAAATGTGAACTCTCAGAAAATGCAGATTTACAGATTTCGCAAGAATATGGCTTCTCCCCAGTATGTGTTCGTCTATGACTTTTTAAATGAGAACTCATTGAAAATGTAAGTCCACAGAAATTACAATAATATGGTTTTTCTCCTGTATGTATTCGTACATGGCTTTTCAATTGTGAGTTACTTGAAAATGCTGAATCACACACATCACAGGAATATGGTTTTTCTCCAGTGTGCATTCGTATATGAACTTTTAAATGTGTGTTGTTTGAAAATGCTGAACCACATACTTCACAAGAAAATGGTTTCTCTCCTGTATGTGTTCGCATGTGTCTTATTAAGGTTGACCTCTCTGAAAATGCTGAACTGCATACTTCACAAGGATACGGTTTCTCGCCAGTGTGTGTCCGCATGTGTCTTTTTAAATCTGGATTCCTTAAAAATGCTGAACCACATACTTGACAAAAACAATTTTTCTCTCCAGTGTGCGTCCGCATGTGGATTTTCACATTTGATTTAATTGAAAATGCTAAACCACAAACTTCACAAGAATATGGTTTCTCACCACTGTGTATCCACATGTGTCTGTTCAAATCTGAATTCCTTGTAAATGTTGAATCACACACCTCACAAGAATATGGTTTCTTTCCACTGTGTATCCACATGTGTCTGTTTAAATCTGAGTTCCTTGTAAATGTTGAACCACACACCTCACAGGCATATGGTTTCTCTCTAGTTTGTTTCTGCATCTGTAGCTTTTTAAAGTAGAATTCTCTGGAAATGCTGATTTATAATAATATGTTCTCTTTACACTTTTAAACTGAGTGAAAAAAGCCCAATCCACTCGCTTGACAAGACAACGGTTTCTCTTTGGTGTCTTTTATACTCACTTTTTCAGAATGTATTATCTTTTTTTGATATGTGGTTGCCTGTGTTTTATTTTAATTCAATAATGTTTCTCTGCTGCAATATCTGTGAATAAAAAAGAGGTATTGTTAAACAAAAACAGGAAATACATAAATTATCTGCAGCTGCAAATTATAACTCAATTTTTTGTCAAAAAACTACAATACAACAATGGCTAATTTACATATGTACCATCCTCCTCCTATAAGATGAGGGTCAATTCCTTTCTTGCTCTCTTTTGTTCCAGTTAGTATTCCCTGTATTACTGACATTAACTCTTAACACCCAGTTGAGATTTTTCTAAGTCCAGAGCATTCCTATAAGGATATATAAAAAAAAATGGCTAAAAATGACCTTTGCACCTAAAGTTATCTATTATTTCCCTTAAATCAAAGATTTCTATATACATTTAATATTAAATTTAAACAAAGGCTATTGTTTGGAGCTGATTAGTTAAAACGAATGTGACTTCCAGCTGGGTGGAATGAGGTGGTATAGGACTTTAAGAGTTAAAACATTGAAGAGGTAAAGTAAGTAAAATTGGCAAAGTGGTCTAATATTGGTATCAGCTAGACAGTGAGGATGTCTATTCCCTTTTCACTAGCACTAGACCAAAGAGATTGTTTTTGCATCTGAGGTGGAGCATCACACCTACCATCAGCTCCCCACTTTACTGCACAGAACCATGTAATTTTTAGGTGGATACTCTACTGAATGAGCTAAACTAGCCCTTTTTAGCAACAAATATAAGTGAAATGTGTCTTTCCTTTCAAATGGATTGTTTGTTGGTTGGTTGGTTGGCTGGTTAGTTTTTACGGCATGTCAACCCTTGTCGGGTCATTTTATGTCAAAGACATTTTGTTTTATTCATTTTTGATAAGTATTTAATTTTTTTAAAAACTAAATTATTTTTAAAACCCATTTTTAAACTCATTTTTTCCCTTCTATTTAACCCATAGATGGGACCCTAACAGGTACTACCACATCGGGTTTCAGTGAACCTTGGAATAATGGTGATGAAGGGGTACTCCACATTCCCCAGAACTCTAGAATTGGAACTTCACTATTGGATAGAGTTTAACATCATACATAAGACATAAGTCTTTCCGTGCGTTCTAGCACATATATGATAAAAAGGATTGACGGTTTGCCATAAGGGCAATTGCATGTCATGGACAGCTCAGCCACCAGGATTCCATCTTTAAGCATCACAGGTTGCCTCATTGGGGGGTTTAACCTCTCTGCAGAGGTTCAATTGGTGTATTTTATAGATAATCAATCATGCAGAAATCTGATCTCACTGATAAGATAAAGCAACATTTTTTCACACTATAGCCATGTTAGTGCTATTGTACAACTGCACCCCTTATTAGATGCAGACTATGCAGATGATCTAGCACTTCTCACAAATACACCTGCACAAGCTGAATCACTGCTGCATAGCCTAAATGTAGCAAGAGGCATTGGTCTCTATGTAAACTCAAAACATAGTTCATGAATTTTAAACAAGGTGGAGACATCTCCACACTGCATGGTTAGCCTCTGAAAGTAGTAGGCCAGTTCAAGGTAGTAATATCTCATCTACAGAAAGCTATGTTAATACATATCGGGAAGGCATGGACTGCTAGAGACAGATTATCAATCATCTGATCTCTTGGATAAAATAAAGTGAGAATTTTTCCAAGCTGTAGCCATGTTAGTGATACTGTATGGCTGCACCACTTGGACTTTAACAAAACACTTAGAGAGTTAGATGGAAACTGTACAAGGATGCTGCATGCTGTCTTGAACAAATCTTGGAAGCAACACTCAACAAAAAAGCAGCTGTAAGGCCACTTGCCCCCTATCATGTAAAACATCTGAGTAAGATGAACACAGTTGGAAAAGCAAGACAAACTCATAAGTGATATTCTCCAGTGGATATCTACACATGAACATGCTAGTGTAGGCTGATTAGCAAAAACCTACATCAATCAAGGGAGGTTGGAGAGAGGGAGAGAGAGGGAGAGAGAGAGAGAGTCATGGATATTATTTGTCTGTATTTTGAGACAAGTCTTGATGTGAATTTTAATTTTTTGGACAATTGATTTTTCAGACTATTGTCCACATGTTTATTGTGGTAGTTATTAAAAAAAAATTGGTCAGGGTAGCCTAAATTCGGTATCAGCCAATCAGCAAGGGATTCTATCCCCTTTTCCCTAACGCTAGACCAAGGAGATTGTTTTTTCGTCTGAGGTGGAGCACCACACCAACCATCAGCTCCTTACTTTACTGCACAGATCCCTGTGCTACTCATACGCTGAGTTGGCAGGCTGTTAGGCTTGTGGTTTGTAGCCGAACGCTCTACTGACTGAGCTAACACATTATTATTTTGACTTTATCCCACAAGGGTAGATGGTTTCACTTTTCATTCCATATATATATTTACCAACCCCTCCGCACGAGCAGGATGCAACACAAGGTCAATTTCTTAAGTGGAGTTCAGCAGGTTTGAATTCAGAGTTTTCCTTCTCCTAGACCGGTTGCCTAACCAAGGTTAAAGAGCCCAGTCTGCCCAACTATTTACCCATAGCTGGAGGGAGAGTAGGATTCATACCTTTCCCAAGGATATTAGCGCTAAATGAAATGCAATTACCATGTTCAGGATTTGAACTTAAGGCAACGAGTCCATTTCCCATGACTTTAACCATTACACCACGCGCTTCCTACTTTTCATTCCATATATGGTCAGCCATACCTGAATTTTCTGTTTCCTCTCTACCACTGCTTTTTCGATGTCCTTCTCAGATTACTTTGCCAACTTTATTGTGATAATTATAAATTATAATTGATCAACTGTCAAACTATATCAAAAATAATTTCCCATTACCATACTCTTTATTTACCTTGTACCTCACTTGTACAGGTTAGGCACAAGGCCCTATTAACGTGGGACCACCCACAAACTGAAGCTCATGAGTGGCGGGTGAAAAATTGCGTCAATCCCGTCGGCATTCCCCCTCAAGGGGGCCCCTCAGGCGCTGGGCAATAAATCCAACCCTGCCCCTTTAAATCAAGGGGGCAGGTGTTGCCTGGGGGATGGCCCCATGGGATCGACGCTGTTAATTATAGCAATCCCCACCCGATGGTCGGGTTTGCATACTAATAACTTGTATGCATACTAATATCCATAACTTGGATCATTACTATACTCAGATACACAGGAAACACCTGAGGAAGGCCAGAGAATACAGCGGTCAAAACGTTGTGCTACTAACTACCACAATAAAGATGAGGACAATAATCTGGAAAATCAAAATTATTCAGTGTCATGGATATCCATGTTTTCAGAGCGACCTGATCATGATTATGATTATTACAGATGGTCTCGAAGGTTGCGAGGAGAAAATTTTGAAATCATTTTGGTAAATCATTCAGACATTTGGAAAACATTTTTAGAGACGTTTATTGATAGTTTGTCTTTGATGCTGTTCCTTTGTTTAATGGCATATCAATCTTCAAGGGTTATTTAATGCCAAAGCCATTCTTGTTGAAGAACATCAGTAGTATTATTTAACCCATAGCTGGGGGATGAGGGGATTCATAAATTTCCCTGTAATTCTTTAGAGTTTTGAAGTCTTTTTTTTTTTTTTTCAGTGCATTTTTAAAAAAATCATTTAATCATTTTCAGAACAGTTTTACACATAATTTTGTAAATTACAATAAAAATTAAAATTTTGAATTTCAGGGTTGATAAAAACGATCATTTAAAAAATAAATTAATAAATTGGTACAAATGCAGAATAGCACACAAGAGATAATATCATTAGATTACTTATAAAAAGCATTACATTTCACAGAAATACTTGAAACTTTTGAGACACTAGGGTTAGGGTTAGGCTACTTGGGGAGTTTCTGTAATTAATGCTATTTATACGTAAAATGTTATTCTAATGACATTATCACTTGCGCTTATTCTGCATTTTTACCAATAAATGAAATTCAGTGATTTGAAAATAAAATGTAAAATTTTAATGGATTAGATTTAAAAAAAAGGATTAAATCTAATGGTGAAAAAATATTTTCGCCTAAGAATATTTGGTAGACTGTGAATTCAGGAGTGTACATTTTTACCATAGTCTACCGGATAGATGTTAGTGGAATATGAAATGAAGTCCAATTTATATATTCTTAATTTCTCAACTTTTAATTTCTCATACTTTTAATAAAAATCAAACTCTAAGGAAAACATAACTTAATATGTTAATTTGTTAATAATAATTTTTCTTTTAAAATTAAACAACAGCATTAATTGATGTTGCATAAATTTAAAGTTTTTGCGTAGTGATTCAGTCATACACTTTTTTGATTTCAGAAATGCAAAAGTGGACTATCTTAAGTTGTTTTTTTTATTTTTATTTTTTTATATTGTTACTCTGAAATAGAAATATGGTAAAATAACCAGCGAATATTAATTTTTAGTTTCAGTATAGGACTTGATAAATTTATAATCTCAATTCCCTTAAAATAAACACGCTGAGGTGAAAGAATTGTATAACTTAATCACTACGCGACAACTTCAAATCTATCAAGTAATGCTGTCGTTTTTTTTTTTATTATAAATAAATTAACGTAATAAATTATTTTTTTCTTAGAGTTTGGTTTTTATTAAAAGTATTAATCCCAGTTGAGAAACTAAAAATATATAAATTGGACTTCATTCTACTAACGTCTGTTCAGTAAACTATGGTAAAAATTTTACACCCCTGAATTCAGTCTAACAAAAAAACATTTTTTTTTCTTTGTAAATAAACTAAAATTAATGAAGATAAGGTTGTACTTACTCCTTTCGTCTGATTTTTTTCACTTTTTTACTAAAATGCAACATTGTAGATGAAAAGAAAAAACTCTAAAATTTTAAATAAACTATTTTTTTTTCTTTTTGAGTTAAATCTAAAAACATCCGTCGTTAGCGACCGATGCAAATGTTTTTATAAAAATCAGAAATCAAGGGAGATAATCCAAATTATGAAGAAGGATTTTTATTTTTACCACCGGAACCACCAAATAATTTAGACACGCAATAAAATCTTTAAAGTTTACAATAATTATTAATTTAAACCAAACAAACAACTTATTTTGTATTGCACTACTGAATAATACAATACAAAATAAATTGGTTGCTCGGTTTTGCAGCATAGCAACCTTTTTCAAGTCATTTTGATAAACAAAGGATACAAGTTGCTAGGCACCTCCAATTCAATGTGTAAAATTACATCCCTCTATATTCAACACAATAAAACTTGAATAAAGGTTGATATTTACGTCAAAGTTTTTGAACAATTCAAAAGAAGAAACATTTTTTTTTAAATGCTCATGATTAAAAAAAAAAAAATTTCAGCTTACGGAAATAATAAAAATTATGAACGTGAAAGAAAACAATGTTTATATGTTCGCACCATTGAAACAATTGAATTTTCATGTAGCCAAACACAAGTTACACCTACATTTTTTTTAATCTATGAAAAATCAATTAAGAGTCAAATTTAGATACTTATTTATCTTTAGATTAATTTATGTTTAAAATAGGTTTTCATAAAAATATATTAGGGGAATTTTTTTTTACTTGGTAAACCTCCCCTTATTTCATTTTATGAAATCTGAACAAAATATATTTTGATTGTACAATTTTTAATTTTTTCTATGAAGAAAGAGTAGGTACCACCCAAATGTTTGCTGATTTTCATTGTAAAAATGAATTAAAATTATTCAAATTGATTATCTAAGGTCAAATTTTTGTTTAAGTCAAAAAATAGTGACATACTAAGCATTGTGGGGATTAAAAAAAAAATGAAAATGAAAATAAAAAAACCCTCTAAAAAATTGACCATGTGTCACAATCTGCTCATGCAGAAGTGTTGGTAAATACACATACACATTGTGTGTGTGTGTGTGTGTATATATATATATATATATGGAAATCTGATCTCACTGACAAGCTAAAGCGACAATTCTTCCAGGCTTGTTCCCAGAAGAGTACTCACTACCATCCGAACGATGATAAAACAGGAAATTTCCAAGATTTAGCCGTGTCCGTATTGCTGTATTGCTGTACCACTTGGTCTTCAAATCGTTGCCTACTTTAAGTCGCTCACAGTGTAACTCCCATCACTGCGATGCTACCGTAAACCAATGATAGTTAGTTTATTATTATTAAGCAGAAGGACTCAGATTACAATGATAATCGCATTTGAATAGAATGAGTTCTGAAGTCTAAAGATAGTGAAAGATTTGAAATATCTCATTATACAGGTACAAAATAGCAAGAATATTTGGTTCAGCCTATGAGAAATTTTATAGGAAAAGGGTTAACAAAATTTCTGTAGACAAAAGTTAGAAAGAGAAAAGCAGCAGTTGGAAGAAAGGGAGATTTATTGGGAAAGATAATTATGGGTGATGTACCGTTGTGGTATATTTTCACGGTACCAAAATGATATAAGTAACGTTGTCCTTTTTTCCGGGCACTAAAACGATATCTGTAAGGTGGCGCGGCGGCGGTGTATATTGTATAGCTGGTCTCGTCCACGTGCCTCTGCTAAAATGGTGTTGATAGAAATTATAACACGAGAAATATGTCGTCACAACTGCTAGCCTTTATTATCGTGCTCGTCTAGTGGGCTCGTACCAGAGAGGAGGAAAGGCAGAGAGAAAGAGAGAGAGAAACTGTTAAACTACTGTGACCCCATACTAGGGTCCAGAGACCCGTCCGTTCCCCTAGGCGTCCGAAAGCAAAAAGAGGCCGGTCCCTTTCTTCGTTGTTCCACGTCACCACGTGACTTCCGGTCAACACCCGACTTCCGGTTGCCACTCAATTCTCAGTTCGGGGTCAAACTATGGTCAAATCATCGTTCATCCTGTTTTGGCTCATCACTATTTTTTAAACCTTTATCATCTCTTATTTCTTCCTCCTCCTTCCATTAGTAGTCCTTGCCAAATGAATCTTGCTACAGGGATTAAAGAGATAAAAAATGTGGGTAATGGAGGGGGGCACTTTTTAGTTATTGGATTGATTTTGCTTGGTTAGTGTCATCACATGGATGTTTGATTGATTAGATTTGACATCTTGTCAACCCTCATTGGGTTTGTAGGAAGCGCGTGGTGTAATGGTTAAAGTCATGGGAAATGGACTCGTCGCCCCGAATTCAAATCCTGGATGTGGTAATTGCATTTCACTTAGCGCTAATACCCTTGGGAAAGGTATGAACCTTACTCTCCCTCCAGCTATGGATAAGTAGCAGGGCAGACTAGGCTCTTTAACCTTGGTTAGGCAACCGGTCTAGGAGAAGGAAAACTCTGATTTCAAACCCGTTGAACTACGCTTAAGAAATTGACCTTGTGTCACATCCTGCTCGTGTGGAGGGGTTGGTAAATATATATTGGGTTATTTTATGTTAAAAAAGTTTTGTTCATTCTTGATGGGTACTCAATTTTTTTAAACACATATTTTTAAAGCTCATTTTTTTCTATATAACCCATAGATGGGACCCTAACAGGTGCTACCACTCCGAGTCAGAGTGGACCTGTGAGTAATGGTTGAAAAGAGAAAGAAGGAAAGAAGAGGACATCAAGTTTGTATTTATTTTTCTTTATCCTACCCTGTCCCTTATTAATTTTTTGTCTTCATAGTGATGGTTTGGTTTGGTCTGGTCTGTTTTACGGCATATCAACCTCAGTGGGTCATTTAATGCCGACAAAGTTTTGAAATAAATTCATTTATAATGGATACTCAATTTTTTTTTATAAATACATTTTTCTATTTAACCCATAGATGGGGCCCTAACAGGTACTACCACTCCGGGTCAGAGTGGACCAGGGAGCAATGGTGATGAAGGGGTGCTCTACATTTCCCAAACCTCCAAATCAGGAACCTCACCATCAGATAGAGTTTAATGTCATTCCCAGGACATGTAGACCCTCAGTCACAGCCTCCTAGCACCTATATGATAAAAGGGGGTTGGAGTTGCCATAAGGGCAATAGGGTTGGGGCAATCATATAGGTGCTAGGGCTTGACGTGACCAGCCGATTGATCAGAGTCTTCATAATGAAAGAAATGATGTAACTCAGAGCTCAACGTAGGTGTGAACATGTCTTGTGTGCAAGATGAAGTGAAGGGCTCGATAAAAAAGAAATTATTGAGGAAACATGATCTCAGAACCAGGAGAATTGACTAGAATGTATTTGCATGCATGCAAAATTTTTTTAGATCAAGCTGTGCATAAAACACTAGTTGACAGGGAAAGAGGTGATATGATTTGGAGCATGCTATTGAGTTTATATTGGAGATTGCTGTGTTATTGTGTGAAAACAATTATGGGATCAGTTTACAAATATCACTTTGTCATCAGAAAATATTATCATCATGTTGTATATCATATCATTATTATTATCATAAAAATATTATTAAGACAACGTGAGTTCTTTGTAGGAATAATGTTACGCTTACAGTCTTTCTTCCTACTTAGATTGCTGCTGTCTTCTGGCAAAAAAACAATCTCCTTTTATGTCGGCATAATTGCATGGGCAACGCTATACTCACGCCACGAACATGACAAAATGAGACCACACCTTATAAATCTGCTCGTCAATGGCGACTATGCTTATTTAGCTTAGTTCAGGCAAAACCTGATAAGCTAAGCAGATGCATTTCGCCGTGGGTAAGTAAGCTTGTTCATCACAATATTTATTAGTTATAATATAAAAATACTATTAACACAATATTAACAATAGTGAGTGAGTCTCCCCCTCCCATTGTTTTTTCACATGAAAACAAATGATACCTGGAAGACAACGCCCAGTGAGATTTTCTTTTTACTTCTTAAAACCACAATGGGTAGTAACTTTACTCACCTTAAGGTAATAATATGCATATCATAAACTGAACTCCCACAACACTCTATCTATCCACTTTGAAAATGTATTCAAAAAGAAAAGGCTGCTTTCTGACCAATCACAGCCTGCATCAAAATAAAAAGCCTGCAATGTGTTTATATCATTCTTTTTTCTTCTCACTTAATAAATCTGCTTGTAGATGTATGCTGAAGTTACAGAATACACAAAATAAGCAACCTCTTTGCTCAGTAATATTTGTTTGCTGGTTTGATGTTATGGCATCAACTCTTGGGTTTTATGCTGAAGACCTTTCTTCATTCTCGTTAGGATATTCCATGTCTTTTTAACTCATTTTTAAATCTATTTATCCATAAATGGGACCTTAACAGGTACTATCACTCTGGGTCAGACTGGAGCTGGGAGTAATGTCAATAAAAGGGTGTAACTGCCGCTAAACCGACCAGTTAATTATGTCTTATTTTTATATAAATATTTTTGTTTATAAAAATTAACTACAACCACAGTATTCAATTTAGGATAGTTCAATGGGTTTAATATCATTTGATGCCGAACACTAGTTTCTGCGGTCTATGAACCCTAACCGGAAAAGGGTAAGGGGAAGTCAGAATACAGTGTTTTCGTCAACTGGTCAGATGAGGCAAAAAATGGTAAGAATTTCCATTTCTTTGAAGAGATTCCTATTTCTTTGAGGATTTTCGCATTTCTTAAAAGTATTTGCTGTATATGTCATTAAATGTTGTTTGTCCTTGTACAGTTTCACAGTGTTTATTAAATAAACTTAATGACATCAGTAAAAGAGCATCACGCCATTCCCTTTGTTTGAGACCAGTAGGCAGTTAAAAAGGGTACTCCACACTCAGCTTAATTGGAACTTCACTATAAGATATAGTTTAACATCATACCTAGAACACTATCTCAGTAATTTGCTTCTTCTTCTTCTTTTTTGTCTCTTCTTATTCTTCTTCTTCTTCTTCTTTTTCTTCTTCTTTAAAAAATATGCTACATTTATTTTTTTAACAGAAGGCCAGTTCTTTATAAATTGTGACTCTGGGAGCGGCCATGTTTTACTTTCAGAGATATCTTGCATGAAAGACATATGTAAGCCTACTTCACCTAATGAAGTAAGTTTCTCCTGTCGCTATATTCTCTAGCACAGAAAGATATTGTCCACAAGAAATGTTTCTGAAATAAGTATAATAATAAGCATAAACAAATAAAACCAAAATATATATGTAAAAATTCTTGAAAGGTTTAGAAAGAAAGATTTAAAAGAATTGATTAAAAGAAAAATATATAGAGAGATATAGATATAGATAACGATAGATCTAAGTTTTAATATAAGAAAATATTTCATTAAATTATAAAGACTAACAAAAATGAATAAGAATGTTTAGAAAGAGATTACACTTATCTTTATTTTATCTTATTTGATTTCTATATAAGATTATAGATAGGATTGATTTTAATGCGTTTTAAAATAAAGATTACATCAGAAATCATTAACATAAATTAATTATTAAACCTGATTTTGTTAAACCCTCTATGCAAATTAGCCACACCATATATAATGTAAACCTATTTCTTAGTGATATATAACACACATTACAGGATTTTAGATGCATTAATAACATGGGTTGTTCTGAGGAAAATCTATGAGCTTTAGAAAGAAAGAGGTCATAAAAAGAATGAATTGCAATAAATACAGAAGAAAGAAATGATACATCTTGGTTGAGATAGATAGATAGAGAGAGAGAGAGAGGATATAATTATATAATATATATATATATATATAGAGAGAGAGAGAGAGAGAGAGAGAGAGTGTGTGAGAGAGAGAATTGAATGTGGGAAGGGAGGAGAATAAAAGACGAACAAGGAGAGATAGATAGAGAGAAAGAATTGAATGTGTGTGTGTGAGAGAGAGAGAGAGAGAGAGAGAGAGAGAGAGAGAGAGAGAGAGAGAGAATCCTGTGAAATTCAGAGAGAAAGAAAAAAAAATCCAATAAAACTATAAAGAAAAATTATTAATTTTTACTTTATTAAATTAGTAAAACATTTAAATATCAACATTTCAGACTTAACAAATAGAAATGATAAATCAATAATTTTAAAAGTTTATCAAAAATCAATGAAACTCTTTTTTTTCTTAATCTTTTAGAAGAAAAAAAGATGTGAATATTTTTCTTTGTACATACATCTATGAATATACTGGCTGAAACTTTGTGTTAAAAACAAAAATAATCTGAAGAATTCTTAAACTGTGAATAACTCTTCTCAAAATGATAATTAATGAATGAAGTCTTTTCTAAGAATATGGTTTTTATACAATTTTTGTCCAAGTAAATATTATTCTAAGTGAAATGTTTTGTGGTTCAACTGTTATTACTATGATCAATCTGTAGTATCTGTATTGACCAAGTTCTCTCTCTACTCATTAAATGTCACACTTTCACACTGATCCGCTATGCTGTTCAAGCTTGCTGAAATGAAAACTGATCCCACTACTGCAAAATATTGGACTTTACATCCACCTTCCGCACTTCCACAATGTCTATCATTTCCAGTCTGCTATAAAAAAAAAAGTCTCACTTATCCACATCACTATTTCTCAGGCCATGTGGTAAGCAAGTTTACTCTTTCACACCATTTTCCTATGCATACTCAAGTTTGTTGAAATGAAAACTAATCCTTTCTGTAATATTATTGGACTTAACATATTATTGAAAAATCAGTTTTTGGCTCGGTGACAAGCAAGACGGATGCAAATGACAGCCAGTTCATTAAGTGTCTTTCCTTACAAGGGTTCATATCAAACCTGAAGAAAGTCGCAGAATATACTGGCTGAAACTTTGTGTTAAAAATAAAAATAATCTGAAGAATTCTTAAAACTGTGTATAACTCTTCTCAAAACGATAATTAACTCTTAACATCCTCTTGGGAATTTTCTAAGTCCAGAGTCCCATTTCTCTAAGGATTTATCAATAAATGGCTTTTTCATTTAAAGTTACCTGTTATTTCCCTTAAATCAAAGATTTCTAAATGTTTAATATTGCATTTAAATAAAGGCTATCATTTGGGGTAGATTCCAGCTGGGTAGAATGAGGTGGTATAGGATGTTAAAAGTTAATGAATGAAGTCTTTTCTAAGAATGTTTTTTAATACAATTTTTGTCCAAATAAATATTATTCTAAGTGAAATGTTTTGTGATTTAACCGTTATTGCAATGATCAACCTGTCGTATCTGTATTGACCAAGTCCTTTCTTTACTCTTAGTCTAATGTTACTCTTTCACACTGTTTTCCTATGCATACTCAAGTTTGCTGAAATGAAAACTAATCCTTTCTGTAAATTATTGAACTTTACATATTATTAAAAAATCAGTTTTTGGCTCGGTGACAAGCAAGACGGATGCAAATGACAGCCAGTTCGTTAAGTGTCTTTTCTTACAGAGGTACATATCAAAGATGAAGAAAATCACAGAATATACCGGCTGAAACTTTGTGTTAAAAATAGTCTGAAGAATTATTAAACTGTGAATAACTCTTCTCAAAATGATAATTAATGAATGAATGAAGTCTTTTCTAAGAATGTTTTTTAATACAATTTTTGTCCAAATAAATATTATTCTAAGTGAAATGTTTTGTGATTTAACCGTTATTACAATGATCAACCTGTAGTATCTGTATTGACCAAGTCCTTTCTTCATTCTTGGTCTAACATTACTCTTTCACACTGTTTCCCTATGCATACTCAAGCTTGCTGAAATGAAAACTGTGGCGAGAGAAACCACGAACGTAGTGGTTCGAATCGTGCACGACTGTGTTTGGCATGCAGAATGAGATCAGAGGCGAATGGGGAGATTGAACGCACAGCCTCCTGATCGTGAGTTGTGGCCTGTCGCAGGTGAATCACACTCGCCTTTCATTGTAGCGCCAAGTTGACACCCCTTAACACTGCATCAAGCTCTGCCAGATTTATGGGCTGATCTGAGTGTAAGTTTAATCCTTTCTGTAAATTATTGGACTTTATAGATTATAGAAAATCAGTTTTTGGCTCAGTGACAAGCAAGACAGACACAAATGGTAGTCTGTCTGTTAAGTGTCTTTTCTTACAGGGGTTCATATAAAACCTGAAGAATGTCTGAGAATAAACTGGAGAAAATTTGTGTTAAAAACAAAAAATAGTCTGAAGAATTCTTTGACAAAATGATAATTAATGTATGAAAACTTTTCTAAGATTAAAGTTTTTAAACAATGTTTATCCAAATAAGTATTGGGTGTCCAGAAAAAAATTGACACCATTTGAAGTGTGAGTATCCAAGTAATTACAAGTCCTAAACAAACAAAATTAAATAGGTTTCATGTTAAATAATAAAAGATTTATTTATCAAAATTTAAACAAGATAATCAGAGGGAAATAGAATTCATAATCGATTTCTCAAAGCGTCATACTCTCGTTTGACTGTGTTTGAGAATATTCTAACATACAAAATGCCTTTTCTGGCTAGTGAATGACATCGCTACCCCTGACAGAAAAAAAATACCTTAGACTTAGTTTTTACACTTTGTTAAAATTTGAGATTATTTGTGAAAGAATTGGCTATATTATTAGACTAAGTCAATTTTTATTATATTATTTTTTATTTATTATTCTAGATGAAACGTTTTGTGATTTAACTGTTATTACTATGATCAATCTGTAGTATCCATCTCGACCAAGTCCATTCTTTACTTTCTTGGTCTATTGTTACTCTTTCACACATTGCAAATCCAGCTACTGAGTTAGTCGACTAATCCAGCATAATAGGAGAAAGGCATATAACAGATAAGTATACAGTGACTATGCAAGAACATATACCTTTTCAAAAACTAGATTTTCTGAAACAAAAAACTACATATTTTACAAATAGTTTCTCTCCAGTGTGTGTTCATAGTTGTTGCCCTATCTTGATATTCATGTAAAAAAAAGATCCAATGTCTTCATATATATTCCTCATCAGTGTACAAGTATTAGCTCAAATGTGATGTCTTTGAAAGTGAACGACAGGACACTTAACAAGATTAAGGTTTATCTCCATTGTGTGTTTGCATATGTCTCACCAAATGTGACTTCTGGGAAAAAGAAGAGCTACACACTTCACAAGAATGCGGCTTCTCTCCAGTGTGTGTTTGCATATGTCGCACCAGAATTGACTTCTGGGAAAAAGAAGAGCCACACACTTCACAAGAATGTGGCTTCTCTCCAGTGTGTGTTTGCATATGCCTCATCAAATGTGACTTCCGAGAAAACGAAGAGCCGCATAACTCACAAGTATATGGTCTTTCTCCAGTGTGTGTTCGCATATGAAACACCAAACCTGATTTATGTGTAAAAGCAGAACTACAAACTTCACAAGAATATGGCTTCTTTCCAGTATGTGTTCGCATATGCCCTACCAAAATTGATTTCACTGAAAAGGAGGCACCACACACTTCACAAGAATATGGCTTCTCTCCAGTATGTGTTCGCATGTGCCCCACTAAATGTGACTTCCGCGAAAAAGTAGACCCACACATTTCACAAGAATATGGTTTCTCTCCTGTGTGTATTCGCATATGCACTACTAAATCTGATTTCCTTGTAAAGGAAGTGCCACAAACTTCACAAGAATATGGTTTCTCTCCTGTGTGTATAACCATATGCACCACCAAATGCGATTTCTGAGAAAAGGATGAGCCACACACTTCACAAGAATATGGCTTTATACCCGTGTGTGTTTGTACATGTCGAGTTAGATGTGACTTTTTTGAAAATGAAGAGCTACAGATTTCACAAGAATATTGTTTATGTGCACGCATATGACTTCCTAAATGAGACTTCTCTGTAAAAGAAGAGTCACATACTTCACAAGAATATGGCTTTTCTCCGGTGTGTGTTTGCATATGTAGATTAAACTTGGACTTGTCTGAAAAGGAAGATTCACACTCTTCACAAGAATATTGTTTCTCTCCACTGTGTGTTCGTATATGTCGCTTCAAATCTGATTTTTTTGTAAAGAGAGAACCACAATCTTCACAAGAATATGGCTTCTCTCCAGTATGTATTGTCATATGGCCCACCAAATGTGATTTCTGAGAAAAGGAAGAGCCACACATCTCACAAGAATATGGTCTTTCTCCAGTGTGTATTCGTGTATGTTGCCGCAAAGATGACTTACTTGAAAAAGAAGAGCCACACACTTCACAAGAATATGGTTTCTCCCCAGTGTGAATTCTCATATGCACTACTAAATGTGACTTTCGTGAAAAAGAAGAGTCACACACTTCACAAGTATATGGCTTCTCTCCAGTGTGTATTCGAACATGCACCACCAAATCTGACTTCTGAGTAAAAGAAGAGCCACACACCTCACATGAATGTGGCTTCACTCCAGTATGTACTTTTAAGTGTTTTCTAAAAGTTGAATTATTAACAAATTTACATCCACAAGTTTCACAACAATATGTTTTTTGTGTACGGTTTTCCATTTTGTAGTCAGAGAAAACTGATGAAACTTTCAAATTCACCAAATTATAAAAGTTCTTAAAATATTTCAAAACAGGAAAATATTGATGAATATCATTTGTTTTAAGTTTCTGTCATGTATATTTGTCTCAAATTTGAGTTCAATGAAGATGAAGAGTAAACTATTTTACAATGTGTGATGTTTCCATACATATATTCCATACATGATTTTGCTCCAGTGTGTGTCTGTATATTTGTAGCATGGTGTTAGGGGTTAGTAGCTAGCAGGAACAGGTAAGCCACATGGTTGCTCAGGAATATGTCGGAGGGTCCAGAAAGCAGCACACAAACACAATGATAATTCCAGTTCAGCATTTGTTTCAAGTTGGAATGTCTGTAAAAAAAAAAAAAAAAGAAAAGAAAAACAGAATTAAACTTAAGTTATAATTTTTCAATAGATTAGTTAGATTTTAATGCATAAGTTTAAATCCTCCCTCACCTCACCATGTTATATCTATTGTTCGATTTCAGTAGAGCACTCTCCTAGGAATCAAAAGGTTCTGGGTTCAATAATGGTCCCAGCCAACTCAGTGCATGAGTAGCACAGATTAGGTAATCTGATCTATGTAGTAAAGTGGGGAGCTGACGGTAGGTGTGGTGTTCCACTTCAGAAAAAAAATGTCTAGTTTAGCACAAGTGAAAAAGGGATAGACTCACTCCGTCAGGTTGATACCAACAACTTTACTTACTTTCATCTGGTTGAATAATTGTAATATACATATGTATCCTGGTTATATGTTCCAGTCACACAAGATAAGAAATAAATGTTCATTATTAAAACTGTAATTCCAGTTCATGAATGACTTTCGTCTGTCACTTTTATTCACAAGGATTTCAACTTTTGCCTCTAGAATAGGACTGATGAAACTGATGAATATTTACTGGTAAAAATAATTTTTGTAAAGATTAAGATGTTTTCATTTAACAATTATATTTGGAAAATACATCTTCAAGATGCGCTGGGATGCATCATCAGTAATGTTTTTCCTGTGGTCTTACCAGTTTCGGGTCTTTCAACATTATACTGGTTTGCACAGGTGACCCAGTCCAAAATGTTAAAATTTCGGGCTTTTATCCCAGCAATATCCTGCTACTTCATTGTATGGCTTTGCTTTTTGTACATGGCATCTTGTGTCAGTGTTCTTTTATAAGAGATTATTTGGCCATGCCGAGGCTGGGTGGTGGCATCCCATTGGCCAGTGCTACTTGCTTCGAATACCGCCAGCCAATGGGCATCCTCATCCCTGCCATGGCATGTGCCATAGTTTTTTTTTTAAAAGGCAGAGATCTTTTTCCTTGGTTTTTCATTTCTGGTCAGCTAAGGAGACCGTCCACAATACGGGAACTGTTGTATATTAAGGTGAGACTTTTTTTTTTCCCCTCCCTAGTATTGTATTCTGTTAATATTACTGACTTCATAGTACTAGTTTATCTGACTATTGTAATATTTACTATTAAATACGTTTAATATACTTTAAATAAACTGTTTATAATGTAATACTAGAAAAAAGAAAAAAAAAAAAAAAAAACGTACATTTTCTGAAGGACGGGAAAGTACTATTTACTAAAAATTATTTTAGGACTAAAATAGATGACCCCCCTCCCTTGTATTACGTTTTGTTATTAGTACTATCATATAAATATTATGTAAGCCATATCTATATGCTCCTCATTATGAATTTTCCTATAGAAAATAAAATACATCGAATATTTATATGAGAAACAAAAAAATGGTTATTTCCTATAACTCCAAGGAACCACTCTTGAGTGATAAATTATTTATTGATCTACTAGGAAAAAAGAAGACGGGGTTTAGGTTTAGTTTAATGGGAAAATAAATAATTTATCAGTCAAGAGTTGTTCCCATTTGTTTATGTTGGAGTTATAGGAAATAACTAAAAAAACAATTTGATTTTTGTAGAATGAACTAAAAAATTCCTCACTTGTTGTCATCAATAAAACAGAACAATTATAAAAGACCAACTTTAATCTGTTAATCAAATTAATTGATATCAACCAGGAAAATTTAAAAAAGATTGTCTAAAAACTTTTAAAGTTAATCTTTTTTTTTCTTTTATAACCTTAGAATATAAATTAGCAAATGAAACTATAAATTTTGAACAGATACTAGAGAACAGCAACTGTATGGCCACTTACCTCTCATCTCACAAACTGTGCTGGGCAACAAGGACACACTCATAAGTGATGTTCTCCCATGGGCTCCTACACATGTACACACTAGCATTGACCAACCAACAAAAACTTATATTCATCAGCTCTGTGTAGACACTGGATGCCATCTAGAAGACTTACCAAGAGTGATGGCTAATACTATTAACCATCAATAGAGACAGATGACAAGAGTCAAAAGAATCCATTTTATTGGCCTGCCTTGATGATGATAATGATAACTAGTATATGCTAAATATTTATTAATAATATGCATATATACTATACAATGTTAATTGCTATATAAAACAAAATTCTTGAAGTCCTTATCATAAACAATTTTAAGTAAAATAAATCTTGTTCAGTTTAGTAACTGGTATTTTAAATGTATTTACCAGCTGATAGATACATTCATCCTAGTCAACCAGAATAGAATAGGAATTTGCTCAAAAGTGAAATTCCTAAATCAAAGTTTATCAATTAATGAAAAGTTGGAAGTGATGTCAATTTAGTAGTGAGATTATCCAACAATTATTACATAATCTATGCGGTGGCATAGATTATTGTCAATCCCCTGTAATTCTGAGGGGATGACCCTTTTCATACTTATGTAAGGTAGTATAGAGATATGGTGGTGATCAGTGCAGTTGATGGCCCTGAAAGTGAGTGACGGCGTTTGACCTCACTCTCACCTTGCCTTCTGGGGATAAATCGTGGGAACCGGAAGGCATAGAAGAACCTGTTCCGGTTTAAGAATAGTAAGGAGCTTTAGTTTAGTTTTGCAGTGGGCCATGATGCTCTGTCTAAACTTTAACTCTGCATACGCATGCTATGTTATGTCTGGGTTGGGGATCAGTGCAGTTGATGGTCCTGAAAGTGAGTGACGGCGTTTGACCTCACTCTCACCTTGCCTTCCGGGGATAAATCGTGGGAACCGGAAGGCATAGAAGAACCTGTTCCGGTTTAAGAATAGTAAGGAGCTTTAGTTTAGTTTTGCAGTGGACGTCAGACAGAGCAGTCGGCCATGATGCTCTGTCTAAACTTTAACTCTGCATACGCATGCTATGTTATGTCTGGGTTGGGGATTTACCGAATAAAGTAACATTAAAAGAAATTCTAAGTCTTGTGTTTACTAAAAACTAACAATGACACAGGGCTTCTGATAAGGAGAAATCCCTAACAGAAACCAGACCCGAAGTCCCCAAGAAAGACCAGACCTAGAAGAGACCATACCTTAGAAGATTCCAGACCAAGATGATAGAAGAAGCAAAGCCAGCCAGAAGAATAGATGTCCAAGATATAGAAGCAAGTAAGAAGTAAAGAAGTAATGAAGGGTATACAACACAATAGAGAACATTATTTCACTTTTTCTATCAAAATATATACACAATTCTTTCCATTATGATACAGATATTCTTTTTTAAATAATTTCTCCTCGATACCTTCAAATGTTATTATTTTGGGAAGTCTTATGCAAACAGTTGAACCTCACTTGTGTCAATAATATCAATTTTTATTGAATATAAATAAATACATGTATATTGTAGATAATATGGATGGTATATTTTTAAGAAGACAGTGCTCGTAATCATAGATAGAGCATTTATATCTAAGTTAAAGTAGCATAGATATGGAGTTTACGAAAAGCTTCCAAATAACAAAACATTTTTTTCGTCTATCAATAATAGTAATTTTTTTCATCATCTTAGTAAATCGAATTATTCAAAATTATTAAAAAAAAAAATCAAAAAATTTAAAGAAGAATATTTTTTTCTTTTACAGTCACAAAATATAAATTAGTAGATACGTGTACAAAGACCAGTGTAAGGGAGATATATGTGTAAAAATCAACACAAATTTATTGCATGTAAGTAAAAGTAAAGTCGTCGGGGCGGCCTAATGTCGGTATCAGCCAATCAGCGAGGGAGTCTATCCCCTTTTCACTAGCGCTAGACCAAGGAGATTATCTTAGCGTCTGAGGTGGAGCTCCACACCTACCACCAGCTCCTTACTTTACCGCACAGATCCCTGTGCTACTCATACGCTGAGTCGGCGAGGGCCGGTATCGAACTAGGATCCTTGTGGTTTCTAGCCGAACGCTCTACTGACTGAGCTAACCCGGCCCCTCAAGTGAAAATGCGAGTGAGTTGGCAAGGGCTGGTATCAAACCAAAAACCTTGTGATTCCTAGCTGAACACTCTACCTACTGAGCTAAACCAGCCCTTATTTATTTAATTATTTGTAGGTTAAGGTATGCCCAATTCGTGGACTTTTCATACTTGCAGAAATTGTTAAAAAATATTTTAAAACGTCAATAAAAAATGGAAAATTAACTTTTTAATGTTTTCTTTTACGTTTAATATAAAGAACAATCCCAAGTTTATGTGTTAAAAAAAATGACAAAACAAATTTCTGTTACATAAAACCTAAATTTTTGCATTTTAAATAAATTTGCGATAAATTCTTAATCTTTGTTGACATTGATATTGCATCTTGGCGCGAACAATTAGCCAATGTAATTTTCTATGGAGGATCATATATGTAATAATTTTTTAGTCTGGAACAAAAAAAATTACTAATTTAGCATTTCGTTGATGCCTTACGATTTAACTCTTAATATTATGGAAAAAAAAAGAGCTGGGAAAATCAAAATTAGAATGTTAAAAATTATTTACAATAAAATTCTATCAGAAATATTATAAAAAGTGAGACCTTTTTTTCGATATATTTCTGATAAAGTATAGATATATATCTAAGTTAGTGAGAAAAACATTGTGTTGTTCTTAGTTTAGTCCCACGGATTTGAACTTATTTTAACTTATTCCTAGCAGCAACAAATATCGAAACAAGAATAGAATATTATGTCCCCTACATACTTCCATTAAAAAAAATGACAATTTTTAATTCAAACATTATTTTCAATATTTTTTTTATTTTTTATAAAGACGGATGATTGTATACTCATTATTTTTAGCTACATATTTTTAATACATTATTTTTTTAATTACATAAATACGATTTTACTATAAAATGAACGGGAATATTTATTTTAGATTTTATAAATTTAACCCCTCCCCCCTCAAAAAAAAAGTTAAGAAGTAAATAACTGGAACTTTTAATATAAAATTCTTTAGAAATTGATTTAGAAAATAAAACGATTTAGAAAACAAAAACAAAAAATGGATAAATATTTTTTCTTATTTACAAGACTTAAGTTTCACATGTTAAGACGTCCTACTTCCTAATCTGTACTAGTATTGATTTATTTTTTTTTTTTTTACATATGTTCCGCCATTCAATTATCTTTCCAAAAATGTAAAATTCATTTTCATACAAAAACAACTGACCAAGAAATTTGTACGGGGGAAGAATGCGCGGAACAAAAACTAACGAAAAAAATAATTAGCCTTTTCAATTTAGTAAACATTAGGTTAACCAAAAAAACGGTCACGTGATCAATTTAGGCCATTTTGAATAACCTGAAGTAAATATTTTTTTTTAACTTTGTTTTTTAAAAATCTCTCTCAAAAAAGTAATGATTATACAGAGCTGTTACAAAGAAAACAGTTAATTCAAATTATCCGATTGGGGAAAATTACTCACCGTTAATAAAAAAATAAAAAAATAATCCGTTTTACATACAAAAAGGTTATTTTCATGTGGAAACAGGGATTGTAACTTCACATATTATTTCTTTTTGACAATTATACATTTAAATATATGGGTGGCTGTATTCGACATAATTGTTTTCTTGTGCATATTCAATAACCAATTATTGGTTTTCAATGAATTTTGAAAGATTTTTGTTTTTATGGGAGTTTATTTTTTTAGTAAAGCAAAGAAAAGACAATAAGTATTACATATGTTGTCAGTTTTACTCTTCCGTATATTATAAGAATCACACATTACTATTCAACAATAAAAATTACAAATTCTTTTAAAAATATTAATATATTGTGGATTGGACAAATTTTTAGTTCGCCTGAATTCTAAAATGCATATATTTAAATATCCATGAAAAATTCAATTTGTACACACAAAAAAGATTTTTAAACATTAAAAAAAAACAACAAATTATTTAATCACACAAAAGATTGAAAATCTCTTAAAAATGAATTTCTTTTTAAAAAAATGTTTTTTCTTGACAATTTAATAAAATATTACATATCAATTGAAAAAGCAAAAACAAAAGTTTTCAAATAATAATATTATGACATTTTTTTGCACTTTTTATTTCCGATTTCATGAATTTTTCCTAAAAAAAAAATACTGCTTTGTATGTTATACAATTTTTTGGATATAGTTATTCAGACTCTTATCTTTGTAGAAAAAAAGTAAAAAAGTTTTCTGACGGTTCATTTTTTTTATTTTATAAAATAAAATAGTGTGTGTGTGTGTGGGGGGGGGGGACTCGTAAAAAAAATTTCCCCTAATATATTTTAGAAAAAAACTATTTCAGATATATTTACATTCAAAGGTAAATAGTTATGGAAATTTTCGTGAAAATCGGACTATTAATTGATTTTTCATAGAATTCTTAAAAAATCCTCTTATCGTATCTTGTTTTTAACTACGTTAAATTTCAGTTGATTTAACAGTGCAAAAATGAAAACATTGTTTTTTTAATCATAATTTTCATTATTTCCGTAAGCTGAAAAGGAACAACCCTAATTATTTGTAAAGAGTTTTTCACATTATTATAAATTTCAGTTTTTTACAAATATCTCCGGTTAAATTTTAAATATTTTTTCTTGGAGTGTCGGTTTCACACCTAAATTTTTTTCCCCTAAAAGAAAAAAAATAGCATTGTAAAAATAACTGAACTCAAGAAAACTCAGTAAAAAAATTCTTCCCTATCTTTCAAATTAGAAATGAATAAATAAATAAAAGTTATATATATGAACGGAACGTAGATGACGCACGTGTTTCATTAAAATGAATTGTTTAACCTATAATTTATTTTTGTAAAAGTGAAAGTAAGTAAAAGTAAAGTCGGTATCAGCCAAGGGAGTCTATCCCCTTTTCACTAGCGCTAGACCAAGGAGATTGTTTTTGTTTTTTTGCATCAGAGGCGTAGCGCCACACCTACCATCAGCTACTTACTTTACCGCACAGATCCCTGTGCTACTCATAACGCTGAGTTGGCGAGGACCGGTATCGAACTAGGAACCTTGTGATTTCTAGCCGAACGCTCTACCGACTGTCTCTCTGTAAAATTTATTCTTAGACTTAAAAATGTACTTACATCAAATTGTTCAATAAAAAAATATATTTTTCGACTTACCTGTGAGGTGTGAAAACCCAATTAAAGTAGAAAGTAGTTTAAAAAAGAAAATAACAGGTAATAATATTTTCGTTTCGTTTTCAGTTCTTCCTTTTTGGACATTTTGTTGGGATTTCTTAATCAATTTCTGTTTAGATCGTTGAATTCATTAAATCTGATTTAAAATTTTAAAAAACAACGACACAAAGAAGAAAAAAGAATGTTATAAGCACTAAATAAACTTTGAGAAAATGTCTTGTCTGATGACAAAGCAACAGAAATAAATGAAGGAAGTTGCTATGATCTTGTTAAGCGGTGATGAAAATCTTTGTGTTCCTTGTGTAAAAAGATACCGTTATAAATTTAGAAGACAGTAGTACGATCAAAGTTTGTTTTGGGAGAAGGGACATGATTTTAATTGGTTGGTTAGTTGGTTGGTTGGATTTTACGTCATGTCAACCCTTGTTGTGTCATTTAATGCCAAAGATGTTCTGTTTTATTCATTCTTGATGGGTACTTTGTTCTAAACTCAATTCTTTAAACACATTTTTGGACCACATGACCTTTAGGCACCCCCCCCTTGCGATCTCATTTGATGAGGACATTTTTCATTTACACCGTCAAAATCTGGTTGTTTATTAGGGGTTAGGGTTAGGGTTAGGGGTTAGTTTTATAATTTTAAAAGAAATCTAAAAAATCATCTGTTAATAAATAACTGGATTTTGACGGTGTAAATGAAAAAAATGTCCTTATGAAACGAGATCGCAAAAGGGGTGCCTAAAAGTCATATGGTCCGCATTTTTTATAACTCATTTTGTTCTATTTAACTCACAGATGGGACCCTAACAGGTACAAAGTGGACCTGGGAGTAAAAGTGATGAAGACGTATTCCACATTCCCCAGAGCTCCAGAATTGGAACTTCACCACCAGATAAAGTGTTACATAATTATTGGAATCCTAATACTTATATAAGGTAGTGTAGAAACATAATGGCGATTAGTGCAGCCCACGGCCTTGGAGGATGAGTGACAACGCTTGACCTCACTCTCACCTTGCCTTCCGGGGATAAATCGTGAGAACCGGAAGGCATAGAAGACCCTGTCTTCCGGTTTAAGGATAGAAGTAAATCTCAGCAGTTAGCAAGTAGGAGCCGAGCTCGTAGGATGTGCGCAGATGTCTGGTTTGGGGATTTACCGAATAAAGTAACATCAAAGTAAATCGAAGTCTTGTGTTTATTACCTAAAAAATAACAATGACACAGGGCTTCTGATAAGGAGAAATCTCTAACAGAAACCAGACCCGAAGTCCCCAAGAAAGTCCAGACCTTAGAAGATAGCAAACCAAGATAGATGATAGAAGAACCAAAGCCGGCCAGAAGAATAGATGTCCAAGATATAGAAGCAAGTAAGAAGTAAAGAAGTAAAGAAAGGGTATACAACAAAAGTTTAACATTATACAAAGGACATTAAGACCCTCAGCCACTACCTTCTAGCACATATATGATAAAAAGGTTGGGACTTGTCAGCCATAAGTGTAATAAGGTCGGGACAATCGTATAGGTGTTAGGGCTTGATGTGACCAGCCGATTGATTGATGGTAGTCTCTCACCCATTTAACCTAAGTAAGGAGTGTTGCATGTCATGGACTGCTCAGCCACCAGGATCCCATCCTTAAACATCACGGGTCACCACCCACCATGATTGTTAGTACCTGTCACACTATAAGTGAGACTATGAATACAAACCACAGTAATACAGTCAGTATTATTTAGGTATATTAAGGTATAACCTGTTATAACTGTAGTATCTTGAGATCTCGACCTGGCGGGATTAGGGGAATCTCGATAGGGTGAGATCACGGAAAATAGGGTTTTTTACTACTAACGTGGAGATACAGCCACAAGGACCTCGAATGTATATGTTCCCGAAATAAACCGTTCTATAAAACGTTTAACCTGAGTTGACTTCACTACAACTGGCGACGAATGAGATAACCACAATTCGGACAAACAAGAACAGAAAGTGCCAAAGAAAAATCCCTTTAGAAAATTTTCTAAAGGGATTTTTCTTTGGCACCTTTCTGTTCTTGTTTGTCCGAATTGTGGTTATCTCATTCGTCGCCAGTTGTAGTTGAAATACCCTATTTTCCGTGATCTCGCCCTATCGAGATTCCCCTAACCCGCCAGGTCGAGATCTCAAGATACTACAATAACAGCATTTATATGACGACATGACTCTCAAAATCTTTTTCAACGTAAGTTTCCTTTTATGCTAACCCCCTGTCAGTTAAGGCTGTGAAATACACCAACTGAACTCTCTGCAGATGGGTAAAATACCCCCAGTGGAGCCACCTGTTGGCCGTGGGTGACAAGGAGGGAATCCTGGTGGTAGAAGCAGTCCATGACATGAACACTCCACTATGGCCCTTATTTAGAGTAGACAAGGCAGTCAGAGAGACTCCCTCTGATTAATCAGCTGGTCATGTCAAGCCCTAGCACCTATATGATTGTCCCAACCCTATTGCCCTTATGGCAAACCCCAAACTCTTTTCATAAATGCTGCGAGAAAGTGGTGGCTGGGAGTGTTTAGTGTCTTCGGTATGATGTTAAACTGCATCTAATGGTGAAGTTCCAATTCTGGGAATCTGGGGAGTGTGTAGTACCCCTTCATCCACCATTATTTCCAGGTACACTCTGACCCGGAGTGGTAGTACCTCTTAGGGTCCCATTTATGGGTTTAAATAGAAAAAGTTTAAAAAAAAACATAAAAAAAATTATGCCGAAGACATTTTGTTTTATTCATTCTTGATGGAGTATTCAACCCATCAAAGAATGAATAAAACAAAATGTCTTCGGCATAAATTCCCTGACTTTGGTTTTTTTTTGGTTTGTTGTTTTGCGGCATATCAAACCTCATGGGTCATTTAATGCCGATAAAGTTTTGAAATAAATCAATTCTTAAATGGATATACAATTTTTTTAATAAATACATTTATTCTATAGATGGACCTAACAGGTACTACCACTCCGGGTTCAGAGTGGACCAGGGAGCAATGGTGATGAAGGGGTGCTCCACATTCCCCAAACCTCCAAAACTGGAACCTCACCATCAGATAGAGTTTAACGTCATTCCCAGGACTGTAGCCTGACAGGCCACCGCCTTCCAGCAACCCATTATGATAAAAAGGGGTTGGGGCTTGCCATAAGGGCAATAGGTTGGGAAAATCATGTAGGTGCTAGGGCTTGACGTGGCCAGCCGATTGATCGGGGAGGGGCGCCTCTCCGACCCCCCGTCTAGCCCAAGATAGGCCAAAGTGGGTATTGCATATCATGAACTGCTCATGCACCTGGGCTCTATCCTTAAGCATCCACGGGTCGCCAGCCCACGGCCAACAGGTGGCCCCATTGGTGGGAGTCATCTTCCTCTCTTTTNAAAAACATCTGTACTTTGTAGTTCTTATAATTATTCTTTTTTTTTCTATTTGATCAACATTGTAATAAAAACAATATATCTTAGAATAGATTTCATTTTTTCATTATATATTTGAGAAGAAGTCTACTTACCATTATGGCATTCACTCCAGGAATGATTTAAGTGGCTGCAACCAATGAAAATACCTGTGAAAAGTTTAATGGAAGAGTAACAAAGGAAATATGAAATTCACAACCATATATAATTTGTATTAGATAGGAAAATACTTGAAACCATTACTGTTATTATATTAGATAGGAAATACTTGAATCCTATGATTGTTATTATCAATTAGAAATAGGAAAATTGAAACATATAATTACTTTCCATTAGATGGAATCTTTCGAAACATATTAAAATTATTATCAATTAGATAGAGAATAAATTTGAAACCAATACATACACTGGTGTGTAAATTAATTTTGTATTGAACTATAGAAACTCTGCATGCAAACAACTCTAAAAAGTGATAATACAGGTTACAATGAATACAATTCCCTATACACTAGCATAACAATAACTCTAAGATGGGTTTGTCAATGTCAAACACAATCAACATTTCAGCAGCTTCGAGTATGCCATAGGGACAGTGGGAAAGAGTAACGTTAGACAAGATAAAAGAAAGGACTTGAAGTCAAATACAGATACTACAGTTTTGGATCATTGCAATCACAGGTTAAATCACAAAACATTACACTTAGAATAATATTCATTTTCGACAAAAACAATTCGAATAAAAACATATCTTAGAAAGACTTCAATTCATTAAATTTAACATCTAAAACCACAATCATTCCAACCCAAGCTGGGAATCTACCCCAAAATGATACCTTTATTTAAATGCACAAATATTAAACATTTAAGAAAATCTTATGAATTCAAGGAATATACAGGTAACTTAAATGAAAAAAGCCATTTATTGATAAATCCTTAGAGAAATGCGGACCCTGGGACATAAGAAAAATTCCCAAGAGGATTTACAAGAGTTTTATCGTTTTGAGAAGAATTAATTCACAGTTTTAAGAATTCTTCAGAACTTATTTTTATATTTTAACAAAAGTTTCAGCCAGTATATTCTAGGACTTTCTTCGAGTTTGATATGAAACCCTTGTAAGGACGAAAGACACTTTAATGAACTGGTGTCCATTTGACAATCCATCTTGCTTGCAAGACGCCAAAAAACATGATTTTTCAATAATATGCTAAGATCAAATAAATTTACAAGAAGAGATTAAGTTTTCTTTCAGCAAACTTGAGTGATGCATAGGAATACAGTGTGAAAGAGTAAACTTGCTTACCACATAAGAGCCTGAGAAAGTGATTGGATAAGTGAAAGACTTTTTTTTTATAGCGAACTGGAAATGATTAGACATTGTGGGAAGTCGGCGGAAGGTGGATGTAAGTCATATTTGAGCGCAGAGAGGGGATCAAAAGATTCATTTTTACAGCAAGCTTCGAACAGCATAGCGGATCAGTGTGAAAGTGTGAACATTTTAATGAAGTAGAGAGAGAAACTTGGTCAAACAATAAACTACAGATGAATCATAGTAAATAACAGTTAACACAAAACATAATACTTAGAATATTAAATATTTGCAACAAAAATCTGTATAAAAACCATATTCTTAGAAAAGACTTCATTCATTAATTATCTTTTGAGAAGGAGTTATTCACAGTTTAAGCATTCTTAAAGATTATTTTTAAACATATTCAAGTTATATCAGCAGTATATTTCTGCAACATTATCTTCTTCAGATTTGATAGAAACCCTTGTAAGGAAAGACACTATTGATTTAGTTGGTCTGGAGGAGATGGCCACTGGGATCAGCAGTTTAATAAATACATTACACAGTCCAGTTGGCTTCAGCATTGAACACAACTAGAGGCAGGTTTATAATATTTTAAAATTTATCTTTGTAATAAATTTTGTAAAATTATATTGTCTTATTTTTTTAAATATGTCTGTATGTCAATTTTTAAGAATTTAAAATTTAACAGCATCAGAAGTAAGACAATTAAAAATGGAAATAAAATAACATAATATATAATAAAAATTAATTTTATACTGTTTAGATATTTTATTTTCATTAGAAATATACTTATGAATTATATTCCCAAAAAGCAGACATATATCATCTTCAACTGATTCTTTTAAAGTAGCTGATCATTGATCATAGGGATTACACAAATTTAAGTATTGATTGAATTTCATCATGTCATAATTCAAACAGTCAAAATTTTTCTTATAATTTTAAATATCTACTCAATATTTTTATTATCATTGTTATTCCTTTTTCATTCAAAAGATTCAATAATAAGATGGAACCTTTCAAACATAATTGGTTCCAAAACTGGAAACAATATTTCCTATAAAGAAAGTGTAATTGTGTGACACAAATAAGTAATGACGTGGTTCCAATGATGGTGTTTGAGTTATTAGTTACGGTGAAAAGTTTAAGTATACGTTAACGGAAAAGTTATGAAAGGATGATGATAAAAGGATAGCGATTGGATGTTTTTTAAGATTTTGAAGAGGAATGATGTAAGCGAAGGGGAGAAAAAGGTTAGAGGTATAGAAAGAAGATCAGCCTGGCTGGCAAAGGGTAGACAGGATCGAGCCTGTCTGCCCGTGTGGTGATACAATGGATATGAATACCCAAAAGATGTCAATTTGTAATTTATTTAATTAAAAAACTAAGCAATGACAAAAATCAACGACCCTTGTCAGAAGAACAAGCCCTTATTTAAGAAAGCAAGTTAGTTAGACAAGTCAACCCAACGAGACAACAAGATGGGCAAGCCCAAGCGGAGATCATAGAAAGATCAGAAAAAGAAGAAGATCTCTCACCAAGTAAGCTAATCTGTCTGTCTGTCCTCTCCCTCTCTGTCTATATCTCTATCTCTGAAGAAACTTTTATCAAAAGACTCTCACTCTCACCAATTAGGATACCAATTGGTATGTGCACGTATCACATCTGGGTACCATGGCCAACAATAGTATCTCCATGTAGATTGCACAATATAATATATATTTTACCAACCCATTACCACACCAGCAGGTAGCGACACATTGTCAATTTATATAGCGGTAGTACTCAACAGGTTTGATTCAGAGTTTTCCTTCATCCTAGACCGGTTGCCTAACCAAGGTTAAGAGCCCAGTCTGCCTGCCTATTATACAAAACATAGCTGAGAGAGAGTAGGATTCCATAACCTTTAATCCAGGGTAAATATAAAGGCTAATGAAATGCAATTACAAACGTCAGGATTTGAACTTGAGAATGAAAGAAGTCCATTTTCCTGCTTTTAACCAATTACACCAAGACGCTATCTATAATGTGCACAATATCAGTTTCACAATTGGATTCATAGAATTTTTGACCATAACAGACCTAACCATTTTTCTCTTTCCACTTTCCAATTAGTATCACTGCTAGCATTTCTTAGGATCCTGATAAGAAGGTTAAAGTAGACCGTAAAATTAGAGAATTAAACATAAATGAAATGAAGAATTTGACAAAAGCACTCATCAAGATAGCGACCTGACGCTAACTGATGCTGCTGCTTTTTGGGTAGATTTGATGAACCGTTTTGAATCGTCGTTCAGTTTAACCTTGGCAGTCATTCGTACAACGTTCCACTTTCATTGACTCAACTTGTGTGTTTCTGAGTTGGAGAAAATTTGTTTGAGACAGGCCTTTTTTTATCCAATTTTTTTCTTTTTCATGTATTTCTCAAAAACTTTTTGTTTAAAAAAACCAAAATCTGATGTTATTTATTTTAAAATAATAAAATAAAGAATTTTACTTTTTCAATTTTTTTTTTTTTCATCAAAAAAATTAGTAATTTTTCAAAAAGATTTTATGCTAATTGTAAGGAATCTTTTCGCATTTTTATCTATACATTATAAAGGCGCAAGTTGGTGTGAAAAATGATATGTGTGGAGAAACTTAGAAAAAACAATTAATAACAAAGTAATATATATACATATTAAATATCCACCCAGGGCTTGGTTTTTGAGCAAAAATATAATAATGTTTTGAGAGTTTTTGTATCCATTTTTTTTTTTTTTTTGGTCGAACTCTGAATTGTTGACCAATTCTTGCACATATTTCTGATAGTGATGAAGATAAACATTTATGAGCTAAAAATATTTACCTTCAAACAACAAGGGACAACCCCAGGTGGGAACAGAAAAGGTTTCTGGTAATTTTCACCTTTATTGAAGCTAAATTCCTAGCAATAAGGCCAAATTAGAGTAAACCTTCTTGACTTTCACTTTGAACAAGCTGGTAAGCTATTTTGAAAGTCTCCATTGTGAAATAAACAAAACCTTAGAAACTTTTTCGCAAACATAAAATCATGCTATTAACACAAAAAATATCATAAAATGTGTTTTTAAAATAACAATTAAGTTCATTTCCGGATAATGTGGCACGCACAATTTATGCTAGGAATTTAGCCAACTAAAGGTGAAAATTACCAGTTTTTTTTAATCTTCATTGGGAGAATAGTCATGGAGCCTCTTTACATATACAAAAGATGCTAATATTACGCATCTGTGTCCTTGATACACAAAATCTAAAGGAAACACAGTAATCATACCCATGCATCCCAGTGTTTTCCTTTCTTACCTACCATTTCAAGCTAACTGTAAATACATTTCAATAGTTTACTTAGAAATGAATTACACAGGATATGTTACAAGGTAGGAGTTAGATGGCTTTAAATTTGGGATACACATGAATTTTCCTGGGACCTCATTTCAAAGCAAAATATGTAGAATCCCAGAACGCACTAATCAAAAATCTATCAGCATCACTGAATATAATTATATATTTTCTTAACATATTTAGAAGTGAGAAAATGTTCGGTGTTGTCTTTCAATTCTGTCATTGTGTTATTGAATACATCTTCAATATTTTTGTGTTCTTTTCCCTTATGTTAATTTGATTTTCTTTTAGGCAAAGAAACATGAATTTGAAAAAGCAGACAGCTTTTTAAAAATCCTGCAATGTATCTAATATATCACTATGAAATAAAAGGTTTACATAATTATAAACTACACTTAAGCCAAGTAAACATCAGGATACTTACAATATATTAAGTTAGAAAGACTAAAGAGATCAAATAAAGAAATGCATATAAAAGATTACCTCTTATATTCTAATTATGTTTTAATTGGTTCTATATAAAATCATTCATACGATTGATTTGAATACATTGGGAAGAATAAAAACAATAATAGTGATTTAATAACACAAGTAATTATTTATTAAACCTGGTTTGTTAAAATCAGTATGCAATTAACCTCACCATATAATTAATAAACCTTTTATTTCTTAGTGATATATATAAGAGTACATTGCAGGATTTTAAAACACACACAAATAACATGGGCTGCTTTGAAGCAAATCTAACTCAGATTTTTATAGAGACATCGTTAGCTCATCGGTTGAGCGTCCACCTGGGAACTAAGTAGAGGGTTATGAGAATGTGTTCAATAATATTAGGAATGACGAATAAAAATATGACACAGTTTAGGCAGAGAATACGGAAAAAGGATAAAACAAATGCATATGATTATAGAATAACAAATAAATTTATTCAGAGAATAAATTCGCGATAATCAACAAAATGTGAATGTTCAAAAAAGTTTGTGTGTAGAGTTTGGAAAAGTTTGTCAAGAAATGTGGAGTGTGAAATGTTTGTGTAACGACCTGCTCAAACGGACGTAGTAGAAAGCAATGCTAACCTAGCCAATCGATTCTGATTTTTGTGTAAACATTTGTTTTAATCAATTTATTTCCTTAAGTTTAGGAAAGGGATTGTGTTTGTGTTTTAATTTCTTTCCTTAAGTTTGGGAAAAGAATGTGTACGTGTATTTATTTAAAAATATAGAATTGTATTCTATAACTATAAGGTTCCTGGTTTGATACCGGCCCTAGCAAACTATGTGTATGAGTAGCACAGGGATCTGTGTGGTAAAGTGAGGAGCTGATGGTAGGTGTGGTGCTCCACCTTAGATGCTAAAATAATCTCTTTGGTCTAGCACTAGTGAAAAGAGGATAGACTCCTCGCTGTCTGGCTGATACTGACATTAGACCGTCCACGACTTTACTTTTTTTTTAACTTTATTCTATGTATTAATGATTTGAGTATAAATTAAATTCTCATTGATAAACTTATGCATTCATGGGGGTATTGAGACGTAAGCAGTGGCGTGGTTTCGGTTACATATAACACACCGAATCTCCATTATAATAAGATATGTAAATGTACAATTGATGCGGTTCTTAACCTCTACGCATCATAAATAATCCTAGATGTCTTGACATGCCATTAAAATCAATAATTCTTCATAATTATCTCCCTTGAATTAATTCATTCTTTAGTAAATATTTTTGCATCGATCGCAAGCGACGACTGCTTTTAAATTTAATTCGATAAAAAAAAGTTTATTTGAAAAATTTATCGTTTTTTAATTTTCTTTTTTTTCCTAATTTTGAATTGATCGAACTAAAAAGAAAAGAGAAAACAGATATAAGTAAGTAAGACGTTCTCGTCATTTATTTCTTTACAAATGAAAATAACGTATTTTGTTTATTTTCTTTCAGTTTTCTTTTACTCAAAAGATAACATGAATCAATATATAATTTTTTTTACAAAAAATATATAATATATAATAATTAAATATATTACAAAATATGTATATATTAAAAAAGGAAAAATTGCGGACAAAATAAATGTTGTTATATAAAATATAACAATGAATTTTGTCCGTAATATTTCATATTTGATTAAAAGCGTATGACTTGGCCCTAAAGTGGGGGTTCGATTTACAATTTAGGTGTAATGTTTAAATGCACCCTCTTTTCATGTACAGTTTTATGCATTTTTTCTCGTAGTTGTACAAAATCTAGAGAGGACTTACTTACTATATATTATCTGGTAGAGCTGTATGTATCTAATATTTTACTTTGATTATCACAAAAATACTTTATGATCACTTTGTAATGGGGGACAGACCTAGATTTCCAGATTTGTACGGATCTGTGTCGTGGGTTTATTTTTACCGAAAAAGCAGACGTCTCTTATTTGACAGTTATCAACTTTAGTATTGTTTATTTTCACGTGGTGTAAATGGTTAGCAAGCTATATTCGCAAACATTGTTAGTGAGTTCGATCCTCATTAGCTGCCCCATACTTCTGGCCTTGTGTCGCATCTAAGCTAAGTTTAGTCATTTTTTTTAGTGGTTTGAAGGCGTTAAAAGTAAGCCATATTTAGCACCCTCCACCCACCCCCAAATTTTTTTAAGAGGGGGAGGGTTCAAATATTTACATTTACTTGTCGAAAATGGTAAAAAAGAACAATTTCCTCCTCGTAATTCCTACCAAAATAAACTGAACCCTCATTTTATGGCCGTGTTTTTGCAATAAATGTTTTTTTTTCTTGTACCCGTTATTTTACAATACTAAATATATTTTCTTTATTCTTTATCTTTAACAAATAAAGAAAATATATTTAGTATTGTAAAATAACGGGTGCAAGAAAAATAAAACATTTATTGCAAAAACACGAACATAAAATGGGTTCAGTTTATTTCATGGTAGGAATTTACGAGGAAATTGTTCATTTTTACCTCGAAAATATACTGGAGGGGGTAAAATATCGCATTAACTTTTCGGGAAAAACGCTTAAGCGCTGGTTGTTGTTTTTTTGTTTGATGACACCACATCAGCTATTGACTTCAGTCGTAAGGAGAGTTTTTTTTAAAGCTATCACCGCCTAGCGTTTTTTAAGGCAGGAGTCCGGGACTTTTTTTTTTTTTTGCATTTAGACAAACTCTTATTTATCTTTGTTGTTGATATGATAAGGTTAGACTGCGAATTCAGGAACGTAATTTTTTTTACCATCGTCTACCGGACAGATCTTAGTGGTATATGAAATGAAGTCCAATGTATATATTTTTAATTTCTCAACTGGGATTAATACTTTTAATAAAAATCAAACTCTAAGGAAAACATAATACGTTAATTCATTTATAAGTTGTTGTTTTTTTAAATAGAGGACAGCATTAATTGATGTTGTATAGATTTAAAGTTATTGGGTAGTGATTCAGTTATACACTTTTTTCACCTCAACATTGTTATTTTAAGGGAAATGAGATTATAAACTTATCAAGTCCTTTACTGAAATAAACTAATTTGCTGGTAATTTTGCCAAGTAACTCAGCGTATGAGTAGCACAGGAATCTGTGCGGTAAAGTAAGGAGCGGATGGTAGGTGTAGCACTCCACCTCAGACACAAACACAATCTCTTTGGTCTAGTGCTAGTGAAAAAGGGATAGACTCCCTCACTGTCTGGCTGATACTGACGTTAGGCCACCCAGCCGACTTACTTTTTACTTATTTAACGATATTCCTATTTCAGAGTAACAATTTAAAAAAAAAACAACTTAAAACAGTCCACTTTTGCAGTTCTGTGGTCAAAAAAGTGTATAACTGAATCACTAGGCACTTTAAATTCATGCAACATCAATTAATGCTTTTGTTTGATTTTTTTTTTAAACTTCTAAATGAATTAAGTTATGTTTTCCTTAGAGTTTGATTTTTACTACATGTCATAAAAACGATTCCTATGCTTCAAGATGAACTAGGAATGTCTATCTGGAGATGCTACAGCAAGACAAGTTCAAATCCTGGACACAGCTGTTTGCATTTCACATAGCACTTTTTACTGCCTATTGGTCTCGAAGAAAGGAAATGGCGTGACACTCCTTTATTGGTGCAAAATAAGACATAGTTAACTGGTCGGTTTAGCGGCAGTTACAGCGCTAGTTTGTTTGCTTGTTACCAATGGGCTACTAGGTTATAGGGTCAATCTTGATGAATTTTGATATGTGAATTCCTTTTAACTCAAGGTGTTTGTCAATGGTATTTGAGGTGCTCATAACATTTCAGCATAATTTTCCTTCCCTGTCCTTCATAAACAATGGGGACAAAAATATCCTGAAGTCACTTTAGATGTTTTTTTTGTTTTGATCTTATCAAATGTCTATGGGAATAAATGAATAGTTTAAACATTAGTTTTTTTTGTTGATTAAAAAGAATTCCAGCAAATACAGGGTGACCCCCCCAAAAAAAAAAAAATAGAATTTGGGTTCTGTTAGTCTGTAACAGTAATCTATACATATATAAAGGGCAGTTGTGTGCATATGTATGTCCGGAGGAAACTTCGAAAATAAAACAATTAACGAAAAAGTAAATATATATACACATTAAATATCACCAGGGCTTGGTTTTTGAGTAAAGATAATAGAGATTTGATTTATATTCGTGAAGATAATTAAAAGATAAAATTTTAATGATAACAGCATGGATTATTTTTTTCATTTAATATTTTAGATAGTAGACATTAACATTTCTTTTCAAAGTAGCTGGATCAATGCAAGGTCTATTTTTTTTTACATAGGAATTTAAATGGGGCATCCCATGAGGATTCAACTCACGATTCAGTAATAATGGATCTGTGGGACTAACTTTAAAAAAATCTTCCTCTCCCCAGGTGACGCTGGGTAGCCGCTGCTAGTAGTATATATACAGGGTGACCCCAAAAAACAGAATTTGGGTTCTGTTTTTTGGGGGTGGGGTAGGGGGCTCACCCTGTAAACATTTTTTTAAAAAACTTATCAATAATCAATTGATTACTAAATTAAAAAAAGATTTGGACCATATGACCTTTAGGCACCCCTTTTTGATCTCGATTAAGAAAGGACATGTTTTTCATTTACACTGTCAATATTTATTGGTTAGGGTTTGGGGTTAGGTTTAGGGGTTAGTTTATAATTTTTTTAAAATCTAAAAATCGTCATTAAAACAACCGGATATTGACGGTGTAAATGAAAAACATGTTCTTTCTAATTGAGATCAAAAAGGGGTGCCTAAAGGTCATATGGTCAAAAATTCTTTACTTATTTGATAAAAGACAAAATAATCTAGAATGATAATTTTCTATTCTAATTTTGGAAGCATTTTTTTTTTTTTGTCTGAATTTTTCAGATGAGCTTTGATCATTTGTATTATTTGGATTATTCAGACTATTGTGTTCATCTTTATTGTTATATACACAACATTTCGGCTCATGTGTTTCATGTCAAACTAGGAAGTATTTTCGAACTTGGGAACCTTCTCTTTGAACTTGGGAACCTTTTTGTCGTAATTGAGAAATTTTTGTCGTAATCAGGAGCCTTCACAGAACTTTGAACTGAACCCTTTATTCAAACCATAGGGGTTAACTGTTCTCATTTCATTAACCATGACCAGGTACACGTGTTAAGCTATGTTAAGTATTCTATGTCATTATCACCTGTAGTCAGGATTGAACCTGCAACCTCCAGATGATTGTCACTTAGAACTGTATTAACAGGCATGTGTCCTATTGGACATCTATTCTTAATTTTTGGAACCTATAAACCTAATTCTTTTTATTTCTCAGAATTTCTTAGATGAGGCTTTATAATTAGTATTATTTGGATTGTTTGGACTATTGTCCTCATCTTCATTGTTATCTGTACAACGTTCCGGCCGATGTGCCCTCTGACCTTCTTCAGGTATTTTGTGTCGGTTAAAAGTGTTAAGCTATGTTAAGTATTCTATGTTATTATCACCCTTGGCCAACCTGCTGTTGCTTATTGGTCACCCATCTAAGTCTTTAACAGGCTCATCACTACTTAACTTTGGTGATTTAGTGGGAACTGGTGCTTTCAACATGACATGCCTGTAAGCATTTTTATTAAGAAGTAATTTTAAAATATTCATGACTGAACATGAATAATATAACAGGTTGCAGTTCATTGAAAGGTAATTCTATTTTTAATTTTGTAATTGTAAATATTGTATGGGTCTCTTGTTTTCTTTAACAATATTTCTTCTTTATTCACAGATATCAGTTGTATGGAAGGACAAAGATGCCAAAAAGAAAATGTATTTTTGCAAAGTGTGTCAATCTTCATTCTGGCACTTCCTCTTTAAGTAGTTTCATCTAAGACCACAAAAGAGTTATTCTTGGAAAAAATATTTACATGAGAATTTTTCCTTAATTGGAGAGAAAGCCAACTTTGTCAAGTGTGTGGATCAGCTTTTTTACTGAAAAGGAAACATGCAGACTCACAAAGGAGAAAAACTGGTTACTTGTGAATTATCATTTTCACAGAATCCACATCTGAAACAACACAAGCAAACGCATGCTGGAGAGAGAAATTTCCTTGTAAAGTGTGTGATTCTGTGTTTACACACGTTCACATCTGAAAAGCCACATGCGAACACATACTGGAGAGAAACCATTTTCTTGCGATGTGTGTGGATCTGCATTTTTCACAGAATTCCAACTTACAAAGACACATGCGAACACACACTGGAGAGAAACCATATTCTTGTGAAGTATGTGGATCACGATTTTCAAATAGTTCATATTTGAAAAGCCACATACAAACACACACTTGGGGAGAGACCATATACTTGTGAAATGTGTGGATCAGCATTTTCACAGAATTCTAATTAAATAAAAACACATGCGGACACACACCGGAGAGAAGCCATATGTCTGTAAAGTCTGTGGATCAGCATTTTCAATTACTTCACACTTGAAAAGCCACATGCAAACTCATACTGGGGAGAAACCATTTTCTTGTGATGTGTGTGGATCTGCATTTTCACAGAATTCCAACTTAAAAAAACATATGCGAACACACACTGGAGAGAAGCCATATCCTTGTGAAGTATGTGGATCAGCATTTTCAAGTAGTTCATATTTAAAATGTCACATGCAAACACATACTGGGGAGAGACCTTATTGTTGTGAATTATGTGGATCTGCATTTGCCCAGAATTCCAGTTTAAAAAAACACATGCGAACACACACTAAAGAGAAACCTTTTTCTTGTGATGTGTGTGGATCTGCATTTTCTCAGAAATTCACTTTAAAAAAGCACATGCGAACACATACTCGAGAGAAACCATATTCTTGTGATGTGTGTGGGTCAGGATTTTCAAATAAATCACATTTGAAAAGCCACAGGGAAACACATGCTGAGGAGAAACCATTTTCCACATTTTCTGAGAGTTCTAACTTAATTGTACAAATGTGAACACACAATCAAGAGAAACCATTTTCTTATGAATTGTAGGGTCTAGCATCTTCACTAAATTTATATTTGAAAAACCACATGCAAACACACTTCAGAGAAAGAGAGAAGGTATATCCTTGTTAAATATATGGATCTAAATTTTCAGAGAATTCTCCTTTTAAAAAGACACATGCAAACACACATAAGAGAGAAGGTCTATTCTTGTTAAATATATGGATTTAAATTTTCAGAGAATTCTCCTTTAAAAAGACACATGCAAACACACATAAGAGAGAAGGTATATATTTTTAAAAATATATGGATTTTCATTTTCAGAGAGTTCACCTTTAAAAAGCCACATACAAAGCCACTAGATGGAAACTTTTTATCCAGTGTATCAGCATTTTTAATGATTGTCACAATAAGTTTCTGTTTGAAAAGACACCTCCAATGTCTCCTGAAAAGCTATTTTTAAGGTGGATGAATTAAGATTTCCAGTTTAAAGGTTTTTTGTTGAAAGTTTCCCTTGGAGGTAAATTACTTCTCTTAGCTGGGAGAACCGGTTGTCCATGGCGGTCTTACCAACAATGATTGTGTGAAAACAGAAGACCAAACAATTTTTTTTAGATTACTCAGATCAAAATACAAATGGGAACATACATTCATACAAAATAGTTTTCCTCTAAAAGTAAATACAAAAACATTCTTCCTTTTTGGAGAAGATGTATGAATTAATTTCTAGAAAGTATCCATATTCTTTGAATTGGATAAGTCATTAAAAAAAAAAACCAGTAAAGAGAATGTTATGTCCCAAGATGTAGGATATACATATATATATATATAATGAAAAATGTTACTCTGATATAATCTTGTTATAAAATAAATTACCCAAAATAAAATGGTAAATATGGATCCGTATATTTTCAACATATTGATCCTGATTTATTTAGGGGCCGGGTTAGCTCAATCGGTAGAGCGTTCGGCTAGAAACCACAAGGTTCCTAGTTCGATACCGGTCCCCGCCAACTCATCGTATGAATAGCACAGGAATCTGTGCGGTAAAGTAAGGAGCTGATGGTAGGTGTGGCGCTCCACCTCAGATGCTAAAAAACAATCTTCTTGGTCTAGCGCTATTGAAAAGGGGATAGACTCCCTCGCTGACTGGCTGATACCGACTTTAGGCTGCCCTGTCGACTTTACTTTTACTTTTATTGATCCTGATACAAATAAAGATAATTTCTCATTATATTGGCTTCATAAATTCCCAAAATGAAAATCAGAGTACAATTTTTCTTCATTTCATCAAACTGTCCAATGATGAATAAATAAATTTTTAAAAAGAAAAAATATATATATATAAATGTATATATATATGATGTATGAATGAATTTCTAGAAAGAATCCGTATTCTTTGAATTGGATAAGTCATTAAAAAAATTAAAAAAACAGTAAAGAGAATGTTATCTCCCAAGATGTAGGATATACAAAATTGATAATAAAAACAGTGAATATGTTTAACATATAACAATATTTGTTTTATTTATTCTCACTGACAGCGAAATACAGTAGATGGTTTTGGATACAGTTCAGCTTTGTGTATCTTACGTGTGATCACGTATGGGGCCAGTCCTTGTTTCCTGACTGTTCGTATTTTGTCTCCCTCCTTGTTAGAGAGTATCTGGTTTGAATCTTTAGGGGGAGATAACTCTCCCTAACAGAGAAACCATGTTGTTATTAATGTTAATATTGTATGTTAAGAATTTTCTAAAATGTCGATTATTGTTGATAAAATACAGTTATTGTCCAAACAGCTTTACATTTTTTTTTTATCAAAGTTGTTAAACTTATTTTGTTTTTCAGTTTATTTTAATATATGCATATTTGGACTTATTGTTTTGTTTTTTTACCATATAACCTTTAGGCACCCCATCTGCGATCTTGATTCAGAAGGACATGTTTTTCATTTATACCGACAAAATCCGGTTGTTTGTTAACAGACAATTTTTAGAGGTTACATTTTTAATTATAAAACTAACCCCTAACAAAACTGAGTTTAATAAATAATTACTTGGTGTTATTGATCTCTAATATTAGTGTTTTATTCTCCAATGTATTAAAATCAATCCAATGAATGATTTTATAAAGAAACCAATTAAAATATAATTAAAATAAGAGTAATCTTTTTATAGGTGTTCTTATTTAATTTCGTTAGTCCTTCTAATTTAATATATTTAATTACATTAAAACTTAAATACTTACTTTCGCAGGGTGTATATTTTTGCGAGTTCCTATAAGTCAGGGATGTGAATTCTGCACAAATTCATGGAATTTCATTCAAATCTGTGAGAAGAATTTTTATCAATAGCATAATTAAAAATTTTAAAACTTAAAATTATGGCCTAACAAAGACATTTTTTTTTTAAATTAAGTTATAAATTTAAGAGAAAGTAAAACTTGTTTTAAAATCTTCTATAATTTCTCTATTCAACATGCAAAACTTAAATTCAGCCCTGTCGTCTGGGGCTTTAGAATACACCGACTGCACCTCTGCAGAAAGGGAAGACCCCCCCCCCCCATGGGGCCTCCTGTTGGATGTGTGTGGCAACCCATGATGCTTAAGGATGAAACTCTGGTCGCTGACCAGTCTATGACATGCAACGCCCCACTTTAACCCTTACTTTTGTTGCCTGGAGGCCCTTTTCCAGTTTACTACTGCTTTTTTTTGCCAGTTGGGATGTAATATAATTAAAGGGCTTGGGGGTAATTAAGGGTTGCAAAACAATTTTAGTACGAGTAGATTATGGATGAAGAAGAAAGAAATAGTTTGGAGAAATAATTTGAAAAGAAAAAGCAGTGATAAGCCTGTTCAATACTTAATTAGGTGACCACCTAAGCAACAGCATGTACTGTAAGCAATCTGAGTCCTTTGTTTATCAAAATGACTCACTTCAGCATTAAATCACCCGAAAGAGAGTGGATATGCTGTAAAACAAAACAAGCAAACTTAAAACTGAAGTTAAGCCTGTTCAATACTTAATTGGGTGACCACCTGTACCGTTGTCCCCTTTTTTCAGGCACTAAAATGATAACTGTAACGCAGCGGCAGCGGTGTATATTGTATAGCAGGTCTCGTCCACGTGCCTCCAAATTCACAGTACTAAAAATGGTGTTGATAGAAATTATAACACGAGAAATATGTAGTCACAACTGCTAGCCTTTATTTCCAGGGTAGGTTCGTCTCGTGTGCTGTATCGGAGAGGAGGAAAGGCAGAGAGAAAGAGAGAGAGAACACTACTTGATTACTGGGACCCCATACTAGCCACTGCAGGCCCGATCCGTACCCTACGACGGCGGAAGGCAAAAAGAGGCCGATACCTTTCTTCGTTGTTCCACGTCACCACGTGACATCCGGTTCCGGTCAAGACCCGACTTCCGGTTGCGGTCAACACCCGACTTCCGGGTTGACACTCAATTCTCCATTCGGGGTCACGCTACGGTCAAACCATCGTTCATCCTGTTTTGGCTCATCACTATTTTTTAAACCTTTATCATCTCTTATTTCTTTCTCCTCCTTCCATTAGTAGTCCTTTCCAAATGAATCTTGCTACACACCTAAGCAACAGCAGGTATTTTAAGCAACCCGAGTCCTTTGTTTATCAAAATGACTTGCTTCAGCATTAAATAACCCGAAAGAGTGTGGATATGCTGTAAAACAAAACAACCAGCCTTAAAATTAAAGTTAAGCAGCAGTGAGCCTATTTACTACTTAATTAGTGACCACATAAGCAACAGCAGGTACTGTAAGCAATCTGAGTCCTTTGTTTATCAAAATGACTTAATTCAGCATTAAATAACCCGAAAAGTTCCGATGAACAAATACTATTCTTTAATGCCAACCACTAGGCCAGGAAAATAGAATAGATCTTTACCTAACTCTTTTACCATAAATAAGGTGTGAAAACAAGGTCGCAAATACAGGGTGTGGATTCCACCCGATATAATTACACTTGCCAATGGCTTTTCTAGCTCGTACAGCTTTCATTAGTTTGCATAATTTGTGCATGAAAACATACAAACTACAAAGTGTTTTGATAAGTCTTTATTTCCACACAATGCAGCCGTGAACTGCAATTAAGACGAAAGACTTGGTATAAATCGCAAAAATATACAAAACGGACGATAAATTTACAATGCAATAAGACAAAACAAATTCACATAAAAAAGAGCTATTTAAAATCAACAGGAAAGGTTTACACCTCTTAATTTACTAAAAATCTAAATCTAAAACATTTAAGCTTATCTATAACTACAAAGTAAAGGAACTTACAAAAAGGGGGTTTGGGTTATTTAACTTATTTGCCTTAAAAGGCACAGTGTGTTAAACTAGTACAAAAGAAAATATTTACCGTTTAAAATAATTTATAGTTTAACAAGAAAATAACACTTGTTTAAACTTACAGTGCAAATACAGTTTTAAGAAGAATGGAAAACGGTTTACCTTCTTAGCAACTATCGGGGTCGGAATCTATTTATGTCTGTTCATATCTATCTATCTATCTATCTATCTACCACGGCATCTTTCTTTCTTTCTTTCTTTCTTTCTTTCTTTCTTTCATATCCATCTATCTATCAATCAATCAATCTATTTATATATGTATCTATCTATCTATCTATCTATCTATCTATCTATCTATCCTAGCATTTACTGATGATTATTTTCAGAAAGTATAAGTCTGCTTGTCTTTTCTTTCATTTTTTTTTACATTTTTCCCCAGATGTCAGTTTGAATTTTCTTTTGGTTTTGAAAAACTGAATTATCGGTGTGGACCCCCCCCACCCCGATAGAGTTTAGAAGTAAAAAATTTATGTATATATATATATATATACCTTGTGCAGACAAATTAGACCTAAGCACTCTTAGGTCTGGTGTGACTTAATGGGGGTTTTCTTAGTTTTATTTTCGCACCCCCTCTTGTCAAACCTAATCCTTATTCCTTAGGCCTTATTCCAAATCCATTCATGTCGTAATTAATTTACAACTTGACTTTTAATCGATTCCGGGTGTAAAACTTGAAAAGTATCAGACGAAAGGGCCCTTGTTTTATCAATAAACAATTTTTTTTCTTTTCCTTTCATTCCTCCTTAGTCTTCCATCCATTGTCATCGTGCTGATCACTATAATAACCCCCAACATATTATATTATATATATATATATATATATATATATATATATAGAGAGAGAGAGAGAGAGACGAGGGAGAGAGAGAGAGAGATAGAGAGAGAGTGAGTAACTTCTTGCCAAGAGTGCAGTAACAAATTTTACTGCCCAATGTCCCAGTATTTTAACTGGAACCCAATAGAGATTTTGCGACTGTTCCCACAGCCGCCCAATCTGGAAAGAAAGATTTTTGCTGGGTCTGCCTTACCCTGCCTAAGACCCAAAATTCCTACACCGAATCCGAGCCCTACAAACTTTCATTTTTTCCACTAAGACCTTTTGTTTTCACTGTCTACTGCAGTGTTCTATTTCAAATAGCTACACAAGGCAAACGAGTCTTCTAATGCAAGTGGACTCACTGAAGAACAAAAAAAAGTCTCCATGTCACCTTTTTTCAAAAACCAGCTGAGGGTGAATATAAATTTTAGAATTCACAGACTGCACCTCATGCAGTACCGGCAGAAAATTAATGAGTCCCTAGACAACTTCATCACCAGAGCCAGAACGTACGGATGCAAACACCACGCAGACTATCACTATACCAAATGCAAGCAGTATCGAAGACAAAAATAACATTGACTATACAAAGAAACCAACGTCACAGTAAAACCAAACCCACAAAACAACCAACACCAACATTACAAAATACACGTCAGAATGTGACAAACAAATACAAGGACCACCCCGAACTAAATCGGACAGGACTGTAAGAAAACCACCCATATACCTGGACACTGCCAAAATAACTTGGCTACCACTAAAAGTATTTACGTATTCGAAGGAGCCCTTATTTCTCCGTAGTTGAAGGCAAATTGTCGGACAAAGAAGGAACAACACAAAAATAAATGCAGACACTGTATTGACATAAAATTACATAAAATGTTGCAAATTTATTGGTATTTGCTACAAGACTCATCTGTTGGGAGATTTCTTGTAGTACTGGAGATAACACAGTTTTCTTCTTGTCGGTGGGAAATGTAGTTAAGACGCTTCGTCTCGGTAGTTGTTTTCCTTTGGTAAGTGTGCGTTTGTACCGGCCTTTTCTGTAGTATGCTGGTGCGATGCCTTAGACGGAATCTAGTTGTAAGGTTCTTGTGATAAATGGACCCTGTTTTGGGGCTAAGTGAGTGAGAGCGTTTGTTTTTACGTCTCTCGTTGTTAACGGTTCCTTGATAAGTACGTCCGTCCCGGACGAGGGCCCATAGACTAGTGCCGGGGTTTTGATTCTCGCGCCAATATCCCATTGGCGATTTGTCCCTCTAGTGGCAGGGGAAGATAATTCACATGGAATTTCTGACACCACACAACGCACTATAAAAAAAAGGAAAAACCCTACCTAACACATACATACAAACTACATACACACATAACTAAACAGGGGAGATGTTATAGTATCGCACTTAATATCAACCCCTACACACCTACACACATTACCGGAAGTAAACACTTCTGGAAAAGGCACCCGTTCAATAGATTTGCTTTATCATTCGCTTCTTTGTCCGACTACCTTTTTACCTGCATGTACTTACTAACACCCTAATTCATTACCTATCTCCAAAAATGCATTTACACGTACTTGGGGGGGGGGGGTTAAACTAACGAACTATTTTCTCTAAGGAAATCTTACAATGGTGACAAGGTCACTGGGTACTCGCGGGATAGGGAAAAGGAAGAGGCATAAGGCAAATCTGTTAACGACAAACCAAATAATGGTACTACTTGCTAGTGGCAGTGACACAGGGCATCCAGCAAGAATCAAACTTACTATCCTGTAGTAATGGCCGGCGAGACTTGCTGAAATAGCACTTTTCAAGAACTTATTTACTGATATCTGACTGTTATTTGCAAGATGTATACTCGGTATTGAACTTCTGTGTGGGCAGTGGTTGGTCTGAAAGAACCAGAATGCTGGAAGATGCGAATTCAGGCACCTGAATGAAAGACGACTGTCTGATTTATTAATACAGTATGCAGCGATGGTTGAGAGAGAGGATTCCGATTCTTCACAGTTGAGACGTGGTTGAAGACTGTGTGGTCGAGCAGATTCCCAGCCCCACGAACGAAACGAGTCCGGATATGTTTGGCCTGTGTGTGTGTGGGGGGGGGCGTGGCGAGTGACCATGGAAATTGAACTCGTCACCTCTTCGTTGCTGAAATGCTGGTGAAATTCCACACGAGCAGTGCAGAGTAACCCAGATGTAGGGTCTCGTCGTGGGGATTGACGCGTGCTGATGAATGTCGAACGTGCAGCACGGGCAATTGAGAGTAGGGAGCCTGGATGAAACACAACAGTTGGGTATTAATAATGACCTACCCTCCCAGATCGGGGAAGATAGACTGCAGTAGCATTTTGGTTGTCTAAACGGGTGGAAGAGAACAACGGCAGTAGCATTTTGTTGTTGAGACGAGCGTGATACTGTTGGAAGAGCTTTAGACCGAAGACTGTGAATTGGAAGAACATTGCGTCGGACTTGACTGTGACCCCCAGTGATTACTTACGTTCCTGATTAGAGACTGCTATAATATTCTTATGGAGTATGGGTAAATAATAGAGTGGCAAGATTTGTCAGAAGACTTTTACAATTGGGGAAATTGATTAACCAAATCATTTTTTTTCAACCTTCATGGGTTATATAATGCCAAAGCCATCCTTGTAGAAGAACAGTAGTGGTACTATTTAACCCATAGGTGGCAGAGATGAGGGGGTTTCCATGCCTCGTGTAGATAATTAAAACCTCAGGGTAAATGCAAAGAATTTTGCGCCTTTAAAAAAATATTTTTCTTATCAATTTTTCGGCATTTATAAATCTTAAGGTTTTTTTTTTTTAAATTGCTATTATGGGGATAAGTTTAGATCGTCCGTACTTGTATCTTATCCCCAATAAAGCTGGAAATACCTTCTTGTGGGCTCGTAATGTAATAAACAGGGTTAGTATGAAGCGTATGGTGATGAGGAAAAACAAACACAGATTTTAAGTTTAAAATTGTATTGGAAAAATGAACATGAAAGCGACGAAAAGCTGAAAGTGAATTTAAGAGAGAAAGTCAGATTTTTGGTGTTGGTTAAAAGGTGAAAAATAAAGCCAGTAAAAATGTCAGGATGGTCGTGGCAATGTGGTAGTGGGGTGGTGACGTAGGCAGAATTTTGTGTTTTGGTATTCTGAAGTCGATAGCTGGTTGTATCGTGTATGATAGTAGGCGTATTGGTATTGCTGAATGATGTTTGCCCCTTTAAGTTGCCGGTCTGTCAATGTGGGGGTTGGGAGATAGAAGTAAGTCCTCCGCCTTCTTATGTATGTTTCGCTTGCGAGCCCTCGTTTGGTGTGTTCGACTCTGACGTCATGATCTCTGTGTGATGTCGGCTTTTCCAACCGACTTATATAGAATGCCGCGACCAAAAATCGGATCAATTGAAGTCATTTTCATTTCACCCGGGGATCGCTTTCATTGGATGAAAATGCGAATTTTATTTACAAATTTATTTTCTTTAATGTTTGGGAATTCTAGTTTTCCAAACGGAAGTTTATTTCTAGCCCATGCGTAGAATCATGTTAATTTGGTCATTCTGTTTTAGGCTACCATGGAGTAAACTTCCGTTTGGCGTCACAACTTAAGTTTTGTTTTGTTGGCGAGTGTGTGTATCTTTTATATTGCGGTGTGTGTGCGAACTGAATTGCTGAGTTAATGAATCGGGAGATATCTATATTTGCTTATGTAACAGTAAGCTGAAATGAAATTTAAGGAACGAAAAGGAATGAGACAAAGGCAAGAGGTAGTTTTACGACTTAGGTTTTATTGAACAGGGCATAGTTGGCCATAGCAAGGGGATATCCCCTGGCCAGGAAACGACTACACTCAGTTGCGACCTAAATCCCAACGGCAGGGTATCCTTCTGGGGGTAAGGAGTCAGTCCTTTTTGTCGGACATGCGCAAAGGGTTCTTCCGGTCAATGCCCCATGGGAGTTTGTTGTTTTTTTATTTTCTTTATTTTGTTTTTGTTTTTGTTTATTTTAGGATTTCCCCATACTATCGATATATTAATACCCGTGTTACTTAATTGTATGATCATTATCATCTTAGTTAAAAATGAGACTGTCAGAAATCATATAAGATGAAATGCAAATCATCTGGTGTTGCTTATCCACCGAATTCTTATTTTTTTATGAGTGTTGTCACCTCAGCGAAATAATGGACCATTCCGTTTTTATTATAAAGAAAGAAAGAGAAGAAAAAGGACATGTTACACAGAAAAACTATTATAAGAAAGAAAGAATGAAAGAAAGTAAGAGAGTAATAGAAAGATAGGGGTGAGCAAATGGAAGCGATAACCCAAATCTATTTCAATCGAATATAAAGAAAAATGAAAAGAAGGAAAGTAAGAAAAAATAGAGTTAAATCAAGATTATCATACTTTCTGCATATAGAACTATTTAGCAATAGCACTTAAGTAAACATATCAAATGTTGTAATAATTAAATGACATACTATGGTATATTCAATTAGGGTTAACCTTTTTTTGTCGTCTGCTAAGAGTTTTAAAACGAATTAAACATAATTAAATCTATTATTTAAGGTCAAACTTTGTCTAAATCGATAAGTAGTAACATACTGACCATCATTAAAAAAAGAAAAAATATCATTACATATGCAGTTTATTTTTAAAAGATTTAAAACCATTTGTTTTGATCAATTTCGACGCGATCCGCCATTCAGTCTCTTTTCAATGGTTTTAGGCGCTTGTTTACAATTTTAACGTAACATTTGGGAAGGAAAAAAAAATTACCAAAAATTAGTAATTATCCGATTTTAATTAAATTTTCAGAATTGTGAAATACTATATTCACAAGTCTTGCTAGTATTTCTGAATACCACCAACAAAATCAAAACATTTCAGAATTATCTCCCTTGAATTTCGCTCTTTAAAAAGAATAATATTTAGCGTTGGTTGTAAACGACGGCTGTTTTTAAATTGAATTCTACAAGAAAATATTATTTTATTAAAAAGTTTACAGTTTTCCTTTTTCTCCAATGTTACATTATTTTGAGGAAAATAAATCAGGTTAAAGAAGATCAAAAGAAAGTAAGTGGTGAAACTTTCTCTTAGATTTTTATTTTCTTTATAAACAAAATGATTATTTCGTGACGTATTCTTTTTATTTCGAAAGATTGAAGAAGAAGAATTAACGTAAAATATTTTTTTACATTTTTTAAAAATCTGCCGAATATTTTTTTGACTTGAAATAAATGTCAAAATAATCTGAAATTAGACCAACCGGTAAAATTGTCGTGTTGTGATGTGACGTCATCGATTTTTGTGTTGTTTTTCCATCAACTTTTTAAAAATTTGTTGTCGTCTGGCAAAGCTGTTTATCCCTCTTTTCAAATACTTTTTTTCTTTCAACCTACTGGTTCTCCTTCCATCATAGTCTTTCCTGAATGCAACAATATATTAAGAGGTGTTACCACTTAAAAGAAAATAACTTCTGGGTCGTTCTTTCCTTTCACCGCATTCAAAATTCGGTCGATTAAAAAAGTTGATAATAAATAAAACTGGTTTTTGTTTGTTTGTTTGTTTGTTGTTTTTTTTTTACCCCAACAAACTTAAACAGGTTGATAAATATTCTTTTTTTAAATCTGTGATTTCGGTACAATTTATTTTGCTTCAAGTTTTTAAAAAGTCAACTACCTAACTTATTTTGATCATTCTTTTTTATTGAAATAAATCTATTCGTAAACAATAGCTATGTGCAAATTATCGCTGGCTCTAAAAAAGGGTGATCACAAGAAATTCTTCTAAAAATCATATAAAATAAACTATCTGATTTTAATAAAACTTTCGGTATATGAAGTAATAAAAGACGAACTTTTATTGTAAATAAATGCTTACTAAATTGAAAAGGCTAATAATTTTTTCGTTAGTTTTTGTTTCGCGCGTTGATCCCCCGTACAAAGATCTTTTTTCTTTTTTTTTTTTTGGATATAAATGATTTTTACATTTTTGAAAGATAATTTAATGATGGTTAGAGTTTTGTTTTTTTAATTACAAAACTAACCCCTAACCAACAACCGGATTTTGATGGTGTAAATGAAAAAAATGTCCTTATTAAACGAGATTGAAAAAGGGGTGCTTGGGGTTATATGGCCCGAAATTTCTTCCCGAACAAATAAATAGTGTGTGTACTAGGTACCACCAATTTGACCCTGTGCAATTTACCCCCCCCCCCCTTACATTTAACACAGTGAAACTTGCAGAAAAAATAATATTTTCTTGAAAAGATTTTTTCCATTCGAAAGAAAAAACATTAAACAAACTCCTGATGATTTTTTAAATTTTTTTATCAGCTTACGAAAATAATGAAAATTATGATTGAAAAACAATGTTTTCATTTTTGCACTGTTAAATCAATTGAAATTTAACGTAGCTAAAAACAAGTTACGATAAGAGGATTTTTTCAAAATTCTATGAAAAATCAATTAATAATCTGATTTTCCCGAAAATTTCCATAAATGTTTACCATTGGATGTAAATACATCTGAAATAGTTTTTTTCTAAAATATATTAGGGGAAATATTTTTTACGAGGTCTATTCCCCCCCCACATTTTATTTTATGAGATAAAAAAAAATGACGCGTCAGAAAATTTTTTTTTCTTTTTTTTTATAAAGATAAGAGTCTGAATAACTATATCAATGAAATTGTATGAATGTACGAGGTCTAGTTTTTGAGGAAAAATTAATGAAATCGGAAATAAAAAGTGCAAAAAAATGTCATAATATTAATATTTGAAAACTTTTTTTTGCTTTTATAATTGGTATGTACTATATTCTATTAAATTGTCAACAAAAAAAATTTTTTTTAAGAAATTAATTTTTAAGAGATTTTCAATCTTTTGTGTGATTAAATATTTTTATTTTCTGCGTGAAATAAATTAAATTTTTTTTTTCCTGCGTCAAAAAATCGAATTTTTCACGGATATTTAAAAATATGAATTTTATAATTCAGGTGCACTAAACATTGGTCCGATACGAGCTCGATTAATATTTTTAAAAGAATTTGTAATTTTTGTTGTTGAATAGTAATGTGTGATTCTTAGAATGTACGGAAGAGCATTGCTGACATTTGTTTTACAAAGAGACGAGACGCTTCTAAGTAACCAAAGTTTGTTCCTGTTAGGCTGACAGTGTTAGCGTGAAAAAAATTATTTTATTTAACTTTTTTCAATAATTAAAATAAAAAGTAAGTATAATAGATTATTTTATCAGTTTTTCTCTTAGAAAAAATATTCAAATTTTCATTCCATACTTTTACGGGTTAATCGTAAAAAGGAAATAATTAGTAACTTTTCTGTTTATATTACGGTCTGAAAATTACCCTTTCGCATGTAATACGGGCAGGTTTGTTTATTTTTTAAGATAACGATGTAATTTTTCCCAATCGGATAATTTGATCTTTGAATTAACTATTTTTATTTGTAACAACCCTGTACGATCTTTTTTTTACGAGATTTTTGATAAACAAAGTTCGGAAATATCTATTTCCGTTTTATTCAAGATGGCATAAACGGTCTGGTGGTACCTAGTGTGTACCCTGCAACGTTCCAAAAAGTCTGAGGTTTCTTTTTAGCACCAAGAAACCTTTTTTTCTCTGTGTACATGCCCAGGTGGTTCTTCCTGTCTAAAACAGCCATTTTTTTTCTATTGATTATTGAAATTGAAAGTACATAGGCTACGGGCCCAAAGGCCAATATGGCTCTAGTTTTTTTAAATTTAATTTGTAATTTTGATGGTGGGGGAAAAAAGCGGCCAAGTGAATGACTATAGACTCCTGAATGTCATACTTTTTTTTCGAAGCGTAAATGTTGTCTATTTTGAAGTTTTCCGTGTGTACCACCAATTTTCCCCGTGAAATTTACCCCCCATTATATTTAACATAATAAAATGTGCATAAAGGTTAATATTATCTTTAAGTTTTTTATTCACTCGAAAGAAGAAGCATTAAACAAACTCCTAATGATTTAAAAAAAAATTTTTTTGGCTTACAAAAATAATGAAAATTATAAACGAAAAACAATGTTTACATTTTTGCACCGTTAAATCAATTGAAATTTAACGCAGAAAAATTGGTGGTACGACGGAAAACTTCAAAATAGACAACATTTACGCTTCGGAAAAAAAGTATGATATTCAGGAGTTTATAGGCATTCATTTGGCCGCTTTTTTTTCCTCCATCCTTTTTTTTTTACAAATTAAAAGTCATCTTTTTCACCTTGGGAAACCTACCTAACAAAGGAAGCCATATTAAGCAACAAAAAATAATAAACCATTTTTTCAAGTTGTAGAGTCTTGACTAACAATTAACTGTAGCCTTTAATTAGAAATAAGCAAATATAGAATCTTTGAAGTACACAAAAAAAAAAATTCCAAAAATTCAAGATTTTCCCTATTCTCTATGCAAATTAAGAAATCAACATTTTCTCTCAATTCAAAACAAAAATTGTATAAAAACTCTGAAAGAGAGAAGAGGAGAGAAGAAGAGAGAAGAGAGAGAGAGAGAGAGATCTACCTCTTTTAATGATTACCAGAGAGTCGATAAGTGCTATGAGACAATACAAGCAGGAAAGACAACGTAAAAGTGCAAGAGAAAGCTAAAAGAGAGTCTCAGACATATCTCCTTGTATTGTTTAAAACTAAATATTTCCCTTTGGAGTTATAAGTTGTCTAGTTACCATGTTATGTTATGGTGCTGAAACACCATGATTAACACTAGGGGGAGAGAGAGAGAGAGAGAGAGAGAGCGCGAGAGAGAGAGAGAGAGAGAGAGAGAGAGAGAGAGATCGTCAAGGACTGGCTTTTATTCAGTCCATTTTATTTGATAAATAAATCTGAAATAGATATCTGGTTTAAATATATTTAAAATATATTCCGCTTAATTCTATTTGATGAATAGTAAAATAGAAATGTTATTTATGACTAAACATGATTCATTTGATACATTGCAGTTCATTGAAACATAAAAATGAATTATTATTACTCAAAAAACATCCAAACATTCAAGATTTTCCCTATTTTCTTTGCAAATTAAGAAATCAACATTTTCTCTCAATTCATATGTAATAAGAATTTCTCTGTGGGCACAGTTAAGTCGACGATTTTACTTTCCCAGCAATTGCTGCACTCTTCTCACCAATACTATCAAAAGTTCTTGTCTCTCGTCCACTCGTCACCACAGCCAAAATGCTACTGCAAGCTTTCTTCCCGTTTTGTGAGGGCTGGTCAAATAAATACACAATTACAGTGTTCATATGGGCTCCTTACTCTGACCAGCACGTGTGACACTAATCAGCACGCGTCAATCCTTCACATCCTGGCCACTCTGGATTAGCCATTCCCATGCGTCGGGCCACGACTCACGATCAGGAGAATGATCTCATTCTGCATGCCAAACACAGTCGTGCACGCTTCGAACTACTACGTTCGTGGTTTCTCTCGCCACATCATATAAACAAAAATTGTATAAATCATTTTTTAATGTTGTAGCGTTAGTTTGTATTCGCCTGGTGGATTTATCTGCCCTTTTTAGTTTGATGATGCCCACCAGGGGCACCATAGTATTTTAAGCGCCGGGTTTTCAAATCTTTCGGCCTCTTTGCCGGTTTCACCAAAACTACGGAGCCACATGGGGTAGATTCTATCTAAACCCTCTCGTTGGGGCTCCGCCCCCTTACATTACTGTAAGTTCTTACAGCATGGACTATCGCTAGTCTCATGTCTGTACTCTTTTATGTTATATCTGTATCATTCATGAATGTGTCTTATCTTGATTTGTTGTACCTCTTTTTATATGTACTCTTTACTATGAACGTTGTATCAACTGTTATCCATGTGCTGTGTTTATTAAATGTTTTGTCCGTTAACCTTTTGTCGGGTTATTGTATCCAAAGTATGTATAACTTTGCACCATCCTTTATTAATGTAATTAATACACCTTTTTTGCTTGATATAAAACAATATAAAGTTTGTATCACCCAGACAGCGAGAGTGTCTATTCCTCTTTACAATAGTCCTAGACCAAAGAGATTGAGCACCACACAGACCATCAGCTCTCACTTTATCCACACGATCCTGTGCTATTCTCTCTCTATTACACTGAGTGGCAGTAGGGCCATTGACTTGAAACAGAAACCTTGTGGTTCCTAGTGGATGCGTCATACCAATTGAGGCTAAACCAACCGCTAGTACACTTGCTTAGCGTTTAGCAAATAATTGTAAATGATGCCTCTGGAAACATTCGAACCGTCGCTATGATTTATGAAACTTTCCTACCTGGTAAAATGAGTGAACAATGTTCCTCATAAATCCAAGCAAAAAATAAAACTGACACCCTCAGTTTATGTTCCATCGTTTGCAATAAATGTTTATTTTTTCTTCGCAAACGCCATTGATTATTTACCACTCTAAATATATTTTTCTTCTAATTTTGATATTCACTTCAATGTGAATTTCTAAAAGTTTCTTTTTTTTTTTGCTTTGGTACTCTAAGAAATAAATATGTCAGATTTGTTAGAATCATTGTCGACGAAAAAAAACAATTAAGCGGTCATAAAAGGATGGATCCAATTTATGCCTAAACTGTAAAACAAGCCCCCAATTTAAAAACTAACCATTTCAACAAAATAAAAACTTTATGGAATATACACATTCCAAGTGTAATATTAAAATAAGAAAATATATTTTAGTATTGTAAAATAACGGGTGCAAGAAAAACCTAAAAACATTTTATTGCAAAAAACGCGGACATAAAATGAGGGTTCAGTTTATTTTATGGTTGGAATTTACAAGGAAATAGTTAAGGATTACCATATGAAATAAGATATCTGATTTAAAATATATCTAAAATATATTCCATTTAATTATATTTGTTGAACAGTAAAATAGCAATATTATTCAATGACTAAACATTAGTTATTTATATATTACAGTTTATCATGAAATATAATAATAACTGGGGTGCCTATTGGATACTTGATCCAGTTTCTTTATTCAGTTTGTGTTTTATGTATATTTTTTAAAACTGAAACTGTTGATTTCACATACTTTGCATCAATTTTATTGATTTATTGATGATCATGAGTTATTATTTTATAATTGCAAATAATTGCATTATTCTGTCTTTCTTTAAATAGCTGTATCTTTTTTTATTTACAGATATCAATTGTAGAAGGAAACCAAAATTTCCAAATTTAAAAAGAGCAAGCAGTACATGCAAAAGAGAAAAACTATTACGCAAAACATATGGATTTGCATTTTGAACAATCACATCCAAACACACAAAAAGAGAGAATCAATTGTTCTTGTAAAGTTCTTTACATCAAACAACTTTTTATCTACATGTCAATATTTCCATAGAGAAAGCATTGCAAGACACTCATACTGAAGAACAAGACGCCTTATGCAATTGCCAGTCAGTGGAATGCGAGAGAATTTTCAGCAGTTTTCAGAAATTCTAAAAAGACATTCGAGCAAACACATTGTACCAGAAGAGAAACGCATTCTTGTAAAGTGTAGTGATCACACATTATCAGACAAGATCAGCTTGAAAAGGCATATCGAACACACGACTGCGAGAAAACCACTGACTCTTGTGAATTTGGCAGGATCTGCTTTCAGGAGAGTTCTCGCATTCAAAAAACCATGTCGACAACACATCACGGAGAAAAACCTTTACGTGATAATGCCAAATCAGCCATTTCATTGAATCATTTGAAAATCCCACATGCTCATCACAGCCAGGATGAGAAACCCAGTTTATCCATGCGAAGTGTGGATCAACATTTTCAATAAGAGATCGTCAGTTTTGAAAAGACACATGCGATACACACGGAAGAAACCATTGGTTCTTGTGAAGTGTGTGATCAGCAGCATTTCACAAAGTGCACATCTGAAAAGCCACATGCCGATACACACACCGAGAAAACCATATTCTTGTGAACTGTGTGATCAGCATTTTCAAAGAGTCACATGTAACAACACACATGCAAGTACACACCTGGAGAGAAACCATATACTTGTAAAATTTGTAGCTCAGCATTTCACGAAATTCATATCTGAAAGGCCATATGAAAACACACACTGAGAGAGAAGCCTTATTCATGCACAGTGTGGTTCAGCATTTTAGTAAGTTCAAATCTGAAAAGACACATGCGAATACAATACTGGAGAGAAACCACATTCATGTCAGCGTAGTGTGAATCAGCAATTTTCAGACAGTTTCAGTTTAAAACAACATATACAAAAACACACTGAAGGATAAGTCTTGTAAAATTATTCCATTTATGATTCTATAATGAAACACTATACTAGAAGCATATATCCTCTTACGATTTTTAAACAAAATTGCTCAGTAATTTCCAGATGAGTTCAGACTTTAAAAATAGAAATAAAACTTACAATGAATGATAAATCCTTACTTGTAAAGTGTATGTGTTCAGATCTTTATGGAATGAGATATTTAAACATACAACACTGAAAAAATATAGATAAAACAACAACAAAAATAAAGTAACTGGACCAAGGTATCAATAGGCACCCCAATCATCAACTTAAATGAAAGGTTCAATATTTTAAACTCACATCACTGGTAACATTTGACTTACAAATATTTAAACATAAAATGAACAGATTATTTTTTTGAATCTTAATTATTGTATCTGACAAAAAATAAATTTTACAAATTTTGTTATACTATTTCGGACAAGCACCCTTTTATTTAAATGAACATAAAATATTGCAAATAAAAAACTGTAATTTTACTTTAAATAATACATAATTGCATTATTCTCTACGACAAGTAAAAAACTATGTTTAGTACTAAAACGTCTTTTCATGTTTTTAAAACAAATTTATCATAAGTGTTGAAAAATCCTCTCATAACTTCACTGATTAAAAAAGTATTTTTTTTTAAAAAAGTTTTCGCTAATTGAATTGTAAAATTGATTACATGTAACCAAACTTTATTTTTAATTTAATTAGTATTGTAAATGTCAACCATATCCATAAACTTCTGAATTAAAATCATTTGTTACACAAGAAGCGGAAGTTACGCTGTCTGACACGTTTTAAATTGAAAGTGCAATGATTTGCGGGTGCCTTATTGATCGCTCTCGTCTCTCTCTCTCTCTTCACCTCTCTCTCTCTAATACACTCCTAGGGCATCTTGAGTGTTCAGACTGCTGAACTAAACTGTTTCTCTAATATATCTCTAACAGCTCAGCTATACAGCATTCCTAGAGCATCCCTGTTGTTTGTTTACAAAAATTTGAGACTGAGTGAAAGTGTGAACCACTTTCAGTTAAGTGTTGATATTGTCGGGGTGCCTATTGGATATGGCCGAAACTCAATAGGAATACAAATTCTAAAAAAATCGAGCAAACCAGATTTCAGAGTATAAAACTAATTTCATGGAAAATAAGCATGTGCTCAATGATTAGGCAGCAATCAGCCATATTTTGGTCGAGGAGAGTGCCCCGATGGCAACGTGGTTAACATGGCTGACTCGCAAAATTGTAGTGAAATTCAAACTGGTATGGTTGCGCACTATTTAGCATTCACTTTCGGTTGCTATATAGCATACCCGCCCCCAGGCTAAGGGGTAAATATGACTGTTACATCGTTTCTTGGTATAAGGGATTATGCTTATGTGGCGATTATATACCGCCACAAGGAAACCAAACAATATTCTGGGTTATAGAAATGTTACAATATTGAATCCCACACGAGCAGGAACTCATAGAAATTTTGTGAATGCTGGTGGTAGTCACTTTTTAATAAACCGATGAAGAACTTGTACCAGAAAATAATATCTTTTGTGGAATAATAGACAAAAATTGTAGAATAAAAGAAAAAAATACAAATTTGGATTTGATTTGAGTTATTTTTTTTTCATTATTTTGTTATTTGTTTGTGGTATACTGAAAAAAGAAATATATAAGGAATTAATTGAAAAGTAAAATCTATAACATATTGGGACGCATCATGACCTTTAGGGCACCCCTTTTGCAGATCTCGATTCGGATAAGGACATGTTTTGTCGCATCGTTTCACCTGCTAAAAATTCCGAATCGTTTGTTAAGCATGATTTGTTAGAGGTTAATTTTTTTAATTATAAAACTAACCCCGTGAACCTAACCCTAAAACAACAACCGGATTTTGAATGGTAGTAAATGTCCTTATGAAATGAAGATTTTGAATAAAGGAGGTGGCCTGGTGTGTTATTTTGATTGAAATGTTCTTCCCGAACAAATGAATAGTGTGTGTACCCTGACAACGTTCCCTGTCTAGAAAGTCTGAGGTATTTAGACGCCTAACCCCTAACAAGCAACCGGGAATTGTGAACGTGTAAAATAGAAAAAATGAAGATCGAGGAGTTAGCAATTAAGAGTCGGTGGCTTAAGAGATCATTAATTGGGTCTCAAATATTAACGCAAGTTTTTTTTATGCTAATTGAAGAAGCTATCTCAAGTTAGCAGTACTGAGAAAGCCCAACAGGGCATCATTTAATTACTCCAAATATTGTCATTCCAAATATTTTGCTGAATTTTCTATTTAGTCGGAGAGTGCTTTATATCTTGTTTTTCCACGGAATACCAAAAAGGATGTGGTTAAATGAAAAGTAAATTAATAAAATATTTCCAACCAATTTTTTTATGTTTATGTAGTATTAGAACTACAAAATTGAAAATCAAGAGATGAGTCAGGATGGTCCTTGCTGCAGATGAGATGATGATGGATTGTGAATTATAGTCATTGAAATATATTTATGAATTTCTTTTTATTTATTCTTTATTGCTGTCTCAGGGTACTGATAAACGAAATTTAATATAATATAGATCTAAATGTTTAGATGTATAACTAATATTAAATAATTTTATTTAGCAGTGGAATGATTGTGATTTATTTAATTGAAAATCTAGACAAATAGCAGGTATGAGCATGGAACATATGCACGGTGGTAAATGCATAGGTACAGATGCAGCATAGTGATCATGTGGTCGTAGGTGTGGGTAATATACATATATAATTGTTATGATCATCGTATATACTCAATATATATATTAGTAAGATTTTTTGGTAATGTTGTTTCTTTTTTCATATAGAAGCATTTGTGGTAAAGAGTACTATTATTATATGTTTTTACTTGGTGCAATGGTAAATGTGTATGATTGCATAAATTTTATATATAGAAGATAATGACAAGTGAATTTTCGGTAATAAATATTGCGGTGTGGTAGAAGCATTCTGTACGAGACTGAACTTATCAACTTTATTAAGTCAATCAGCCGAATTTACGTGAAATTCACGTTGGCAATATTTTCTATTTTGAGGTTTATGTATCTTCTCCCAGGGGAGAGGAAAAAGAGAGAATCCTAATGTCGATAATTATGAGAAGATAAGAATGCCAATAGTGATTTCAAGTAAATGTCCGCGGTGTTAGACTTAATGAAAGTTGAAACAGTCTGTAAGATGTCTAATCACATCCTGAATAATTCTTTAACCGAAATTCACTTGTCATTTCTTCTATATTATAATTTTATGCAAGTATAACACATTGGGTAATGCGCCTTCAAAGCAAAAATGATATAATATTACATTATCCAACCTGCTTATACCATCCATCTATATTATATATTTATATATTATATATAACACACATCTACACACAGACGGAGTGATCCACTAGTGCATTCTGTCCTTTTCTTAGCCCGCGTGGGCTTGTTGTTCATATTGTTTTTGTAGTTTTGCAAATTAAGAATAACGACACGGCAATCAATATCGTGCCCTGCTTAGAATATTTGTTATGTATTAGCTGTAACATTGAGTCTTTTTTATAATTTCTTGTGTGTTCAGTATCCCGTGCAAAGAAGTCAATAAAAATTAATAAAGGAAATTAATGAGAAAATTATTTCAATGTACAAGATAGATCCATATTCATTCATCCGTTGCGGCCGATCCATCGACTCTCTCTTTGGATTGGTCAATTTGTACGTTGTCATTAGATAAACCATAAATTGGTGTGAAAATTTTTATAGTACTTATTCATAGATTAACATGCACTTACGTTTTGATGTATTCCTAGGAAAAAGATATAGAGGATTGATAAAGAAACTGTCACAAATATTTGAATGACAATAATTTGAGCATGAATTAAAATGAGGTGCTGTGTTGCGGCTTCCATACCTGTAATTGAGTAAGGTGTGTATCAATTAAACTACATAAAAAAATTTGCTGGGTTATGATTTATGGTGAAACAATGTGATCTCTAAGCACAGCTTTGCGGAGTCGTCGATATCACTTTATGTTTCTATGCGTACACAGGAGCCCGTCAAAATCTCGGTATGTTTGTTAGGGGGTTTTGTGGGATGGGGTCTAAAACCGTCAAGACTTTTAGAAGCAGGCGAACGTTGGCAGGGTACCCACTATTCATTTGTTCGATGAAGATCGTGTCACGACAAAGATAAACACAGGCACCCCTTGTTTCGAAATCTCATGACATAAGGATTCAGATTTACGCATCCATCAAAATCCGGTTGTTTGCTTAGTCGGTTAGGCTGGTTTTAGGCGAGTTGTATAATTGAAAGAATGATAACCTCTAAGATCATCGTTACCATATTGCGATCCGGACTTGTTGAGCAGTCTGTTAAATGGCAATAAAAATGTCCTCTATGAATCCGAGATATGGCAGAAGGGGTGCTCATAAAGGTCACTAGTCCATATTGTTTATTTTGACTTTCTCAAATTAATTTCTTATAATTTCTTTTCGTGTCCAGTATTGACCAAGGAAACACATAAAAGTAATGAATAAGAATAAACTAAATATCACAACAAATTTTGTGGTATGGTTTTCTTTATAAGCAACCAAAGTTTTTTGTTATTATCCACAAGAATGATTAATTTCTTGGTAGCAAGTTTTCAGATGGTTTATCTAAAAGTGACTCAACACATTCAAGAAAGATTATAAGTTCGTGCTCGAGTGTGTGGGATGTCCGATATATGTGTATTCTTGATACAGCCACGAATAGTTGTCTTGTTTCTCTGTCGGCGTCATTAATGGGCCGCTATCCTTATACAAGAAGTGAAGATATGTATTTCTTGCTGGGGGGGGGTATCGTTACTGTTCGCTGATTGTAATGTTAGGCACCAAGGTTATGAATTTCTACGTATTGTGCAGGTCCAGCGTTACCACGTTGCCGATGGGGATTCTCCGCACAAATATGGCTGATGCTGGGCTAATGATTCTGACAAGTGCTTTTATTTTTCATGAAATGAGTTTGTTCTCTGAAATCGTGTGTTGCTTCTGATTTATTCGTTGATTTACTTATCTTTGAGTTTCTTGGACCAGTACCAATAGGCACCCGGCCTTCTTAAGTGGAACAGGTTCTCACATTATCAAACTCGTCTTGCAAATTTTTGATAAGACAAAAAACAGTGCATCTGTTTTAGGCTGGTTTTAGAGATGAGTGGTAAGAGAAGTTAGGTCCAGCGAGTCCTGAAACACTCAACGATGCCCTGGAAGTGTATAGAGAGAGAGAGAACAAGAGAAGAGAGAGAGAGAAGATGGCGATCCGAATAAGCAGCACGTCCAATCGTCAAACGTTCAGATCTTTATAGGACTTGTCATGCAGGTTGAACTTCCCGGGCTTTTTGTAAACAAATGGATTTTTAAATCAGAAGTTTTGGATTATCGTGTTGTGAAATTTTACAATAAATTAAATAGAGATAAATCGCGTTGGTACAATGTAAGTCAATTCTAAGAATTCAATAGCAAAATTTTTTTTAAATAAATACTTTTTAAATTCAGAAGTGTTATGAGAGATTGTTTCGAACCTCTTGATGATAAATTTCTTTAAAAAATATGAAAGAACGTCTTCAATACTAATAGTTTTTTCACTTGTTTCAGTGGAAGAGGAAGATGCAATTATTTATTTAAATAAAAAGTGACAGTTTCATTATGTATTGCAAAATAAGATTATTATGATGGTCAGATAATATTAAGATCTAAAGAAGGGTGCTGGTTGCCGAGAATGAGTAATAAGCTGGACAAAGTTATGTGTAAAGTATTTAATTTTTGTCAGAGATAAGCAATAAAGTATCAAAAAAAGATCATCTGTTTCAGTTTAATTGTTGTCGTAAATATTTGTGAAGTCAAGAGTTTGAAGCCAGTGATCGAGTTTAAAGTATGGAAACCCTTGTTCTATTAAGTTCGATGAGTTTGGGCGGTTGCCCTAGTTGGATTAGACATTCTGGAGTCCCAGTTAGCTTACGTAGCTCGTTATTTTGTGCGTTGTTGTTTGTGGATTCTGATTTTTTTCAGTGTGTGATGTCCGGTTAACATATAGTCTAATTGCCTGAAAATCGAACACAGTACACTTTTACAAGTGATACACGTTTAGTCAGTCATTGCTAGAAGTTTTTAATTTTCTGATTCTGTTAAAAGTTGAATCTGGCAATGAGAAATAGGTGAGCGTTTGTTTAAAGGACGAGATGCCAGTAGAGGATACTTCCTTCTTAGAGTATATGTTCCCAATATAGAATCATAAACTGAGAAGATTACCAAAGAGCTGGTGATAGATGTCCTCGCAGTGTGTTTTTTGTATACTATGTTGTTATTTTCAAAGACTGAGAACCTATCTGCCATGAAAGCGAGGTGGCTGCAAATTTCCGTAAGCATCCAGTGGACGAACAGAATTGGGTTTCTCTCCACGCTGTCGACTGTACTTCGCATGGTGCGTCTTTCAGCTCAGAGAATTCGAACTTCACTAAAACTCCTGCGCAGCCGGCCGACTGTTGAATACAGCGGGCTTTCTCAGTCTAGCGTGTGAGTGGTATGTGTTCATATTGCGCCCTGTTCGAGATAGTGGAGAGATCTGTCGTGAAAGAATGACCGTGAGACTAGTGTGAAGCGAATTTTACGGTGACCGGAGACGCATAGATGTGAGGCCATCTGGGAGGCTTCTTCTCCGAGTGTGTACGTTGCCCTGTGCGCTGGGTAGTGAGCTCAAGCTACATGTGAACTCTTTGAACAAAAATGCTTGATAATCCCGCACGCACAGGTTCCAGCGAATGCAGGTTTCTCGGTTTGGTGTGTAATACGCGGATTGTGCCCTTTTCTCAGAAGATGTTGCACTCCTTGATGAAAATGTGATACGGCCACACACTTCACCAGAAAATGGTTCTATAATCTTCTCGCGTTGTGTGATTCTCCGCATATGTGTCTTTTCAAAACTGAACTCTGCTGGAATGATCCGTTTGATTACCCACAGCACTGCTTCGCGCACGTGGAGAGATGGTTTTCTCTGATCTCGTGTATCTTGTGTTGATGTAACGCATTGTGGAAGTTTTTCGAAATGTGATTTACATATGAAATATGCTGATGCTGTGCCAACACTTCTAAGAACTCTGTGCGTAAAAGTTTTTCTCTGGCGCGATGGTGGTGTCTTGCACTTATGGTCTGATGTTGATGCAGGAACTCTTCGTGAGAAAGACAATTTCCACACACTTCAGAACGAAAGAGTTATGGAGTTCTTCCTTCCAGTGGTAGTGTCGCACCTATATCGCGTGTTTGCAACGAGCGCTGAAGCCTGTCTGGATAATGTTCGATCCACTCTTTATCGAGTGTTTTGGCTTGTTCCTCCATGTGCTCTCGGTATGTGTTTGCTCGGTGTCACTTCTTTGAAAATTCTAGATGAAACGTGGCTGAAAAAATCTGAAAAGGTCCATTACTGAATGGGCAGATGCATTGGGCGTGTTTGTGTCCTTTCGCGTATATTTTTGCCAATGTGTCTTGGTCCTTCGAGAAGCGTATTGAATGTAGTAAAAAGGTTTGATGTAAAGAATTTATCAAGAAGCAATGATGATATCTCCCCTTGTTGTGTTGGGTGTGTTGGATGTGGATGTTGTTCAAAAATTGCAAAAAGTCCATATGGTTTTTTGCATATTAGTGTTTATTCTTCTTTTGTCATGTTACTTGCATGTGTCGGTTTTGTTAAATTTGGAATTTGTTAGTGTCCGTTCTGAACAATTGCGGTAAGTTCTGTAAGTAAGAAAAAAAGAGTAGATCACATAAGACGAGAGATAAAATGGCATTAATTGCATATAAATTCTTAGATCATCAAATAAATTCAATAAAATGTGGTATGCCAGAAGTATGGTGAATCCAACGAGTTTCCAAGTTTTATAATATACATCGTAGTTATGTGGCCGTAGCTGGTCGAGTGTCGGGCCACGCCGTTTTTATGATTGTGGTACTAATTGTGAGTTTTGTAATACTATGTTTAGTCATGAATATATTTGATTCCCTACCCAATTGATTGTTTGTAGGGCCTGTTCATTGACGGCGAAAGTAGTAGGATGGTCAGTCGGAGTGAGATAAGTTTATTAGAGATGATTTTTGTAAATCAAGAGGATATGCTATTTTTCATGGGGAGCGGTGGAATTGCCTTGAAGTTCATAGGTGCCTTTGCGTGTAATTCCAGTACCAATGGATAAATAAACTGAAGGGCCGTCTAGAATGGGTTTGGATGTCGGGGCGTCGTGGTGTGTTGTGCAATGAAATTTTTTACGTTTTCTTTGCAGACCGCAAAGGACATGTCCAGGCCCTGTTATTTTAGCAATACTTAAGATTATATTTTGCTTTCTAATGATTTAATAATGTCACTCTTTGAGAATCGCCTGGGTATATTCACCAGGAAAGTTTTTAATGTTGTGAGAGATGGTTAGTGTTTAAAATTGGGGGGCTTGTTTTGTAAACGAGTTCTAGGCGATAAAATGTGATTTCCTCTCTTTGTTATGACCAGTAATTTTTTGATTCTTTTTGTTTTTTCTGTCGACATGAAAAAAAAGGACAAGCGACAGTATAATGATGTCAGTATCGGGAGTTGGAAAAATCTGGGCGGATATTTATTTAGAGTACCTGAAGAGCCCATAAAAAAAAAGAAACTTTTATAGGGTAATAAGTACTTCACATTGTGAAGTGAATATCAAATAAAGAGGAGAATATAATTTAGTTTGTTTGGGCAAGAGAAGAATAAAACATTTAATTGCCATGCGCGTTGTATCGGGTCAGTTTAGTTTGAGTTTTGTTGATAGTTTCTGGAAATTTTAGTGAGGAAGAGATTGTGTCTTTTGCTTATTACCCCAGTGTGGGCAAAGTGTCATGCAGGAGCATGAGGCGACTACTGTGTAGATCCAAGGAAAGTGATTTGTATTCCAAGAAGAGCAGCGCGCACATGCTACGTGATCATTTTTGTGAGTCAAGTGCCAGTGAAAAGTGATAAGTCGTATGGGTGTGGTGTTTAGGCTTCCAAGTTGGTAAGGCATCTCTTCCCTGAAACCTCCAAGGTGTGTCTGTTATTCCAATGAATGGGCCCTAGCCAAGCTCAAGTTGGGATGGAAAGTATGCAGGCGGAGGGCATCTGTGTGAGGATAAAGTGGAGGGAGAGCTGATGGTCTTGGTGGTGGTGCTCGCAGAATTCTGCCTTTGGCTCTAGGGGAACTGTCTAGATTTGAGTAAGGAGGATAGGACAAGTTCTCTCTCGGGCAGGCTGGTCTGGGAGTACAAACTTGTGCTATAGTTGTGTTTATAGTATAGCCATGATAAAGGGGTATTAGATGTACATATTAGAGGGATGGTTAGGCAGTAGGAGTTATACGATACTGATTTGGAGTAGCAATAACGTGTGTCCCGACAAGAGGTTGAACGGTAGGTGACGGCAACTGTAACATGTAATAGAACGACGAGAGCGCGAGGTGGGATCAGACAGATTTGAAACAAGCGTGGCGTCGATAGTGAGAAGAGAGAAAACAGTATGAAAAGAGGTGACATCTCTGTTAATCAGGTGATCGGCGGTCGAGCAAATTGCAAGATAAGACTGCAGTCATGAGATGGAGTGACGAGGCTATATGTGTATGGGAGCATATGATATAGAGGGTTTAAAACGACAGAGCGAGTAGAGGACAGTTAGGCGTGATCGTCTGCCAATGCTGTAAAGAAGGCGTCATCCGTAAGTGGGTATATGAGAGGGGGACGGAGAAGGCCCCTAACTAAGAAGGAGTGGGTTGTAGGAATAGTGAGATCTAAGTCCCGGCAGTGTGCTCGGTAGTTTTGGTTGGAATGACCGCGGACAAAAGAGGTGGCCGCGAAAGTGATTTGAAACCCGGGCGCTTAAGTAATCTCAATGTGTGCCTGCGCGTGGTGAGGAGGACATGCAGGTCGGTTAACGAACGATAAAAGAAAGGCGGCAGATACATGCCCAGTCATGCCAGCGCTTGATATAACAACTAAGGACAGCGGTGATAATCCAAGTATAGTGTCCGAGTGTTGGAACTATGAAAAGAGATGATTTCTTAATTAACAATATTTGTTCTTTAATGAAATGTCGCGAGAGATAGACCACCGGAGCGGAGTGATTCGATCGGCCAGCGTGCGAGAGCGTGATGACGTGTCGTGTTGGGTCGAATGGCAGAACGTGGAGCAGTCAGTATCTTACCCGCGGCGTGTGGGAGCTGGGCCTGGATGCGTCGCAAGTCGGGTATGGGCTCCGACGCAGTACGATGTGGGAAGGGCTAGAATCCGCAGAGGTGGGCCGCCAGGAAGTGTGAAAGGATTGACTTTGGCGCGTGAGTGGATCGTAGTGTGCGACAGTCGTCGCCGTGGGTCACACGAGTAAGGAGCCTCCGATAGTGAAGACGTTCGCGTCTGTAGATTGTGGTAATGTTCGTATTTGACTTCAGCCCTCACAAACCGACCCGGGAAGAAGAAGCTTGTAGAGCACGAAGTAGGCCATTTGATGGGCGTGTGGGTGACGGTGAGGTGGGCATCGAGAGACAATGACCCATTGGATGATAAGTATTCGGGTGATGAAAGAGTAGCATGCGCATTTAGCGGGAATGTGTAGAAAATCGTCTTGTCGGGACAGTTTNAATTTCTGCCCCCTCCAACTTTTAACACTTCTTATCAGAGGGGCATAATGGCGTACCACATTCCTTCTTCCCCCAACCACATTCCTTTCCTTGCCAGGGAAGTTCGCAGGCCAGGCACCAAGGACACTTTGATGTCAGCGTAAGTTCGACTCGTTACTACAAATGTCAAAAGATAACAATTATATTTTCCGGGGGTTTTAATGTGACGGAAAATACAATCAGAGAAAGAAACAAAAAGAGTAGATATATGAACAGAAGGTATATAAGACAGATACATGAATGTTCTATAAAGGACTTACTAGTAGGGTAGAGGGGTAGACCCCCCCCCCCCCAACTTAAGATTAGGGTAGCAGCTCTCTCTATTTAACTTTTTTTTGAACAAAGAAAAAACAACTCGGTTGTTATTCAGAAGCGTTTTTGTCTCGATCCATCTTTACATGTCACCGGTCGAGTGAAAAAGCTAGGGAATTCGAAGTTCCCTCCTGTGGTTCAGATACTAACGCCACCTCTCAGCAAACGAGACGCATCAAAGAGAAGATAACTCATTTCGTTTAGTAACCCAAAACGCAGAACATTTATTAGCACTCTAAATTGTAAGGATTAAGATGTTTTCATTTGAACAATTGTAAAACCATTTCTTGAAGATCTGAAGGATTTATTTTTCAATTCTGGATTTTTTATACATCGAATATTTATATATTATGTTAGGTATTGGAAAAAAAAAAAAAAAAAACGGGCTACGAGTTTTAAAAGCGAATTAAAATGATTAAATTTATTATTTAAGGTCAAACTTTGTCTAATCGATAAATAGTGACTATTAATGACCATCATTAAAAAAAGAAAAATTATCATTACATATGCAGTTTATTTTTAATAGATTTAAAATGATTTGTTTTGGTCAATTTCGATGCGATCCGCCATTTCTGTCTCTTTTTTCCCCAATGGTTTTACATGTTTGTTTACAATTTTAATGTAACATTTGCGATTGAAAAAAAATTTACCAAAAATCAGGTAAATTATCCGATTTTAATGAAATTTTCAGTATTGATTTATCAATTAATGAATTTTATAATGCATCAGTTATTTTTTTCAAAACTTTGATAGATTTAGGATTAGGATTTATTTAAAATTCTGGATCAAAAATACATTGAATATTATATATCTTGTGAAACAAAAACAAACAAAAAACAATTTCATTTGTAGAATGAACTAAAAAAAAAATACTTCACTTGCAGACATCAATGAAACAAAACAATTATAAAAGACCCAATTTTAATCAGTTTTCTGTAAAAACAAATTAATTGATATCAAACTCGAAAATTTAAAAAAGGAATGGTCAACGACTTTTAAAGTGAATCTTGTTTTTTTCTTTATAACCTTAGAATATAAATTATCAAATGAAACTATAAACTTTATTGCATACAATTTTTGGCTGAATTCTGAAGACAGTCAGAAAATTAAAACAGAAAGTTTTTTGGTGGTCCCCTAATGACAGTTTAACTACAGTCTATGAATTAACATTTTGCAAATTGGTTATGGTTTTAGGGGATTAAGTTTGTTTTTAAATTATGTATGCTTAAAAAAATAAAACAACAAAAAACCCAAATTACAATACATTTAATTAAACCATTGAAATTAATTATTGAATCTATTATTGAGACAGTTGTTTTTAGTATTGCAATGTTTAATTTCAATTTAAAATTAGTTTTTTTAAAAATATTTTCAACATTAAATGTATAGTAATTTGGGTTTTTTGCTGTTTATTTCTTTAAGCAATACGTAATTTTAAAAAAAACTATTTAGATGTATTTACATCAATGGTAAACATTTATGGAATTTTCGTGAAAATCAGATAATTAATTGATTTTTCGTGTTTTTAAAAAAACCTTTATCATAACTTGTTTTTAGCTACATTTAATTTCAGTTGATTTAACAGTGCAAAAATTGAAAACATTGTTTTTCAATCATAATTTTCCTTATTTCCGGTAAGCTGAAAAAAATTTAAAAAATCATAGAGGTTTGTTTAATGTTTTTTCTTTCAAATGGAAATAATATTTTCAAGAAAATATTAATTTTTCTGGCAAGTTTCATAGTGTTAAATATAAAGGGGGGGTAAATTCACAGGGTAAAATTGGTGGTACCTAGAAAATAAATAAATAATTTGGCCTTCTGTTTTTCTGGGTTACCCTGTAATATGTTTTAATTTTACGAACGATTTGCAAGTTTAACCAAAATTTACTATTAAAATGAATAAAATCTTTAAAAACTTTAATATTAAAATTTACTATTAAAATGAATAAAAACTTGAAAAAATTTAATATTAAAATGTCACTGTTAAATTGACGTTAAAAAAATGTCTTCGTTTTTGGTATTTAATTTTTTAAAATCGAAAATGAAATGAAAATTGATATTTTTTCTAAGAGAAAACTGTAAAAATAAATCCAATATATATACTTACTTTTTATTCTAATAGCGTAAAAATTATTATATTTAACTTTTTTGACCAAAGAAAAAACAAACTTCGGTACTCAGAAGCGTCTCATCTCTTTTGTAAAACAAATTGTCAGTTTGCTCTTCCGTATATTCAAGACCCATACATTACTATTCAACAATAAAAATTACAAATTCTTTTTAAAAATATTAATCGAGCTCAGATCGGACCAACTTTTAGTTCACCTGAATTCTAAAAAATCATATTTTAAATATCCGTGAAAGATTTCGATTTTTTTCGTAGAAAAAAAAAAAAAATTATTATTCATGCAGAAAATGAAAATAATCAATCACACAAAAGATTTGAAAATCTCTTAAAAAAAAAAAAATTCTTTTTGACAATTTAATAGAATATAGTACATACCAATTACAAAAGCCAAAAAAAAGTTTTCAAATATTAATATTATGACATTTTTTTGCACTTTTTATTTCCGATTTCATATTTTTCCTAAAAAACTATAGCTTGTACGTATTACAATTTCATTGATATAGTTATTCAGCCTCTTATCTTTACAGAAAAAAAAGTACAAAATTTTTCTGACGTATATTGTAATAAAAAGGGGGGGGGGGGGAAAGACCTTGCAAAAAAAAAATATTTCCCCTAATAATATTTTAGAAAAAAACTATTTCAGATGCATTTTACATGGTAAACATGTATGGAAATTTTCGTGAAAATTGGACCATTAATTGATTCTTAATAGAATTTAAAAAAAAAAAAACTCTTATTCATAACTTGTTTTTACTACGTTTAAATTTCAGTTGATTTAACAGCGCAAAAATGAAAAATGTTTTTAATCAAATTTTCATTATTTTCGTAAACTGAATTTTTTTAAAAAAATATCAGGAGTTTTTTAACGTTTTTTTCTTTCGAATGGAAAAAAATTTTTTTCAAGAAAATATTAATTTTTCTGCATGTTTCATTGTGTATAGGGTCGGGGGAAATTTTCACAGGGTAAAATTGGTGGTACTAAAGAAAAACTCAATAAAAAATTCTTAACATAATCTTTCAAATTAAAAAAAAAAAAAAAAAAAAAAAAAAGAATTAAGTTAATACGTGAACGTAGATGACACAGGTGCTTCATTAAAATGAAATTGTTTGGACGATATTATTCATATTTTTTCAGTTAATAAAAGTGAAAAAACATAACAATTGTCCCTTCCGTAAAATGTATTCTACACTTAAAGTACTTAAATCGGTAAAAAATAAAAGTTTTTCTCGTTATTCCTACCATAAAATAACGGGTGCAAGAAAAATAAAACATTTATTGCAAAAACACGGACATAAAATGAGGGTTCAGTTTATTTTATGGTAGGAATAAACGAGAAAACTTTTCTTTTTTACCGATTTAAGTACATTTTTAAGTGTAAGAATACATTTTACGGAGGGACAATTAGTTATTGTTATTTTCACTTTTTATTACTGAAAAAATATGATAATATCGTCCAAACAATTCATTTTAATGAAGCACCTGTGTCATCTACGTTCACGTATTAACTTAATTCTTTTTTTTTTTTTTTTTTTTTTTTAATTTGAAAGATATGTAAGAATTTTTTATTGAGTTTTCTTTAGGTACCACCAATTTTACCCTGTGAAATTTACCCCCGCCCCCTATACACAATGAAACATGCAGAAAAATTAATATTTTCTTGAAAAAAATTTTTTTTCCATTCGAAAGAAAAAACGTTAAACAAACTCCTGATGATTTTTTAAAAAAATTCAGTTTACGAAAATAATGAAAATTATGATTGAAAAACAATGTTTTCATTTTTGCGCTGTTAAATCAACTGAAATTTAACGTAGCTAAAAACAAGTTATGATAAGAGTTTTTTTTTTTTAAATTCTATGAAGAATCAATTAATGGTCCAATTTTCACGAAAATTTCCATACATGTTTACCATGTAAATGCATCTGAAATAGTTTTTTTCTAAAATATATTAGGGGAAATATTTTTTTTTTGCAAGGTCTTTCACCCCCCCCCCCCTATTTTATTACAATATACGTCAGAAAAATTTTGTACTTTTTTTTCTGTAAAGATAAGAGGCTGAATAACTATATCAATGAAATTGTATAACGTACAAAGCTATAGTTTTTTTAGGAAAAATAATGAAATCGGAAATAAAAAGTGCAAAAAAATGTCATAATATTAATATTTGAAAACTTTTTTTTGCTTTTGTAATTGGTATGTACTATATTCTATTAAATTGTCAAAAAGAATTTTTTTTTTTAAGAGATTTTCAATCTTTTGTGTGATTGATTATTTTCATTTTCTGCATGAAATAAATAATTTTTTTTTTTTTTTCTACGAAAAAAAATCGAATCTTTCACGGATATTTAAAAATATGATTTTTAGAATTCAGGTGAACTAAAAGTTGGTCCGATCTGAGCTCGATTAATATTTTTAAAAGAATTTGTAATTTTTATTGTTGAATAGTAATGTATGGGTCTTAGAATATACGGAAGAGCAAAACTGACATATTTGTTTTACAAAGAGATGAGACGCTTCTGAGTAACCGAAGTTTGTTTTTCTTTGGTCAAAAAAGTTAAATATAATAATTTTTTACGCTATTAGAATAAAAAGTAAGTATATATATTGATTATTTTACCAGTTTTTCTCTTAGAAAAAATATTCAAATTTTCATTTCATTTTCGATTTTAAAAATTAATACCAAAACCGAAGACATTTTTTTAACGTCAATTTAACAGTGACATTTTAATATTAAATTTTTTCAAGTTTTTATTCATTTTAATAGTAAATTTTAATATTAAAGTTTTTAAAGATTTTATTCATTTTAATAGTAAATTTTGGTTAAACTTGCAAATCGTTCGTAAAATTAAAACATATTACAGGGTAACCCAGAAAAAACAGAAGCCAAATTATTTATTTATTTTCTAGGTACCACCAATTTTACCCTGTGAAATTTACCCCCCCCCCTTATATTTAACACTATGAAACTTGCAGAAAAATTAATATTTTCTTGAAAATATTATTTCCATTTGAAAGAAAAAACATTAAACAAACTCCTAATGATTTTTTAAATTTTTTTTCAGCTTACGGAAATAAGGAAAATTATGATTGAAAAACAATGTTTTCATTTTTGCACTGTTAAATCAACTGAAATTTAATGTAGCTAAAAACAAGTTATGATAAGAGGTTTTTTTAAAAATTCTATGAAAAATCAATTAATTATCTGATTTTCACGAAAATTTCCATAAATGTTTACCATTGGATGTAAATACATCTAAAATAGTTTTTTTTAAAATTACGTATTGCTTAAAAGAAATAAACAGCAAAAAACCCAAATTACTATACATTTAATGTTGAAAAATATTTTTAAAAACTAATTTTAATTGAAATTATACATTGCAATACTAACAAAAACAACTGTCTCAATAATAGATTCAATAATTAATTTCAATGGTTAATTAAATGTATTGTAATTTGGGTTTTTTGTTGTTTATTTTTTTTAAGCAATACATAATTAAAAACAAACTTAATCCCCTAAAACCATAACCCAATTTGCAAAATGTTAATTCATAGACTGTAGTTAAACTGTCATTGGGGACCACCAAAAAACTTTCTGTTTTAATTTTCTGACTGTCTTCAGAATTCAGCCAAAAATTGTATGCAATAAAGTTTATAGTTTCATTTGATAATTTATATTCTAAGGTTATAAAAGAAAAAAACAAGATTCACTTTAAAAGTCGTTAGACATTCCTTTTTTAAATTTTCGAGTTTGATATCAATTAATTTGTTTTTAACAGAAAACTGATTAAAATTGGGTCTTTTATAATTGTTTTGTTTCATTGATGTCTGCAAGTGAGTATTTTTTTTTTTTAGTTCATTCTACAAAAATGAAATTGTTTTTTGTTTGTTTTTGTTTCACATAGATATATAAATATTCAATGTATTTTTGATCCAGAATTTTAAAATAAATCCTAAATCCTAAATCCTAAATCAAAGTTTTGAAATAAAATAACTGATGCATTATAAAATTCATTAATTGATAAATCAATACTGAAAATTTCATTAAAATCGGATAATTACCTGATTTTTGGTAAATTTTTTTCAATCGCAAATGTTACATTAAAATTGTAAACAAACATGTAAAACCATTGAAAAAGAGACAGAATGGCGGATCGCATCGAAATTGACCAAAACAAATCATTTTAAATCTATTAAAAATAAACTGCATATGTAATGATATTTTTCTTTTTTTAATGATGGTCATAATGTCACTATTTATCGATTTAGACAAAGTTTGACCTTAAATAATAGATTTAATCATTTTAATTCGCTTTTAAAACTCGTAGCCGTTTTTTTTTTTTTTTTTCCAATACCTAACATAAATATATAAATATTCGATGTATATCCAGAATTGAAAAATAAATCCTTCAGATCTTCAAGAAATGGTTTACAATTGTTCAATGAAAACATCTTAATCCTTACAATTTAGAGTGCTAATAAATGTTCTGCGTTTTGGGTTACTAAACGAAATGAGTTATCTTCTCTTGATGCGTCTCGTTTGCTGAGAGGTGGCGTTAGTATCTGACCACAGGAGGGAACTTCGATTCCCTAGCTCTTTTCACTCAGACCGGTGACATGTAAAGATGGTCGAGACAAAACGCTTCTGAATAACAACCGAAGTTTGTTTTTTTTGTTCAAAAAAGTTAAAGAGAGAGCTGCTACCCTAATCTTAAGTTAGGGGGGGGGGGGTCTTACCCCCTACCTACCCTACTAGTAAGTCCTTTTATAGAACATTCATGTATCTGTCTTATATACCTTCTGTTCATATATCTACTCTTTTTGTATGTCTTTCTCTGATTGTATTTTCCGTCACTTACGGAATAAATATATTGTTATCTTTTGACATTTGTGTAGTAACGAGTCGAACTTACCTGACTCAAAGTGTCCTTGGTGCCTGGCCTGCGAAACTGTCCCTGGCAAGGAAAGGAATGTGGTTGGGGGAAGAAGGAATGTGGTACGCCATTATGCCCACTCTGAGTAAGAAGTGTTAAGAAGTTGGAGGGGGCAGAATGAGGGGCCGGGTTAGCTCAGTCGGTAGAGTGTTCGGCTAGAAACAACAAGGTTCCTAGTTCGATACCGGTCCCCGCCAACTCAGTGTATGAGTAGCACAGGAATCTGTGCGGTAAAGTAAGGAGCTGATAGTAGGTGTGGCGCTCCACCTCAGATGCTAAAACAATCTCCTTGGTCTAGCGCTATTGAAAAGGGGATAGACTCCCTCGCTGACTGGCTGATACCGACTTTAGGCCGCCCCGTCGACTTTACTTATTTACCCATGGTGCATTGCAACTTTTATTTGACTATAAAAGCAACATATTTTAGCCTGAACGGTGCACTGCATTTTTGTTCTTCAGTAACAGTGTCGAGAGAGTGAAAGAGGAAGTGAAAGAGGAAGAAGGAGAAAAAGAAGAAGGAGAGAAAGAGAAGCTGGTGGACAATCAGAATGGTTTTTATGTATACGCATGTACCACACGTTGATAGGTTACTTTAAGCCTTCCAACGTTATTATAACAACCACATGTTATGTATTTCATCAGAGATGACAGTGACAAAAACATTTGTATAAAGGTAATGCATAATTACAGAGATGTTTAGTTATTAAAAAGATACTAGAACCTGTGGATATACCACAGTATAATAATTCAATTATAACGTTTGATATGTTTATTTAAAAGTTATTACAAAGTAATTCAATATCTTTAAAGTATAATAATCTTGATTTAACCCTCTCTCTCTCTCTCTCTCTCTCTCTCTCTCTCTCTCTCTTTCCCGTACTTTCTTTTTTTCTTGTTATATTTTTTCTGTGTAGTATGTCCTTTTTCTTCCCTTTTTTTATTTCTAAGGAAAACAGAATTGTCCATCATTTAGCTGAGGTGACAACACTCATTAGAAATAAGATTTTGGTGGATAGGCAAACCAGATAATCAGGATTTACATTTTTGCATTTCATCTTGTACGATTTGGACTGTCACAAGATGATAACAGTTGTGAAATTTAGGAACACAAATATTATATAGATAACATGTAAAATCTAATTAATTTATTGAAATATTATATCTTAAGTTTAATTCTCTTTTCATTTCATTTCTTACAGATGTTCCAACGGTCGTACAATTAAGGAACATGAGTATTAATATATAAATTGAGAAATTGTCATATGTTCTTGTTCAATTATGAGATTAAAAAAAAGTTTCCTTTTTGGCTTAGAGGTTTGTAAAAAAAGTCAACAGGGCGGCCTAAAGTCGGTATCAGCCAGTCAGCGAGGGAGTCTATCCCCTTTTCAATAGCGCTAGACCAAGGAGATTGTTTTTTGCATCTGAGGTGGAGCGCCACACCTACCATCAGCTCCTTACTTTACCGCACAGATCCCTGTGCTACTCATACGCTGAGTTGGCGAGGACTGGTATCGAACTAGGAACCTTGTGGTTTCTAGCTGAACGCTCTACCGACTGAGCTAACCTGGTTTGTACTCCAACTCAATAATACCAAAGACACCCAAAATACAGGAATTAGAAGATCAAAGGATTAAAATAATTAACATCTTTTTTTTTCTCCATGATAACTGATCAAACATGTCAGACCATATGACCTTTAGGCACCCCTTTTGTGATCTCGTTTCATAAGGACATTTTTTTATTTACACTGTTAAAATCCAGTTGTTTGTTAGGGTTAGGGATTAGGCTTAGGGGTCAGTTTTATAATTAAAAAAAAAAAATCTAAAAATTGTCTGTTAACAAACAACCGGATTTTGACGGTGTAAATGAAAAAAATGGTTCAACATGTCTTGTAGAAGTGGTGTAGGTCAATTGCATCGTTGGTTCACATAAATAAATTAACAAAAACCAACATTTAATTACACGTGTTACAGGAGCAACATTTTCAAACAAATCAGTACAACTACTCACTTAATAATAATTATTGTTTATGTTTGTTATAGAACATGAATGATAATTTGGTTCTATGCTCAGAAGGAAACTTGTTTTTTGTTATTAGCTTTTTGGACCATATGACCGTTAGGCACCCCTTTTGCGATCTCGATTCATAAGCACATGTTTTTCATTTACACCATCAAAATCCAGTTGTTTGTTAGGTGTTAGGGTTAGGGGTTAGTTTTATAATTTAAAAAAAGCTCTAAAAATCATCTGTTGATAAACAACCAGATTTTGACGGTATTTAATGAAAAACATGTGCTTATGAGTTGAGATTGCAAAAGGGATGCCTAAAGGTCATATGGTCCATCCTTTAAAAAAAAAAAACAGTTTTGAAAGTTTTATCCCATGTTATAAATATGAAAGCAAGATCATTTTGATTTCAGACACTGAAATATATTTAGTCACATTTAACTTTACTGCCTTTAAAAGTGTCTTTTGCTGTTATATATATATATATATACATACCAACCCCTCCACATGAGCAGCATGTGACACAAGGTCAATTTCTTAAGTGGAGTTCAACAGGTTTGAATTCAGAATTTTCCTTCTCCTAGTTGCCTGACCAAGGTTAAAGAGCCCAGTCTGCACTACTATTTACCCATAGCTGAAGGGAGAGTTGGATTCATACCTTTCCCAAGGGTATTAGCACTAAGTGGAATGCAATTACCACCTTTAGGATTTGAACTCGGGGGAATGAGTCCATTTCCCATGACTTTAACCATTTTTCACGTGCTTCCATTCCACATAATATATATATATACCCAACCCCTCCATCACAGGATGCAACACAAAGTCAATTTTTAAGTAGAGTTTGAGAGGTTTTAATTCAGAGTTTTCCTTCTGTATATATATATTTACCAACCCCTCTGCATGAGCAGGATGTGACACAAGGTCAATTTCTTAAGCGGAGTTCAACAAGTTTGAATTTAGAGTTTTCCTTCCCCTAGACCGGTTGCCTAATCAAGGTTAAAGAACCCAGTCTGCCCTACTATTTACCCATAGCTGGAGGGAGAGTACGATTCATACATTTCCCAAGGGTATTAACGCTAAGTGAAATGCAATTAGCACGTCAATCACATTATTACAATGTATGATATGTTTACTATGTGTAGCTATTGCAAAATACTTTAATATATAAAAAGTATAATAATCTTGATTTAACTCTCTCTCACTATTTTTTTCCTTTCTTTCTTTCTTTCTTTGATCTTTTCAGTTGAAACAGATTAGCATTATCACTTCCATGTACTCTGTCCCTTTCTTATCTTTCCCTTCTTTCTTTCTTTTTTTCTTATTATATTTTTTCTGTGTAGCATGTCATTTTCTTCCTTTTCTTTATGATGAAAACGGAATGGTCAATTATTTAGCTGAGGTGACGAGACTCATCAGAAATAAGATTTTGGCGGATAAGTAAACCAGATAATCAGAATTTACATTTTTGCATTTCATCTTGTACAATTTGGACGGTTACTTTTTTAACCAGAGGGTGTTGCAAGATGATAACAGTCGTAAGATTTAGGAACATGAATATTAATATATAAATAATATGAAAAATTTAATTAATCTATTGAAATATTATATCTTGAGTTTAATTCTCTTTTTTCATTTCTTACAGATGTTCCAACTTAAAAGAATCCTGAATATGAATAATCACCAATTTCTTGGTGACCGGAATTAAAGAAGATACAGAAAAAGAATATTGAGAAAATTTTGGATATAAATGGTCTACAAGCTGAATTTTGAAAAAGAAACATAAAAAACTCACTTCAGAGAAATCTGTTGAGTGAATCTTCTTTTCTTTGAAATCAGATTTGATGTTATATATGCAAAAATCATACTAGAAAAAGCATTTTGACGGAAGTTACATTTGGTGGTGAATATGCAAACACACACTCGCGTGAAGCCACACTCTTGTGAAGTGTGTGGCTCATCATTTTCAAGAAAGTCACATTTGAGCCAACATGTAAAAATACACACTGGAGAAAGGCCATATTCCTGTGAAGTGTGTGAATCTGCTTTTGCAAGGAAGTCGGATTTGGTGGTGCATATACAAGTACATACTGGAGAAAAACCACATTCATGTGATCTGTGTGGATCTTCCTTTACACGTAAATCAGGTTTAGTGTTTCATATGAGAACACACACTGGAGAGAGACCACATTCTTGTGAAGTGTGTGGCTCTTCCTTTACACGTAAATCAGCTTTGGAGTTTCACATGCGAACACACACTGGAGAAAGACCATATTCTTGTGAAGAGTGTGGCTTTTCTTTTTGTTTGAAATCACATTTGGTAAGACATATGCAAATACACACTGGAGAAAAACCATTTTCTTGTGAATTGTGTGGCTCTTCTTTTACACGCAAATCAGGTTTAGTGTATCATATGCGAACACACACTGGAGAAAAGCCGTATTCCTGTGAAGAGTGTGGCTCTTCCTTTACCCATAAATCAGGTTTGGTGTTTCACATACGAACACATACTGGAGAAAGACCATATTCTTGTGAAAAGTGTGACGCTTCATTTTTTTGGCAGTCACATTTGAAGAGGCATATGCACACACACACTGGATTGAAGCCATATCCTTGTGAAGTGTGTAGTTATTCTTTTTTACAGTCATCAGATTTAGCAAGGCATATGCAAACGCACACTGGAGAGAAGCCATTTTCTTGTGAAGTGTGTGATTCTAGTTTTTCACAGAAGTCACATTTGATGAAACATATGAAAACTCACACTAGGGAGAAACCATGCTCTTAAGTATGTTGCTGTTCAGTTTCAAAAAGTTACGTTTCAGCCAACATATACAAACACACATCTGTACTTTGTAGTTCTTTATTTTCTTTTTTTTCTTTTGATCAAACATTGTATAAAAACCATATTCTTAGAAATGATTTCATTTATTCTTTATCATTTTGAGAAGAGTCTACTTACCATTATGGCATTCACTCCGGGTCTGTTAAGTTGGCTGCAACCAATGAATTCACCTGTGGAGAATTTATGGAAGGAGTAACAAAGGAATATGAAATTCACAACCATATAATAATTTGTATTAGATAGGAATACTTGAAACCATATGATTATTATTATTAGATAGGAATACTTGAAATCCTATGATTGTTATTATCATTAGATAGGAATATTTGAAACCATATAATTATTATCATTAGATAGGAATATTTGAAACCATATAATTATTATCATTAGATAGGAATATTTGAAACCATATAACTGTGTGTAAATTATTTGTATTGATATAGAACTGCATGCAAACAACTCTAAAAAAGTGAATATACAGGTACAATGAATACAATTCCCTAAACACTAGGCATAAAATAACTCTAGATGGGTTGTCATGTTATCAACAATCAACATTTCAGCAAGCTTGAGTATGCATAGGGAAACAGTGTGAAAGAGTAACGTTAGACCAAGAGTAAAGAAAGGACTTGGTCAATACAGATACTACAGGTTGATCATTGCAATAACGGTTAAATCACAAAACATTTCACTTAGAATAATATTTATTTGGACAAAAATTGTATTAAAAAACATTCTTAGAAAAGACTTCATTCATTAACTTTTAACATCCTATACCACCTCATTCCACCCAGCTGGAATCTACCCCAAATGATAGCCTTTATTTAAATGCAATATTAAACATTTAGAAATCTTTGATTTAAGGGAAATAACAGGTAACTTTAAATGAAAAAGCCATTTATTGATAAATCCTTAGAGAAATGGGACTCTGGACTTAGAAAATTCCCAAGAGGATGTTAAGAGTTAATTATCGTTTTGAGAAGAATTATTCACAGTTTTAAGAATTCTTCAGATTATTTTTATTTTTAACACAAAGTTTCAGCCAGTATATTCTGCGACTTTCTTCAGGTTTGATATGAACCCTTGTAAGGAAAGACACTTAATGAACTGGCTGTCATTTGCATCCGTCTTGCTTGCCACCGAGCCAAAAACTGATTTTTCAATAATATGTTAAGTCCAATAATTTTACAGAAAGGATTAGTTTTCATTTCAGCAAACTTGAGTATGCATAGGAAAACAGTGTGAAAGAGTAAACTTCCTTACCACATGGCCTGAGAAATAGTGATGTGGATAAGTGAGACTTTTTTTTATAGCAGACTGGAAATGATAGACATTGTGAGAGTGGGAAAGTGGATGTAAAGTCCAATATTTTGCAGAAGTGGGATCAGTTTTCATTTCAGCAAGCTTGAACAGCATAGCGGATCAGTGTGAAAGTGTGACATTTAATGAGTAGAGAGAGAACTTGGTCAATACAGATACTACAGATTGATCATAGTAATAACAGTTGAACCACAAAACATTTCACTTAGAATATTTATTTGAACAAAAATTGTATAAAAACCATATTCTTAGAAAAGACTTCATTCATTAATTATCATTTTGAGAAGAGTTATTCACAGTTTAAGAATTCTTCAGATTATTTTTAACACAAAGTTTCAGCCAGTATATTCTGCAACTTTCTTCAGATTTGATATGAACCCTTGTAAGGAAAGACACTATTGATTAGTTGTCTGGGGAGATGGCCCCTGGGATCACGCAATTAATTACATTACCAGTCCAGTGGCTTCAGCCATTGGACACAAGCTCGAGGTCCAGGTTTAATTTTTTATTTATTTGTATAAATTTTGTAAAATTATATTGTCTTAATTTTTTTTAAATATGTCTGTATGTAATTTTTAAGTTTAAATTTAACGCATGAAGTTGAAAATTAAAATGGAAAATAAAAATATATATATATAATAAAAATTAATTTATACTGTTTAGATATTTATTTCATTAGAATATACTCTTGAATTTTTCCCCCAAAAAGCAGACCATCATCATCTTCAACTGATTCTTAAAGTAGCTGATCAATTGATCATAAGGGATTAACAAATTTAAGTATTGATTGATTTCATCATGTCATAATTCAAACAGTAAAATTTTCTTATAACTTTTTAAAATAATCTACTCATATTTTTATTATATTGTTTTCTTTTTCATTCAAAAGATTCATAATTACAGTGGAACCTTTCAAACATAATTTGTTCCAAAACTGAAACAATATTTCCTATAAGAAATAGTGTAAATTGTGTGACACAATAACTAATGACGTGGTCCATGATGGTGGTTTGAGTTATTAGTTAGGGAAAAGTTTAAGTATAGGTAACGGAAAAGTTTGAAGGATGATGTCAGAGAGGATGCGTGGCATTGTTTTTGATTTGAAGAGGAATGATGTGGCGAAGGGGAGAAAAAAAGAGTTAGAGGTGATAGAGAGATTCAGCCTGGCTGGCAAAGGGTTAAGACAGGCTGAGGCCTGGTCTGCCCCGTGTGGTGATCATGGATATGAAGTACCCAAAAGATGTCTTTGTAATTTATTTTTAATTTAAACAAGCAATGACCAAATCAGCCCTTAGTCAGAAGAACAGCCCTTATTTAAGAAGAAGTTAGTTAGAAGTCAACCCAACGAGACAACAAGATGGCAGCCAGCGGAGATCATAGAAAGATCAGCAAGAAAGAAGTAAGATCTCCTCACCAAGTAAGTCTAATCTGTCTGTCTAATATCTCTATCTCTGAAGAACTTTCTTATCAAAAGAACTCTCACTCTCACCAATTAGCGATACCAATGTGGTATGTGCCACGTATCACATCTGGTACCATGGCCAACATAGTATCCCATGTATGTGTGCACATATATATATATATTTACCAACCCCTCCACACGAGCAGGATGCGACACATGGTCAATTTATTAAGCGGAGTTCAACAGGTTTGAATTCAGAGTTTTCCTTCTCCTAGACCGGTTGCCTAACCAAGGTTAAAGAGCCCAGTCTGCCCTGCTATTTACCCATAGCTGGAGGAAGAGTAGGATTCATACCTTTCCCAAGGGTATTAGCGCTAAGTGAAATGCAATTACCACGTCCAGGATTTGAACTTGGAATGACGAGTCCATTTCCCATGACTTTAACCATTACACCACGCGCTTCCTATATGTGCACATATAGTTTCACAATTGGATTCATGCTTTCTTGACCATCAGACCTTAACATTTTTCTCTTTCCCTTTCCAATAGTATCACTGCTGCCTTTCTTAGGATCCATGAATAAGGGTTAAAGTAGCCGTAAATTAGAGAATAAACATAAATGAAGTGAAGAATTTGCACAAAAGCACTCATTCAAGATAGCGACTGACGCTAACTGATGCTGCTTGGGTAGATTTGATGAACCGTTTGATCGTGTTCAGTTTACTTTGGCAGTCATTCGTATAACTTTCATTTTCATTGACTCAACTTGTGTGTTCTGAGTTGGAAAATTTGTTTGAGAACAGGCCTTTTTTTATCCAATTTTTTTTTTTTCATGTATATTTCTCAAACTTTTTGTTTAAAAAACACAAAATCTGATGTTATTTTATTTTAAAATAAATAATAAATAAAGAATTTTACTTCAAAAATTAGTAATTTTCAAAAAGATTTTTATGCTGTTTGTAAGGAATTTTTTTAGCATTTTTATCTATACATATATAAAGGGCAGTTGTGTAAAAAAAATGTATGTGCGGAGGAAACTTAGAAAATAAAACAATTAACAACAAAGTAAATATATATACATATTAAATATCACCAGGGGTTGGTTTTTGAGCAAAAATAATAATAATTGTTTGAGAACAGCCTTTTTTTATCCGATTTTTTTTTTTGTTGAACTCTGAATTGTTTGACAATTCCTTGCAACATTTTTTTGATAGTGATGAAAATGAACATTTATGAGCTAAAAATGTTTACCCCTACCTTCAAAACAAGGGACACCAATGAACAGAAGGTTTTCTGGTAATTTTCACCTTTAGTTGGCTAAATTCCTAGCAAATAAGGCAATTAGAGTAACCTTCCTTGACTTTCACTTTGAAACAAGCCGGTAGCTATTTTGAAAGTCTCCATGTGAAATAAACAAACCTTATAAACTTTTTCGAAAACAATACAACTTCATGCTTTAACACAAAAATATCATAAAATGTGTTTTTAATAACAATTAAGTTCATTTCAGATAATGTGCACGCACAATTTTATGCTAGGAATTTAGCCAACTAAAGGTGAAAATTACCAGTTTTTTTTAATCTTCATTGGGAGAAAATAGTCATGGAGCCTCTTTACATATACAAAGATGCTAATATGTACGCATCCTGTGTCCCTGATACACAAAAATCTAAAAGGACACAGTAAAATCATATCCATGCATCCCAGTGTTTTCCTTTTTCTTACCTCACCATTTCAAGCTAACTGTAAATACATTTCAATAGTTTCTTAGAAATGAATTACACAGGATATGTTACAAGGTAGGAGTTAGATGGCTTTAGTTGGGACCCATGAATTTTCCTGGGGACTCATTCAAAGCAAATATGTGCATCCCAGAACGCACTAAATCAAAAATCTATCAGCATCACTGAATATAATTAATATATTTCTTAACATTTTAGAAGTGAGAAAATGTTCGGTGTTGTCTTTCAAAATTTTGTCATTGTGTTATTGAATACATCTTCAAATATTTTTGTGTTCTTTTCCCTTATGTTAATTTTGATTTTCTTTTAGGCAAAGAACATGAATTTGAAAAAAGCAGACAGCTTTTAAAATCCTGCAATGTATCTAATATATCACTATGAAATAAAGGTTTACATAATATATTACACTTAAGCCAAGTAAACATCAGGATACTTACAATATATTAGATTAGAAAGACTAAAGAGATCAAATAAGAATGCATATAAAAAGATTACACTTATTCTAATTATGTTTTAATTGGTTTCTATATAAAATCATTCATCGGATTGATTTGAATACATTGGGGAATAAAACAATAATAGTGATTAATAACACCAAGTAATTATTTATTAAACCTGGTTTTGTTAAAATCAGTATGCAAATTAACCTCACCATATATTATATAAACCTTTATTTCTTAGTGATATATATAAGATACATTGCAGGATTTTAAACACACAAATAACATGGGCTGCTTTGAGGCAAATCTAACTCAGATTTTTATAGAGACATCGTTAGCTCATTCGGTTGAGCGTCCACCTGGGAACTAAGTAGAGGGTTATGAGAATGTGTTCAATAATATTAGGAATGACGAATAAAAATATGACACAGTTTAGGCAGAGAATACGGAAAAAGGATAAAACAAATGTATATGATTATAGAATAACAAATAAATTTATTCAGAGAATAAATTCACGATAATCAACAAAATGTGAATGTTCAAAAAAGTTTGTGTGTAGAGTTTGGAAAAGTTTGTCAAGAAATGTGTAGTGTGAAATGTTTGTGTAAACGACCGGCTCAAACGGACGTAGTAGAAAGCAATGCTAACCTAGCCAATCGATTCTGATTTTTGTGTAAACATTTGTTTTAATCACTTTTCCTTAAGTTTAGGAAAGGGATTGTGTTTGTGTTTTAATTTCTTTTCCTTAAGTTTGGGAAAAGAAATGTGTACGTGTATTTATTTAAAAATATAGAATTGTATTCTATAACTATAAGGTTCCTGGTTTGATACCGGCCCTAGCAAACTATGTGTATGAGTAGCACAGGGATCTGTGTGGTAAAGTGAGGAGCTGATGGTAGGTGTGGTGCTCCACCTTAGATGCTAAAATAATCTCTTTGGTCTAGCAGTAGTGAAAAGAGGATAGACTCCCTCGCTGTCTGGCTGATACTGACATTAGGCCGTCCAGACGACTTTACTTTTTTTTTTACTTTATTCTATGTATTAATGATTTTGAGTATAAATTAAATTCTCATTGATAAACTTATGCAATTCATGAGGGTATTGAGACGTAAGCAGTGGCGTAGTTTCGGTTACATATAGACACCGAATCTCCATTATAATAAGATATGTAAATGTACAATTGATGCGGTTCCTTAACCTCTACGCATCATAAAATAATCCTAGATGTCTTGACATGCCATTAAAATCAATAATTCTTCATAATTATCTCCCTTGAATTAAATTCATTCTTTAGTAAATATTTTGCATCGATCGCAAGCGACGACTGCTTTTAAATTTAATTCGATAAAAAAAAAAGTTTATTTGAAAATTTATCGTTTTTAATTTTCTTTTTTTTTTCTAATTTTGAATTGATCGAACTAAAAAGAAAGAGAAAACAGATATAAGTAAGTAAGACGTTCTCGTCATTTATTTCTTTACAAATGAAAATAACGTATTTTTGTTTATTTTCTTTCAGTTTTCTTTTACTCAAAAGATAACATGAATCAATATATAATATTTTTTTACAAAAAATATATTAATATATAATATTAAATATATTACAAAATATGTATATATTAAAAAGGAAAAATTGCGGACAAAATAAATGTTGTTATATAATATAACATGAATTTTGTCCGTAATATTTCATATTTGATTAAAAGCGTATGACTTGGCCCTAAAGTGGGGGTTCGATTTACAATTTAGGTGTAATGTTTAAATGCACCCTCTTTTCATGTACAGTTTTATGCATTTTTCTCGTAGTTGTACAAATCTAGAGAGGACTTACTTACTATATATTATCTGGTAGAGCTGTATGTATCTAATATTTTACCTTTGATTATCACAAAAATACTTTATGATCACTTTGTAATGGGGGACAGACCTAGATTTCCAGATTTGTACGGATCTGTGTCGTGGGTTATTTTTACCGAAAAAGCAGACGTCTCTTATTTGACAGTTATCAACTTTAGTATTGTTTATTTTCACGTGGTGTAATGGTTAGCAAGCTATATTGGCAAACCATTGTTAGTGAGTTCGATCCTCATTAGCTGCCCCATACTTCTGGCCTTGTGTCGCATCTAAGCTAAGTTTAGTCATTTTTTTAGTGGTTTGAAGGCGTTAAAAGTAAGCCATATTTAGCACCCTCCACCCACCCCCAATTTTTTTTAAGAGGGGGAGGGTTCAAATATTTACATTTACTTGTCGAAAATGGTAAAAAAGAACAATTTCCTCGTAAATTCCTACCATAAAATAAACTGAACCCTCATTTTATGTCCGTGTTTTTGCAATAAATGTTTTATTTTTCTTGTACCCGTTATTTTACAATACTAAATATATTTTCTTTATTCTTTATTCTTTAACAAATAAAGAAAATATATTTAGTATTGTAAAATAACGGGTGCAAGAAAAATAAAACATTTATTGCAAAAACACGAACATAAAATGAGGGTTCAGTTTATTTTATGGTAGGAATTTACGAGGAAATTGTTCTTTTTTACCTCGAAAATATACTGGAGGGGGTAAAATATCGCATTAACTTTTCGGGAAAAACGCCTTAAGCGCTGGTTGATGTTTTTTTGTTTGCTGACACCACATCAGCTATTGATTTCAGTCGTAAGGAGAGTTTTTTTTTTAAGCTATCACCGCCTAGCGTTTTTTAAGGCCGGAGTCCGGGACGGAACTATGCAAATAGTACATTTTTTTTTTTTTTTTTTTTTTTTTTTACATTTAGACAAACTCTTATTTATCTTTGTTGTTGATATGATAAGGTTGACTGCGAATTCAGGAACGTAATTTTTTTTACCATCGTCTACCAGACAGATCTTAGTGGTATATGAAATGAAGTCCAATGTATATATTTTTAATTTCTCTACTGGGATTAATACTTTTAATAAAAATCAAACTCTAAGGAAAACATAATACGTTAATTCATTTATAAGTTGTTGTTTTTTTAAATAGAGGACAGCATTAATTGATGTTGTATAGATTTAAAGTTATTGGGTAGTGATTCAGTTATACACTTTTTTCACCTCAACATTGTTATTTTAAGGGAAATGAGATTATAAACTTATCAAGTCCTTTACTGAAATAAACTAATTTGCTGGTAATTTTGCCAAGTAACTCAGCGTATGAGTAGCACAGGAATCTGTGCGGTAAAGTAAGGAGCGGATGGTAGGTGTAGCACTCCACCTCAGACGCAAAAACAATCTCTTTGGTCTAGTGCTAGTGAAAAAGGGATAGACTCCCTCACTGTCTGGCTGATACTGACGTTAGGCCACCCAGCCGACTTACTTTTTACGAATGTCTATCTGGAGATGCTACAGCAAGACAAGTTCAAATCCTGGACACAGCTGTTTGCATTTCACATAGCACTTTTTACTGCCTATTGGTCTCGAAGAAAGGAAATGGCGTGACACTCCTTTATTGGTGCAAAATAAGACATAGTTAACTGGTCGGTTTAACGGCAGTTACAGCGCTAGTTTGCTTGTTATCAATGGGCTACTAGGTTATAGGGTCAATCTTGATGAATTTTGAGATGTGAATTCCTTTTAACTCAAGGTGTTTGTCAATGGTATTTGAGGTGCTCATAACATTTCAGCATAATTTTCCTTCCCTGTCCTTCATAAACAATGGGGACAAAAATATCCTGAAGTCACTTTAGATGTTTTTTTTGTTTTGATCTTATCAAATGTCTATGGGAATAAATGAATAGTTTAAACATTAGTTTTTTGTTGATTAAAAAAGAATTCCAGCAAATATAGGGTGACCCCCCCCCCCAAAAAAAAAATAGAATTTGGGTTCTGTTAGTCTGTATCAGTAATCTATACATATATAAAGGGCAGTTGTGTGTATATGTATGTCCGGAGGAAACTTCGAAAATAAAACAATTAACGAAAAAGTAAATATATATACACATTAAATATCACCAGGGCTTGGTTTTTGAGTAAAGATAATAGAGATTTGATTTATATTCGTGAAGATAATTAAAAGATAAAATTTTAATGATAACAGCATGGATTTTTTTTTTCATTTAATACTTTAAATAGTAGACATTAACATTTCTTTTCAAAGTAGCTGGATCACTGCAAGGTCTATTTTTTTTTACATAGGAATTTAAATGGGGCATCCCATGAGGATTCAACTCACGATTCAGTAATAATGGATCTGTGGGACTAACTTTTAAAAAAATCTCCCTCTCCCCAGGTGACGCTGGGTAGCCGCTGCTAGTAGTATATATACAGGGTGACCCAAAAAACAGAATTTGGGTTCTGTTTTTTGGGGGGTGGGGTAGGGGGCTCACCCTGTAAACATTTTTTTTAAAAACTTATCAATAATCAATTGATTACTAAATTAAAAAAGATTTGGACCATATGACCTTTAGGCACCCCTTTTTGATCTCGATTAAGAAAGGACATGTTTTTCATTTACACTGTCAATATTTATTGGTTAGGGTTTGGGGTTAGGTTTAGGGGTTAGTTTTATAATTTTAAAAATCTAAAAATCGTCCATTAAAACAACCGGATATTGACGGTGTAAATGAAAAACATGTTCTTTCTTAATTGAGATCAAAAAGGGGTGCCTAAAGGTCATATGGTCCAAAAATTCTTTACTTATTTGATAAAAGAGAAAATAATCTAGAATGATAATTTTCTATTCTAAATTTTGGAAGCATTTTTTTTTTTTTTGTCTGAATTTTTCAGATGAGCTTTGATCATTTGTATTATTTGGATTATTCAGACTATTGTGTTCATCTTTATTGTTATATACATAACATTTCGGCTAATGTGTTTTCCGGCGTTTTTCATGTGTTTTATGTCAAACTCGGGAGTAATTTTGAACTTGGGAACCTTCTCTTTGAACTTGGGAACCTTCTTGTCATAATTGAGAAATTTTTGTCGTAATCAGGAGCCTTCACAGAACTTTGAACTGAACCCTTTATTCAAACCATAGGGGTTGACTGTTCTCATTTCATTAACCATGATCAGGTACAAGTGTTAATCTATGTTAAGTATTCTATGTTATTATCACCTGTAGTCAGGATTGAACCTGCAGCCTCCAGATGATTGTCACTTAGAACTGTATTAACAGGCATGTGTCCTATTGGACATCTATTCTTAATTTTTGGAACCTATAAACCTAATTCTTTTTATTTCTCAGAATTTCTTAGATAAGGATTGATAATTAGTATTATTTGGATTATTTGGATTATTTGGACTATTGTCCTCATCTTCATTGTTATCTGTATAACGTTTCGGCCAATGTGCCCTCTGACCTTCTTCAGGTATTTTGTGTCGGTTACAAGTGTTAAGCTATATTAAGTATTCTATGTCATTATCACCCTTGGCCAACCTGCTGTTGCTTATTGGTCACCCATCTAAGTTAACAGGCTCATCACTACTTAACTTTGGTGATCTAGTGGGAACTAATGCTTTCAACATGACATGCCTGTAAGCATTTTTATTAAGAAGTAATTTTAAAATATTCATGACTGAACATGAATAATATAACAGGTTGCAGTTCATTGAAAGGTAATTCTATTTTTAATTTTGTAATTGTAAATATTGCATGGGTCTCTTGTTTTCTTTAACAATATTTCTTCTTTATTCACAGATATCAGTTGTATGGAAGGACAAAGATGCCAAAAAGAAAATGTATTTTTGCAAAGTGTGTCAATCTTCATTCTGGCACTTCCTCTTTAAGTAGTTTCATCTAAGACCACAAAAGAGTTATTCTTGGAAAAATATGTACATAAGAATTTTTCCTTAATTGGTGAGAAAGCCAACTTTGTCAAGTGTGTGGATCAGCTTTTTTACTGAAAAGGAAACATGCAGACTCACAAAGGAGAAAAACTGGTTACTTGTGAATTATCATTTTCACAGAATCCACATCTGAAACAACACAAGCAAACGCATGCTGGAGAGAGAACATTTCCTTGTAAAGTGTGTGATTCTGTGTTTACACACGGTTCACATCTGAAAAGCCACATGCGAACACATACTGGAGAGAAACCATTTTCTTGCGATGTGTGTGGATCTGCATTTTCACAGAATTCCAACTTACAAAGACACATGCGAACACACACTGGAGAGAAACCATATTCTTGTGAAGTATGTGGATCACGATTTTCAAATAGTTCATATTTGAAAAGCCACATACAAACACACACTGGGGAGAGACCATATACTTGTGAAATGTGTGGATCAGCATTTTCACAGAATTCTAATTTAACAAAACACATGCGGACACACACCGGAGAGAAGCCATATGTCTGTAAAGTCTGTGGATCAGCATTTTCAATTACTTCACACTTGAAAAGCCACATGCAAACTCATACTGGGGAGAAACCATTTTCTTGTGATGTGTGTGGATCTGCATTTTCACAGAATTCCAACTTAAAAAAACATATGCGAACACACACTGGAGAGAAGCCATATCCTTGTGAAGTATGTGGATCAGCATTTTCAAGTAGTTCATATTTAAAATGTCACATGCAAACACATACTGGGGAGAGACCTTATTGTTGTGAATTATGTGGATCTGCATTTGCCCAGAATTCCAGTTTAAAAAAACACATGCGAACACACACTAAAGAGAAACCTTTTTCTTGTGATGTGTGTGGATCTGCATTTTCAGAAATTCACTTTAAAAAAGCACATGCGAACACATACTCGAGAGAAACCATATTCTTGTGATGTGTGTGGGTCAGGATTTTCAAATAAATCACATTTGAAAAGCCACAGGGAAACACATGCTGAGGAGAAACCATTTTCCACATTTTCTGAGAGTTCTAGCTTAATTGTACAAATGTGAACACACAATCAAGAGAAACCATTTTCTTATGAATTGTAGGGTCTAGCATCTTCACTAAATTTATATTTGAAAAACCACATGCAAACACACTTCAGAGAAAGAGAGAAGGTATATCCTTGTTAAATATATGGATCTAAATTTTCAGAGAATTCACCTTTTAAAAAGACACATGCAAACACACATAAGAGAGAAGGTCTATTCTTGTTAAATATATGGATTTAAATTTTCAGAGAATTCTCCTTTAAAAAGACACATGCAAACACACGTAAGAGAGAAGGTATATATTTTAAAAAATATATGGATTTTCATTTTCAGAGAGTTCACCTTTAAAAAGCCACATACAAAGCCACTAGATGGAAACTATTTTTATCCAGTGTATCAGCATTTTTAATGATTGTCACAATAAGTTTCTGTTTGAAAAGACACCTCCAATGCCTCCTGAAAAGCTATTTTTAAGGTGGATGAATTAAGATTTTCATAGAATTTCAGTTTAAAGGTTTTTTGTTGAAAGTTTCCTTCGGGGGCAAATTACTTCTCTTAGCTGGGAGAACCGGTTGACCGTGGTGGTCTTACCAACAATGATTGTGTGAGAACAGAAGACCAAACAATTTTTTTTAGATTACTCAGATCAAAATATAAATGGGAACATACATTCATACAAAATAGTTTTCCTCTAAAAGTAAATACAAAAACATTCTTCCTTTTTGGAGAAGATGTATGAATTAATTTCTAGAAAGTATCCATATTCTTTGAATTGGATAAGTCATTAAAAAAAAAAAACAGTAAAGAGAATGTTATGTCCCAAGATGTAGGATATACATATATATATATATATAATGAAAAATGTTACTCTGATATAATCTTGTTATAAAATAAATTACCCAAAATAAAATGGTAAATATGGATCCGTATATTTTCAACATATTATTGATCCTGATACAAATAAAGATAATTTCTCATTATATTGGCTTCATAAATTCCCAAAATGAAAATCAGAGTACAATTTTTCTTCATTTCATCAAACTATCCAATGATGAATAAATAAATTTTAAAAAAGAAAAAAATATATATATAAATTTATACACACACACACACAACCACACACCTAAAAAAAAAAAAAATGCACAATGTTCCCTTTCAATACACACACATACACCATCCTATACTAACGCCGTAAAATAGAACATTTGACGTCACATTTCAAAACCGTTCTTCTTTCAAACTTCAAAAATTTTTTAACTGAATAACACATAACTACCACTCGCTTTTCTCGTTATTCTGTGATAAATAATTTATTATCACCTTCCACATACCAACAAATGCCCTGAAGATGATCTAATTAATAGATCGAAACACTGCAGCATCGGCCAATAAACTCGCCACTTAACCCATTTAAACCTGTGTTTTTTCATTTTTCCTAATATACTACATATATAAATGTATATATATATGATGTATGAATGAATTTCTAGAAAGAATCCATATTCTTTGAATTGGATAAGTCATTAAAAAAAAAAACAGTAAAGAGAATGTTATCTCCCAAGATGTAGGATATACAAAATTGATAATAAAAACAGTGAATATGTTTAACATATAACAATATTTGTTTTATTTATTCTCACTGACAGCGAAATACAGTAGATGGTTTTGGATACAGTTCAGCTTTGTGTATCTTACGTGTGATCACGTATGGGGCCAGTCCTTGTTTCCTGACTGTTCGTATTTTGTCTCCCTTCTTGTTAGAGAGAATCTGGTTTGAATCTTTAGGGGGAGATAACTCTCCCTAACAGAGAAACCATGTTGTTATTAATGTTAATATTGTATGTTAAGAATTTTCTTAAATGTCGATTATTGTTGATAAAATACAGTTATTGTCCAAACAGCTTTACATTTTTTTATCAAAGTTGTTAAACTTATTTTGTTTTTCAGTTTATTTTAATATATGCATATTTGGACTTATTGTTTTATTTTTTTACCATATAACCTTTAGGCACCCCATCTGCAATCTTGATTCTGAAGGACATGTTTTTCATTTATACCAACAAAATCCGGTTGTTTGTTAACAGACAATTTTTAGAGGTTTCATTTTTAATTATAAAACTAACCCCTAACAAAACTGAGTTTAATAAATAATTACTTGGTGTTATTGATCTCTAATATTAGTGTTTTATTCTCCAATGTATTAAAATCAATCCAATGAATGATTTTATAAAGAAACCAATTAAAATATAATTAAAATAAGAGTAATCTTTTTATATGTGTTCTTATTTAATTTTGTTAGTCCTTCTAATTTAATATATTTCATTACATTAAAACTTAAATACTTACTTTCGCAGGGTGTATATTTTTGCGAGTTCCTATAAGTCAGTTCCTGAAGTTAAGCCTGTTCAATACTTAATTGGGTGACCACCTGTACCGTTGTACCCTTTTTCCGGGCACTAAAACAATAACTTCGTTGTTCCATGTCACCACATGACATCCGGTTGCGGTCAACACCCGACTTCCGGGTTGACACTCAATTCTCCATTCAGGGTCACGCTACGGTCAAACCATCGTTCATCCTGTTTTGGCTCATCACTATTTTTTAAACCTTTATCATCTCTTATTTCTTTCTCCTCCTTCCATTAGTAGTCCTTGCCAAATGAATCTTGCTACACACCTAAGCAACAGCAGGTATTTTAAGCAACCCGAGTCCTTTGTTTATCAAAATGACTTGCTTCAGCATTAAATAACCCGAAAGAGTGTGGATATGCTGTAAAACAAAACAACCAAACTTAAAATTAAAGTTAAGCAGCAGTGAGCCTATTTACTACTTAATTAGTGACCACATAAGCAACAGCAGGTACTGTAAGCAATCTGAGTCCTTTGTTTATCATGATGACAATTCAGCATTAAATAACCCGAAAAGTTCCGATGAACAAATACCACTCTTTAATGCCAACCACAAGGCCAGGAAAATAGGATAGGTCTTTACCTAACTCTTTTACCATAAATAAGGTGTGAAAACAAGGTCGCAAATACAGGGTGTGGATTCCACCCAATATAATTACACTTGCCAATGGCTTTTCTAGCTCGTAAAGCTTTCATTAGTTTGCATAATTTGTGCATGAAAACATACAGACTACAAAGTGTTTTGATAAGTCTTTATTTCCACACAATGCAGCCGTGAACTGCAATTAAGACGAAAGACTTGGTATAAGTCGCAAAAATATACAAAACGGACGATAAATTTACAATACAATAAGACAAAACAAATTCACATAAAAAAGGGCTATTTAAAATTAACAGGAAAGGTTTACACCTCATAATTTACTAAAAATCTAAATCTAAAACATTTAAGCTTCGGGTTAGCTCAGTCGGTAGAGCGTTCGGCTAGAAACCACAAGGTTCCTAGTTCGATACCGGTCCCCGCCAACTCAGCATATGAGTAGCACAGGGATCTGTGCGGTAAAGTAAGGAGCTGATGGTAGGTGTGGCGCACCACCTCAGATGCTAAAACACTCCTTAGTATAGCGCTATTGAAAAGGGGATAGACTCCCTCGCTGTATGGCTGATACCGACTTTAGGCCGCCCTGTCGACTTTACTTTACTTTTATAACTACAAAGTAAAGGAACTTACAAAAAGGGGGTTTGGGTTATTTAACTTATTTGCCTTAAAAGGCACAGTGTGTTAAACTAGCGCAAAGAAAATATTTACCATTTAAAATAATTTATAGTTTAACAAGAAAATAACACTTGTTTAAACTTACAGTGCAAATACAGTTTTAAGAAGAATGGAAAACGGTTTACCTTCTTAGCAACTATCGGGGTCGGAATCTATTTATGTCTGTTCATAACTATCTATCTATCTATCTATCTACCACGGCATCTTTCTTTCTTTCTTTCTTTCTTTCTTTCTTTCTCTCAGTGTTCATATCTATCTATCTATCAATCTATCTATCTATCTATCCCAGCATCTACTGATGATTATTTTCAGAAAGTATAAGTCTGCTTGTCTTTTCTTTCATTTTTTTTTTTTACATTTTTCCCCAGATGTCAGTTTGAATTTTTTTTGGTTTTGAAAAACTGAATTATGGGGGGGGGGCGGTTCCACACGATAGAGTTTAGAAGTAAAAATTTATGTATATATATATATACCTTGTGCAGACAAATTAGACCTAAGCACTCTTAGGTCTGGTGTGACTTAATGGGGGTTTTCTTAGTTTTATTTTCGCACCCCCTCTTGTCAAACCTAATCCTTATTCCTTAGTCCTTATTCCATATCCATTCATGTCGTAATTAATTTACAACTTGACTTTTAATCGATTCCGGGTGTAAAACTTGAAAAGTATCAGACGAAAGGGCCCTTGTTTTATCAATAAACAATTTCTTTTTCTTTTCCTTTCATTCCTCCTTAGTCTTCCATCCATTGTCATCGTGCTGATTGTAGTGAAGTCAACTCAGGTTTAACGTTTTATAGAACGGTTTATTACGGGAATATATACATCCGAGGTCCTTGTGGCTGTATGTCCACGTTAGTAGTAAAAACCCTATTTTCCGTGATCTCGCCCTATCGAGATTCCCCTAATCCCGCCAGGTCGAGATCTCAAGATATTACACTGATCACTATAATAACCCCCAACATATTATATATATATATATATATATATAGAGAGAGAGAGAGAGAGAGAGAGTGAGTAACTTCTTGCCAAGAGTGTAGTAACAAATTTTACTGCCCAATGTCCCAGTATTTTAACTGGAACCCAATAGAGATTTTGCGACTGTTCCCACAGCCGCCCAATCTGGAAAGAAAGATTTTTGCTGGGTTTGCCTTACTCTGCCTAAGACCCAAAATTCCTACACCGAATCCGAGCCCTACAAACTTTCATTTCTTCCACTAAGACCTTTTGTTTTCACTGTCTACTGCAGTGTTCTATTTCAAATAGCTACCACAAGGCAAACGAGTCTTCTAATGCAAGTGGACTCAATGAAGAACAAAAAAAGTCCTCATGTCACCTTTTTTCGAAAACCAGCTGAGGGTGAATGTAAATTTTAGAATTCACAGACTCCACCTCATGCAGTACTGGCAGAAAATTAATGAGTCCCTAGACAACTTCATCACCAGAGCCAGAACGTGCGGATACTGGATAAAACAAACAATGTATGGCACCATCATCTAGAAGGATGTAAACCCCAGAAGCTATTTAGTAGCCACACCAAATGGAGGTAAGCTCCGCCGTAATCGCGCGCATCTGCGTGCAATACCAACAACAATGACAAAAAGGGTCCACTTTGCAGACCCACATGCAAACACTACACAGACTACCACTATACCAAATGCAAGCAGTATCGAGGACAAAAACAACCTCGATGATTTTCCCAACCCTATTGCCCTTATGGCAAGCCCCAACCCTTTTTATCATATGGGTGCTAGAAGGCGGTGGCTGCGGGTCTACATGTCCTGGGAATGACGTTAAACTCTATCTGATGGTGAGGTTCCAGTTTTGGAGGTTTGGGGAATGTGGAGCACCCCTTCATCACCATTGCTCCCTGGTCCACTCTGACCCGGAGTGGTAGTACCTGTTAGGGTCCCATCTATGGGTTAAATAGAAAAATGTATTTATAAAAAAATTGTATTGTATTTCAAAAACTTTATCGGCATTAAATGACCCACTGAGGTTGATATGCCGTAAAACAAACCAAACCAAACCAAACAACCTCGACTATACAAAGAAACCAACGTCACAGTAAAACCAACCCCACAAAACAACCAACACCAACATTACAAAATACACATCAGAATGTGACAAACAAATACAAGGACCACCCCGAACTAAATCGGGCAGGACTGTAAGAAAACCACCCAGATACCTGGACACTGCCAAAATAACTTGGCTACCACACAACGCACTATAAAAAAAGGAAAAACCCTACCTAACACATAAATACAAACTACATACACACATAACTAAACAGGGGAGATGTTATAGTATCGCACTTAATATCAACCCCTACGCACCTACACACATTACCGGAAGTAAACACTTCTGGAAAAGGCACCCGTTCAATAGACATGCTTTATCATTCGCTTCTTTGTCCGACTACCTTTTTACCTGCATGTACTTACTAACACCCTAATTCATCACCTATCTCCAAAAATGCATTTAAACCTACTTTGGGGGGGGGGCGGTTAAACTAACGAACTATTTTCTCTAAGGGAAATCTTACAATGGTGACAAGGTCACTGGGTACTCGCGGGATAGGGAAAAGGAAAAGGCATAAGGCAAATCTGTTAACGACAAACCAAATAATGGTACTACTTGCTAGCGGCAGCGACACAGGGCATCCAGCAAGAATCAAACTTACTATTCAGTAGTAATGGCCGGCGAGACTTGCTGAAATAGCACTTTTCAAGAACTTATTTACTGATATCTGACTGTTATTTGCAAGATGTATACTTGGTATTGAACTTCTGTGTGGGCAGTGGTTGGTCTGAAAGAACCAGAATGCTGGAAGATGCGAATTCAGGCACCTGAATGAAAGACGATTGTCTGATTTATTAATACAGTATGCAGCGATGGTTGAGAGAGAGAGAGGATTCCGATTCTTCACAGGTGAGACTTGGTTGAAGACTGTGTGGTCGAGCAGATTCCCAGCCCCCACGAACGAAACGAGTCTGGATATGTTTGGCCTGTGCGAGGTGGGGGGGGGCGTGGCGAGTGACCATGGAAATTGAACTCGTCACATCTTCGTTGCTGAAATGCTGATGAAATTCCACACGAGCAGTGCAGAGTGACCCGGATGTAGGGTCTCGTCGTGGGGATTGACGCGTGCTGATGAATGTCGAACGTGCAGCACGGGCAATTGAGAGTAGGGAGCCCGGATGAAACACAGCAGTTGGGTATTTAATGACCTGCCCTCCCTGATCGGGGAAGATAGACTGCAGTAGCATTTTGGCTGTCTAAACGGGTGGAAGAGAACAACGGCAGTAGCATTTTGTTGTTGAGACGAGCGTGATACTGTTGGAAGAGCTTTAGACCGAAGACTGTGAATTGGAAGAACATTGCATCGGACTTGACTGTGACCTCCAATGATTACTTACGTTCCTGATTAGAGACTGCTATAATATTCTTATGGAGTATAGGTAAATAATAGAGTGGCAAGATTTGTCAGAAGACTTTTACAATTGGGGAAATTGATTAACCAAATCATTTTTTTCAACCTTCATGGGTTATATAATGCCAAAGCCATCCTTGTAGAAGAACAGTAGTGGTACTATTTAACCCATAGGTGGCAGAGATGAGGGGGTTTCCATACCTCGTGTAGATAATTAAAACCTCAGGGTAAATGCAAAGAATTTTGCGCCTTTAAAAAAATATTTTTCTCATCAATTTTTCGGCACTTATAAATCTTAAGGTTTGTTTTTTTTTAATTACTATTATGGGGATAAGTTTAGCTCATTCATACTTGTATCTTATCCCCAATAAAGCTGGAAATACTTTCTTGTGGGCTCGTAATGTAATAAACAGGGTTAGTATGAAGCGTATGGTGATGAGGAAAAACAAACACAGATTTTAAGTTTAAAATTGTATTGGAAAAAAGGAACATGAAAGCGACGAAAAGCTGAAAGTGAATTTAAGAGAGAAAGTCAGATTTTTGGTGTTGGTTAAAAGGTGAAAAATAAAGCCAGTAAAAATGTCAGGATGGTCGTGGCAATGTGGTAGTGGGGTGGTGACGTAGGCAGAATTTTGTGTTTTGGTATTCTGAAGTCGATAGCTGGTTGTATCGTGTATGATAGTAGGCGTATTGGTATTGCTGAATGATGTTTGCCCCTTTAAGTTGCCGGTCTGTCAATGTGGGGGTTGGGAGATAGAAGTAAGTCCTCCGCCTTCTTATGTATGTTTCGCTTGCGAGCCCTCGTTTGGTGTGTTCGACTCTGACGTCATGATCTCTGTGTGATGTCGGCTTTTCCAACCGACTTATATAGAATGCCGCGACCAAAAATCGGATCAATTGAAGTCATTTTCATTTCACCCGGGGATCGCTTTCATTGGATGAAAATGCGAATTTTATTTACAAATTTATTTTCTTTAATGTTTGGGAATTCTAGTTTTCCAAACGGAAGTTTTATTTCTAGCCCATGCGTAGAATCATGTTAATTTGGTCATTCTGTTTTAGGTACCATGGAGTAAACTTCCGTTTGGCGTCACAACTTTATGTTTTGTTTTGTTGGCGAGTGTGTGTATCTTTTATATTGCGGTGTGTGTGCGAACTGAATTGCTGAGTTAATGAATCGGGAGATATCTATATTTGCTTATGTAACAGTAAGCTGAAATGAAATTTAAGGAACGAAAAGGAATGAGACAAAGGCAAGAGGTAGTTTTACGACTTAGGTTTATTGAACAGGGCATAGTTGGCCATAGCAAGGGGATATCCCCTGGCCAGGAAACGACTACACTCAGTTGCGACCTAAATCCCAACGCAGGGTATCCTTCTGGGGTAAGGAGTCAGTCCTTTTTGTCGGACATGCGCAAAGGGTTCTTCCGGTCAATGCCCCATGGGAGTTTGTTGTTTTTTTATTTTCTTTATTTTGTTTTTGTTTTGTTTATTTTAGGATTTTCCCCATACTATCGATATATTAATACCCGTGTTACTTAATTGTATGATCATTATCATCTTAGTTAAAAATGAGACTGTCAGAAATCATATAAGATGAAATGCAAATCATCTGGTGTTGCTTATCCACCGAATTCTTATTTTTTTATGAGTGTTGTCACCTCAGCGAAATAATGGACCATTCCGTTTTTATTATAAAGAAAGAAAGAGAAGAAAAAGGACATGTTACACAGAAAAACTATTATAAGAAAGAAAGAATGAAAGAAAGTAAGAGAGTAATAGAAAGATAGGGGGTGAGCAAATGGAAGCGATAACCCAAATCTATTTCAATCGAATATAAAGAAAAAATGAAAAGAAGGAAAGTAAGAAAAAAATAGAGTTAAATCAAGATTATCATACTTTCTGCATATAGAACTATTTAGCAATAGCACTTAAGTAAACATATCAAATGTTGTAATAATTAAATGACATACTATGGTATATTCAATTAGGGTTAACCTTTTTTTGTCGTCTGCTAAGAGTTTTAAAAACGAATTAAACATAATTAAATCTATTATTTAAGGTCAAACTTTGTCTAAATCGATAAGTAGTAACATACTGACCATCATTAAAAAAAAGAAAAATATCATTACATATGCAGTTTATTTTTAAAAGATTTAAAACCATTTGTTTTGATCAATTTCGACGCGATCCGCCATTCAGTCTCTTTTTCAATGGTTTTAGGCGCTTGTTTACAATTTTAACGTAACATTTGGGAAGGAAAAAAAATTACCAAAAATTAGGTAATTATCCGATTTTAATTAAATTTTCAGAATTGTGAATATACTATATTCACAAGTCTTGCTAGTATTTCTGAATACCACCAACAAAATCAAAACATTTCAGAATTATCTCCCTTGAATTTCGCTCTTTAAAAGAATAATATTTAGCGTTGGTTGTAAACGACGGCTGTTTTTAAATTGAATTCTACAAGAAAATATTATTTTATTAAAAAGTTTACAGTTTTCCTTTTTCTCCAATGTTACATTATTTTGAGGAAAATAAATCAGGTTAAAGAAGATCAAAAGAAAGTAAGTGGTGAAACTTTCTCTTAGATTTTTATTTTCTTTATAAACAAAATGATTATTTCGTGACGTATTCTTTTTATTTCGAAAGATTGAAGAAGAAGAATTAACGTAAAATATTTTTTTACATTTTTTAAAAATCTGCCGAATATTTTTTTGACTTGAAATAAATGTCAAAATAATCTGAAATTAGACCAACCGGTAAAATTGTCGTGTTGTGATGTGACGTCATCGATTTTTTGTGTTGTTTTTCCATCAACTTTTTAAAAATTTGTTGTCGTCTGGCAAAGCTGTTTATCCCTCTTTTCAAATACTTTTTTTCTTTCAACCTACTGGTTCTCCTTCCATCATAGTCTTTCCTGAATGCAACAATATATTAAGAGGTGTTACCACTTAAAAGAAAATAACTTCTGGGTCGTTCTTTCCTTTCACCGCATTCAAAATTCGGTCGATTAAAATAGTTGATAATAAATAAAACTGTTTTTTGTTTGTTTGTTGGTTGTTTTTTTTTTTTACCCCAACAAACTTAAACAGGTTGATAAATATTTTTTTTTTAAATCTGTGATTTCGGTACAATTTATTTTGCTTCAAGTTTTTAAAAAGTCAACTACCTGACTTATTTTGATCATTCTTTTTTATTGAAATAAATCTATTCGTAAACAATAGCTATGTGCAAATTATCGCTGGCTCTAAAAAAGGGTGATCACAGGAAATTATTCTAAAAATCATATAAAATAAACTATCTGATTTTAATAAAACTTTCGGTATATGAAGTAATAAAAGACGAACTTTTATTGTAAATAAATGCTTACTAAATTGAAAAGGCTAATAATTTTTTTCGTTAGTTTTTGTTTCGCGCATTGATCCCCCGTACAAAGATCTTTTTTCTTTTTTTTAATTTTTTTTTTTATATAAATGATTTTTACATTTTTGAAAAGATAATTTAATGATGGTTAGAGTTTTTTTTTTTTAATTACAAAACTAACCCCTAACCAACAACCGGATTTGATGGTGTAAATGAAAAAAATGTCCTTATGAAACGAGATTGAAAATGGGGTGCCTGGGGTTATATGGTCCGAAATTTCTTCCCGAACAAATGAATAGTGTGTGTACCCCGCAACGTTCCAAAAAGTCTGAGGTTTCTTTTTAGCACCAAGAAACCTTTTTTCTCTGTGTACATGCCCAGGTGTTTTTTCCTGTCTAAAACATCCATTTTTTTTTTTCAATTGATAATAAGATTGATTATTGAAATTGAAAGTACATAGGCTACGGGACCAAAGGCCAATATGGCTCTAGTTTTTTTTAATTTAATTTGTAATTTTGATGGTGGGGAAAAAAAGCGGCAAAATGAATGACTATAGACTCCTGAATATCATACTTTTTTCCTGAAGCGTAAATGTTGTCTATTTTGAAGTTTCCTTTGTGTACACCAATTTTCCCCGTGAAATTTACCCCCCCCCCCACTATATTTAACATAATAAAACGTGCATAACGGTTAATATTATCTTTAAATTTTTTATTCACTCGAAAGAAGAACCATTAACCAAACTCCTAATGATTTAAAAAAAAATTTTTTGGCTTAAAAAAATAATGAAAATTATAAACGAAAAACAATGTTTACATTTTTGCACCGTTAAATCAATTGAAATTTAACGTAGAAAAATTGGTGGTACGACGGAAAACTTCAAAATAGACAACATTTACGCTTCGGAAAAAAGTATGATATTCAGGAGTTTATAGGCATTCATTTGGCCGCTTTTTTTTTCCTCCATCCTTTTTTTTTTTACAAATTAAAAGTCATCTTTTTCACCTTGGGAAACCTACCTAACAAAGGAAGCCATATTAAGCAACAAAAAAATAATAAACCATTTTTTCAAGTTGTAGAGTCTTGACTAACAATTAACTGTAGCCTTTAATTAGAAATAAACAAATATAGAATCTTTGAAGTACACAAAAAAAAAAAATCCAAAAATTCAAGATTTTCCCTATTCTCTATGCAAATTAAGAAATCAACATTTTCTCTCAATTCAAAACAAAAATTGTATAAAACTCTGAGAGAGAGAGAGAGAGAGAGAGAGAGAGAGAGAGAGAGAGAGGAGAGAGAGAGATCTACCTCTTTTAATGATTACCCAGAGAGTGGTAAGTGCATGAGACAATACAAGCAGGAAAGACAACATAAAAGTGCAAGAGAAAGCTAAAAGAGAATCTCAGACATATCTCCTTGTATTGTTTAAAACTAAATATTTCCCTTTGCAGTTATAAGTTGTCTAGTTACCATGTTATGTTATGGTGCTGAAACACCATGATTAACACTAGGAGAGAGAGAGAGAGAGAGAGAGCGAGAGAGAGAGAGAGAGAGAGATCGTTAAGGACTGGCTTTTATTCAGTCCATTTTACTTGATAAATAAATCTGAAATAGATATCTGGTTTAAATATATTTAAAATATATTCCGCTTAATTCTATTTGATGAATAGTAAAATAGAAATATTATTTATGACTAAACATGATTCATTTGATACATTGCAGTTCATTGAAACATAAAAATGAATTATTATTACGCAAAAAAACATCCAAACATTCAAGATTTTCCCTATTTTCTATGCAAATTAAGAAATCAACATTTTCTCTCAATTCATACAAACAAAAATTGTATAAATCATTTTTTAATGTAATTAATGCTCCTTTTGCTTGATATAAGATAATATAAAGTTTGTATCACCCAGACAGTGAGAGTGTCTATCCTCTTTACACTAGTCCTAGACCAAAGAGATTGAGGACCACACAGACCATCAGCTCCTCACTTTATCACACAGATCCCTGTGCTATTCATACACTGAGTTGGCTAGGGCCATTATTGAAACAGAAACCTTGTGGTTCCTATGTGGATGCTCTAACAATTGAGCTAAACCATAAATTCCAAACATAAAATAAACTGAACCCTCATTTTATGTTCGTGTTTTTGCAATAAATGTTTTATTTTTCTTGCACCCATTATTTAGAATACTAAATATATTTCTTTATTTTGATATTCACTTCAATGTGTATATTCTAAAAGTTTCATTTTTTTTTTTTTTGGCTTTGGTACTCTAAAATAAATATGTCAGATTTTAATCATTGTCGACGAAAAAACAAAATTACGGTCATAAAAGAGGATCCAATTTATGCCTAAACTGTAAAACGAGCCCCCAATTTAAAACTAACCATTCTCACAAAATAAAAACTTTTGGAATATACACATTCAAGTGAATATCAAAATAAAGAAAATATATTTAGTATTGTAAAATAATGGGTGCAAGAAAACTAAAACATTTATTGCAAAAACGCGGACATAAAATGAGGGTTCAGTTTATTTTATGGTTGGAATTTACGAGGAAATAGTTAAGGATTACCATATGAAATAGATATCTGATTTAAATATATCTAAAATATATTCCATTCAATTATATTTGTTGAACAGTAAAATAAGAATATTATTTATGACTAAACATTAGTTATTTGATATATTACAGTTAATTGAAACATAAAAATGAGTTATTTTATAATTGCAAATAATGCATGTATCTATAAACTTTTTGCTTAACATGATACAATGTAAAGTATAATTATTTTAAAAATCTTTTACTAAATGATTGAGTGCATAATTTCATTGTTTTATGAATTTTATCTGATGATATCTGATTTAAATATATTTAAATATATTGCTTAAATAGTACTAAACATGAGTTATTTGATTTATTGCAGTTCATTGAAACATAACATAATATTAAAATAAATAAATAAAATATATTTAGTATTGTAAATAATGGGTGCATAAAACATTTATTGCAAAAACACGAACCTAAAATGAGGGTTCAGTTTATTTTATGGTTGGAATTTACAAGGAATAGTTAAGGATTACCATATGAAATAGATATCTGATTTAAATATATCTAAAATATATTCCATTTAATTATATTTGTTGAACAAAAATAAAAAATTATTCATGACTAAACATTAGATATTTGATATATTACAGTTCATTGAAACATAATAATAACTGGGGTGCCTATTGGATACTTGATCCAGTTTCTTTATTCTGTTTGTGTTTTATGTATATTTTTTAAAACTGAAACTGTTGATTCACATACTTTGCATCAATTTTATTGATTTATTGATGATCATGAGTTATTATTTTATAATTGCAAATAATGCATTTATCTCTCGTTTTCTTTAATAGTGTATCTTTTTTTTATTTACAGATATCAATTGTAGAAGGGAACAACAATTTCCAAATTTAAAAAGACACATGCAAGTACATGCAAAAGAGAAAAACTATTATTGAAAAACATATGGATTTGCATTTTGAACAATCACATCCAAACACACAAAAGAGAGAATCATTGTTCTTGTAAAGTTCTTTACATCAAAACTTTTACTACATTCATATTTCTAAGAAAACATGCAAACATATACTGGAGAACCACCCTATGCATCTGCCATCAGTGGATCAGATTTTTCACAGTTTTCAGAATTTAAAAGACACGAGCAAACACATACCGGAGAGAAACCATTTTCTTGTAAAGTGTGTGGATCAACATTATCAGACAGGTTCAGCTTGAAAAGGCATATGCGAACACACACTGGAGAGAAACCATACTCTTGTGAAGTGTGTGGATCTGCTTTTTCAGAGAGTTCTGCATTAAAAAACCATGTGCGACACACACTGGAGAAAAACCTTTTACGTGTGAAGTGTGCAAATCAGCATTTTCATTGAAATCACATTTGAAAATCCACATGCGTACACACACAGGAGAGAAACCATTTCCCTGCGAAGTGTGTGGATCAACATTTTCACAGAGTTCAGTTTTGAAAAGACACATGCGGATACACACTGGAGAGAAACCATTTTCTTGTGAAGTGTGTGGATCAGCATTTTCACAAAGTGCACATCTGAAAAGCCACATGCGAGTACACACAACCGAGAAACCATATTCTTGTGAACTGTGTGGATCAGCATTTTCAAAGAGTTCACATGTAACAACACACATGCAAGTACACACTGGAGAGAAACCATATACTTGTAAAATTTGTAGCTCAGCATTTTCACGAAATTCATATCTGAAAGGCCATATGAAAACACACACTGGAGAGAAGCCTTATTCATGCACAGTGTGTGGTTCAGCATTTTTAGTAAGTTTCAATCTGAAAAGACACATGCGAATACATACTGGAGAGAAACCACATTCTTGTCAGGTGTGTGAATCAGCATTTTCAGACAGTTCTAGTTTAAAACAACATGTACAAAAACACACTGAAGGATAAGTCTTGTAAATTTTCAGTTTATGATTCTATATGGAAACATATACTAGAAGAATATCCTCTACATTTGTTAAACAAATTGCTCAGTATTTCCAATGAGTTCAACTTTAAAAATAGAAATAAAAACTTACAATGATGATAAACCTGTACTTGTAAAGTGTATGAGTTCAGACTTTTATGGAATAGATATTTAAACATACACACTGAAAAAATATAGATAAAACACAAACAAAATAAAGTAACTGGACCAAGTATCCAATAGGCACCCCAAATCATCAACTTAATGAAAGGTTCATATTTTAACTCATCACTGGTAACTTTGACTTACAAATATTTAAACATAAATGAACAGATGATTTTTTGAACTTATATTGTATCTGACAAAAATAAATTTTACAAATTTTGTTATACTATTTCGGAACAGCACCCTTTTATTTAAATGAACATAAAATTATTTTGCAAATAAAAACTGTATTTTTATTTAAATAAACATAATTGCATTTCTCTTCTGAACAAGTAAAAACTATTTTAGTATGAAAACGTCTTTCATTTTTTAAAAAATTTATCATAAGTGTTGAAAAATCCTCATAAACTTCTGATTAAAAAGTATTTATTTAAAAAAAGATTTTGCTATTGAATTTTAAATTGATTACATGTACAAACCATTTATTTATTTAATTTATTGTAAATTCAACATCTCCATAAACTTCTGATTAAAATCATTTGTTTACAAAAAGCGGAAGTTACCTGTGACAAGTTAAAATGTGAAGTTGATGATTTGGGGTGCTTATTGGATCGCTCTCTCTCTCTCTCTCTCTCCTCTCTCTCTCTCTCTACACTTCCTAGGGCATCTTGAGTGTTTCAGACTGCTGAACTAACTTTCTCACACTCTAAACCAGCTCAGCTATACACTTCCTAGAGCATCCTGTTTTTGTTTACAAAAATTTGGAAGACGAGTTGAAATGTAAACCTTTCATTAAGTTGATGATTTGGGGTGCCTATTGGATACTTGGTCCAAGAAACTCATAGGATACAAATTCTAAAAAAATCAGAAGCAAACAGATTTCAGAGAAAAACTATTTCATGAAAATAAAGCATGTCTCAATATTAGCAGCATCAGCCATATTTTGTGAGGAGAGTCCCCATGGCAACGTGGTTAACATGCTGGACTGCAAAATTGTAGTAAATTCAAATTCTGGTTGCGCTATTACAATCACTTTCGAGCTAATATCATACCCCCCCCCCCCCAGCTAGGGGTTAAATAATACTGTTACTGTTCTTGTATAAGGATAGCTTTGGCATTATATACCCCACAAGGAAACCAAACAATATTCTGTGTATAAAAATACAATATATGGAATCCCACACTTGAGCAGAATTATAATTTTGTGAATGTGTGAGTCACTTTTAATAAACCATGAAAAACTTGTTACCAGAAAATAATATTCTTGTGGATAATAACAAAAAATTGTGATAAAGAAAAAATACAAAAATTTGGTTTGAATTTGAGTTTATTTTTTCATTATTTGTTATTTTTTTGGTAATACTGAAAAAAGAAATATAAGGAAATTAATTGAAAAGTAAATAAAATATTGGACCATATGACCTTTAGGCACCCCTTTTGCAATCTCGATTCATAAGGACATTTTTTCCATTTACACTGCTAAAATCCGATCGTTTGTTAACATGATTTTTAGAGGTTTTTTTTTAATTATAAAACTAACCCTTAACCCTAACCCCTAACAAACAACCGGATTTTGATGGTGTAAATGTCCTTATGAAATGAGATTGAAAAAGGGGTGCCTGGTGTTATTTTGTTGAAATTTCTTCCCGAACAAATGAATAGTGTGTGTACCCTGCAACGTTCCCTGTCTAAAAGTCTGAGGTTTTAGACCCCTAACCCCTAACAAACAACCGGATTTTGACGGTGTAAATAGAAAAAATGAATCGAGATCGCAAAAGTGGTGCTTAGAGATCATATGGTCCAAAATATTAACCAGCAAATTTTTTTATGTTTAATTGAAAACTACTCAATTAGCAGGTATGGAAGCCCAACAGCATCATTTTAATTCATGCAAATATTGTCATTCAAATATTTTGCTGAATTTTCTTTTATCAATCTTTATATCTTTTTTCCAGGAATACCAAAAAAGGATGTTAAATGAAAAGTAAATAATAAAATATTTTCCAACCAATTTTTTATGTTTATTTAATTGAAAACTACAAATTGAAAATCAAGAGAGAGTCATGGATGTCTGTGCTGCAGATGATGATTGATGGATGTGAATTTAGTCATTGAAATATTTTTATGAATTTTCTTTTATTAATTTTTATTGCTTTTTGCCAGGGATACTGAAAAAAGAAATATAAAAAGACTAAATGTTAAGTAAATAATAAAATATTTAGCAGGGAATGATTGGTGTTTATTTAATTGAAAACTAAACAAATAGCAGGTATGAAGGCTATGACACTATGCACGGTGGTAAAATGCATAGGTACAGAATGCACTAGTGGATCATGTGTGTAGTGTGTGTATATATATATATATATATATATATATATATATATATAGATTTTTGGATGTTTTTTTTAGAAGCATTGTTGGATAAAGTACATATTATTTATATTTTTGCTTGAAGGCAATTACAATGTGTATATTGCATAAAATTTATATTATAGAAGATAATGACAAGTGAATTTCGGTAAAGAATTATTCGGTGTGTAGAACATCGTACAGACTGTTTCAACTTTATTAAGTCTAATCAGCGAATTTACTGAAATTCACTTGGCATTATTATCTTCTATAATTATCGAATTTTATGTGATATACGCATTGTAATTGCCTTCAAGCAAAAATATAAATTATATATATATATATATATATATATATATATATATATATGTGTGAATTTGTTATTGAAATATTTTTCTGAATTTTCTTTTATTAATTTTTATTGCTTTTTGTCCAGGGATACTGAAAAAAAGAAATATAAAAAGACTAAATGTTAAGTAAATAAAAAAATATCTAGCAGGGAATGATATATATATATATATATATATATATGTAGATAGGAGATAGTGAATCATATGTAAACACGAGTGATAAAATGACAAGTAATTAATGAATAAAAAAGAGAGATAAGAAGATATTTGATATCCGTCAGAGTCAAAATGTCTAGAGATGGTTTATTTCTGGTTAATTGTTCATTGTTATTTTGTTTAGAGTAGTTTGCTAATTATTGTTAGTATTTCAAACAAAAAACATCTGTGAATGAAATTGAGTGCCAGGCAGAGGCTAGTCAGGTGTGGGGATGGTGGGTGGAATTTTATATATATACAGAGTTCCAGCCGGAGCACTTAGTTTTCATCCAGCTGTGAGTAAGTGAGTTGGAAGTTCTTGAAGATTTTATGACTTTTATGCCATTTTCTAAGTGAAGGTTCTTATACTTAACTGATATCGTATGATATTCATTATATATACTAGCAAATATATGCACCCTCCGGGTGCAAGTATTAATGTCATAATATATTATATTAAATCAGAAAGTCTAAAGAAACTAAATAAGAATGCAGATAAAATGATTTGTAAACAGAGAGGGGTATAATCGAAAAATAGAACAGCTGTGGCTTCCTCTCCCATCGCCCCCGTCTTTCATTGCTAAACTTTTCTAATTTAACTATTTAGTTAAATTAGGAAGTAAAGAATAAAATTACAGTTATTTCTTTTTGTTAATTAATTTCTTTTAAGATTTATCTCCGAGATTTTTACTCATATTCATTAAGATAAAATCAAATAATTAGAAATCAACAATACCAAGCAGATATTTATTAAAATCAAATTTTAAATATCAATATGCAAATTAGACTTGCCTTTCACACTGTAAACCGCTATTTGTTGTACATATAAATACAATTGCATGTTATTAGTATGTAAATATGGCCAGCAGTATTAATAATAAAAAACAATTTTATTAATAATTGAGGCTTAAATAAAAATGATTAATCGAGAATGTGATGTATAATAACTAAATGGATAGTGACTGGAGTAGTGATATAGTTTCGGTTACAGACAAACAAACACATAATCTCCATTATAATAAGATATCTGTCTTAAACCATTTTACCACACAGATCCAAGTTGTGCTGCTCTGATCCAAGCTGTGCTACTCATGTGCTGAGTTGGTGATGTTGATTACGAGTGATCTCTCTTCGACTGTTTAGGTGGTGAGAATTCTTTTGGAATATAGAGTGAGAAGGACAGTTGGAACGAGAGACTGATGACGGTTGTACACAATTATAGTGACTCCCATGAGATAGCCTATTGACATTGAAGAGTTCTCACCACCGAAACAGTCCAAGGAGGATAACTCATAATCCACAGGTGAGGGCCAGTATCAAACACCGGACCTTGTAGTTCATAGGTAAATGCTCCACTAACTGAGCTAAACCAGCCCTTATTGAGTAGTATAGCTTGAATCTGTGCAGTAAAATGCGGAGATAATGGTAGGTGTGACTCTCCACCTCAGATTTAAAAAACACTGGTCTAACACTAGTGAAAAGGGGATAGACTACTTCACTTTTCAGCTGATACTGACATTAGGCCACTTGAAGCCATATACTACTCTGTCATCTGGGGCAGAATAATACACTGACTGCACTGCTGCAGAGGGGTAAAACCCCTCCAATGGGGCACTTGTTGGTCATGGTTGGTGATCCAAGATGCTTAAAGATGAAATCCTGGTGGCTGAGAAGTCCATGATATATACGGTTCGTTGGAGCAGCCCCTACAATCAATCGGCTGGTCATGTCAAACCCTAGCACGTTCGTTCGCCTCAGCTGCCAGGCATGGATGAAACTCAGAACATCTTTCTGAACCAAACCACCTTTAACTGCTAAATGGTCTCTGAAGAATAAGCCAAATCACCCAGATTCATGAATGGATCATTCTTGATTCCTATTTATACCAGCTGTCTTGGACACTGCTTGAGTTCTACTTAGCTGCTTGACTGCTTGATTTGAATGACATTGTGGAGTCTTATATATACTTTGTCATTTTGCAGTGGACTTTGTAGCATTTCGCGCTTGCTGCCTTGTCTTCCCAGTTTGACGGTAATTGGAACTTATTCTTCAGTCTCAAACAAAGGGAATGGCATGACACTCCTTTACTGATGTAATTAAGTTTATTTAATAAACACCGTGAAACTGTACAAGGAAAACAACATTTAATGACATATATTCAAGTCCTGAAGAAGGTCTAAATGACCGAAACGTTGCATCGTCAACAATAAACATCCAGTTTCCATACCATCCCGTGTTTGTCAACTTTTCTCCACATATTGTCAGATTAACCTCCTCATATTTCTCCCATATTAGCATATGCAACATTCATATCCATACACACATATTATATTCAAAAGCGTATGGTTTGCAAAAGGAAAATAATGGATTAGAGGTTTTGTGTTAATATCGTTTATTTAAAATAAACAAGTGTTGAAATCATTGGTGTTGTCGTCAGAAGAATTAGTAGTAATCTCTTTCGCTGCTTGGTGGAATGAGGGTGTGGGTATGGCAGTGGTAGATAATAAGTCAGGAAGGGCCCAGTGAGTTGTACTTTCGTGTCGGTAGGGTACGATGTAAGTTGATATGGTGGTGACTTGAGTTGACGGACGTCCGTTGGTAAGATTGATGATCATTGTAGTCACTTTGGGGTTCGCCTGGTGTGGTCGGGTCAGGTGAGGGTAGGGGTATCGGGCCGGTCGCAGCGTAAGGTTGAGGCAATGTTGATTTGGTTGGGTAGACGCGGGTATGCGTGGTAATGGGTGTGTAGCTGCTCCTTGATCCTGCCTGTCGGGACATATTCCCTGCGTGGAGGCCCTCCGGTCAACAGCCGTTAGCTGTAAGTTGACATGTTATATAGCAAGGCACAGGCTCTAAAATGCCTTTGAAGTGTTTTTTGGGGGAAGTTATTTTATTGGTTGAAAAACATTAAATAGAGTATATTTTTAATTGTTTATATTTAATGTCTTTCGACCGGAAGTTACTTTGGAGCCATGCGCAGATCCATGTTAAATTGGTACCTTTATTTTAGGGTACCGTTGGGTTAACTTCCGCTTAGCGTCTGCGGCTTGTGTTTTGTTTTGTTTTGAATTTGTTTTGTTGGTGAGTGGATGTATTGTGAGGTAAGAATTGGGAATCATAAGAGATATCTATTTCTGTTATAACAACATATACAGCAAATACTTTTAAGTAATGCAAAAATCCTCAAAGAAATAGGAAACTCTTCAAAGAAATGGAAATTCTTACCGTTTTTTGCCTCATCCGACCAGTTGACGAAAACACTCTATTCTGACTTCCCCTTACCCTTTTCTGGTTAGAGTTCATAGACCGCAGAAACTAGTGGTCAGCACCAAATGGTATTAAACCCATTAAATTACCCTAAATTGAATACTGTGGTTGTAGTTAATTTTTATAAACATAAATAATTATATAAAAATAATAAATAGTTAACTGGTTGGTTTAGTGGCAGTTACAGGTTCAGGGGTGTAATAGAGTCATCTGACCAGTTGATGGAAACACTCTACTCTGACTTCCCCTTCTCCTTTTCTGGTTAGGGTTCATAGACCGCAGAAACTAGTGTTTGGCATAAAATGATATTAAACCCATCAAACTATCCTAAATTGAATACTGTGGTTGTAGTTAATTTTTATAAACAAAAATATTTATATAAAAATAAGACATAATTAACTGGTTGGTTTAGCGCACAGTTACACCCTTTTATTGACATTACTCCCAGCTCCAGTCTGACCCAGAGTGATAGTACCTGTTAAGGTCCCATTTATGGGTTAAATAGATTTAAAAAGACTTGCCGAGAGCAATAGGGATTGTTGGTGAGAGAGAGTCAAGGGAATCCATGTTATCAGCTCAACTCGGTGATCATCTTTGGTTTTGAAGAAATTTTTCAAAATTGTTAAGGGTAATACTGGATGTTCTTTTGCCTTTTTGTGCCTGTCATTTTTATTGTCTCATTCTCATGGGTGTGTTTTAAAGAGGTTTCAAAATTGGCCTGAACAAAGTGCTCATTAGGGCTGCTGCCAAATAGCTGTTGTCTCGAATCGGCAATTTCATTTCACCAACCCCACACTGTGTCAGGGATAACTAAGGACCTGGTTACTCTTACGGCTACTTTGCCAAACAAAATAGTCCTGGTTTCATCATCTATTTTAACATATATATATATATATATATATATATATATATATTTTGGGGAGATTATGTGCTTAATTAAAGTCATACCTAATTTGAGAATTAATTAGTTATATTCTGCTGATGAGGCCTAATAGGCTGAAATGTACATACAGAGATAAACCGATATGCACACCTAATTCATTTAATTACAACTAATTAATTCTCAAATTAGGTATGACTTTAATTAAGCACATAATCTCCCCCAAAATTGTCGGCTATCGCCATCTCAAACAGATTGTTTGTTTGTTCACTTCATATATATATATATATATATATATAAATAGGACTAGTCCCAGCTGCCTGCAACATCCACCCATCTCAATGATTAGCTGATAGCAGCAGCATTGATTCTTTCTCAAATAAAGCCTCTTATGCATCAAACATGTTGATTGTCTTATCGTTTTTGCTTTATCAATATGTGCATGAAACCTTTAACATAAAAGTATTATAAAGTCTAACCACGAATGGTGACAGACAGGTCAAGAGTTAAGAATAAAATGAACAACTTGAAATAGGAATAAAAGACATGTATTACAGATATATAACAATAATGTTGCAAACTTTTAGTTTGTCTGCACAAATGTTTACAATTTGTCCAATTTAACTGAAATGCTGAGGTAGGGTGAATTATCGGAATCCCCTGCTACGGCTTTATCTGGTCATAATGCTGGATATGAGAGACGTTTAATTTTGTGGTCCGTCTTCGATGCTGGTCAAGCAGAAAAAAGGAAGAATTTCCCACTTGGGGTTTGCCACTAAAGTATTCTAGCCTGTGATTGGTTGGTTCCATAGTGAGGCTTGTAGACAAGGATGATAACCACTACCTCAAATTTCTTAATAGTATTAAGAAATATAAAACCACCCAGGGCTCATATTCATAATGGTGACCTCTTTTTTTTTTTAAAGGAAAAAATAAATGAAATAATTTTAATGGCATTGATTAGTACTTGAAAAACAACAAATTCAAAAATTAACTGAACAAATTTTTTTTATTATATTTTAATTTTTTTTAGCTATTTGCAGAAACAGAGTTTATCTTGTCCACATGTTTTTATTATATTTTAATTTTTTTAGCAGAAATTTTTTTGCAGAAGCAAAGTTTATCTTGTCCACATGTTTTATTATATTTTAATTTTTTTAGCAGAAATATTTTTGCAGAAGCAAAGTTTATATTGTCCACATGTTTTTATTATATTCTAATTTTTTTTTTAGCTATTTGCAGAAACAGAGTTTATCTTGTCCACATATTTTTATTATATTTTTTAATTTTTTTAGCAGAAATTTTTTTGCAGAAGCAAAGTTTATCTTGTCCACATGTTTTTATTATATTTTAATTTTTTTTACAGAAGCAAAGTTTATCTTGTCCACATGTTTTTATTATATTTTGATTTTTTTTAGCTATTTGCAGAAGCAAAGTTTATCTTGTCCACATGTTTTTATTTATTTTTAATTTTTTTAGCAGAAATATTTTTGCAGAAGCAAAGTTTATATTGTCCACATGTTTTTTATTATTTTAATTTTTTAGCAGAAATTTTTTTGCAGAAGCAAAGTTTATCTTGTCCACATGTTTTTATTATATTTTAATTTTTTTAGCAGAAATATTTTTGCAGAAGCAAAGTTTATATTGTCCACATATTTTTATTATATTTTAATTTTTTTTAGCTATTTGCAGAAACAGAGTTTATCTTGTCCACATATTTTTATTATATTTTAATTTTTTTAGCAGAAATTTTTTTACAGAAGCAAAGTTTATCTTGTCCACATGTTTTTATTATATTTTGATTTTTTTTAGCTATTTGCAGAAGCAAAGTTTATCTTGTCCACATGTTTTTATTATATATATATTTTTTTTTTTAGCTATTTGCAGAAGCAAAGTTTATCTTGTCCACATGTTTTTATCATATTTTAATTTTTTTTTAGCTATTTGCAGAAGCAAAGTTTATCTTGTCCACATGTTTATTATATTTTAATTTCTTTAGCAGAAATTTTTTTGCAGAAGCAAAGTTTATATTGTCCACATGTTTTTATTATATTATTTTTAATTTTTTAGCAGAAATTTTTTTGCAGAAGCAAAGTTTACACATATTATTTTTATTATATTTATATAAAGAAGAGGAAAAGAAAAGAAGAGGAAGAGGAAAAAGAAAGAAGAGAAAAGAAGAGGAAAAAGAAAAGAAGTGGAAAGGAAGAGGCAAAGAAAAAGGAAGAGGGAAAAGAAAAGAAGAGGAAGAGGGAAAAGAAAGAAGAGGAAAGGAAGAGGAAAAAGAAAAGGAAGAGGGAAAAGAAAAGAAAAGAAGAGGAAGAAGGGAAAAGAAAAGAAGAGGAAAGGAAGAGGAAAAGAAAAGAAAAGAGGAAGAAAGAAAAAGAAAAGTGGAAAGGAAGAGGAAAAAGAAAGGAAGAGAAGAAGGAAACAAGAGGAAAGAAGAGGGAAAAGAAGATGAAGAAGGAAAGAAGAAGGAAACAAGAGGAAAGGAAGAGGGAAAAGAAGATGAAGAAGGAAAGAAGAAGGAAACAAGAGGAAAGGAAGAGGGAAAAGAAGATGAAGAAGAAAGAAGAAGGAAAAGAAGAAAAAAGAAGAGGAAAGAAGAAAGGAAAAAGAGGAAAAGAGGAAAAAGATGAAGAAGGAAAGAAGAAGGAAACAAGAGGAAGGAAGAGGAAAAGAAGAGAGAAGGAAAGAAGAAGGAAACAAGAGGAAAGGAAGAGGAAAAAGAAGATGAAGAAGAAACAAGAAGGAAACAAGAGAAAGGAAGAGGGAAAAGAAAAGAAGAGGAAAGGAAGGAAAAAGAAGAGGAAAGGAAGAGGGAAAAGAAAAGAAAAAAGAAGAGAAGAGGAAAGGAAGATGATTAAGGAAAGAAGAGGAAAAAGAAGATGGAAAAAGAAAAGGGGGAAAGAAAGAAGAGGAAAGAGAAAAGAAGAGGAAAGAAGATGATTAAGGAAAGAAGAGAAAAAGAAGATGGAAAAGAAAAGAGGGGAAGAAAAGAAGAGGAAAGAAAGAGGAAAAAGAAAAGAAGAGGAAAGGAAGATGATTAAGGAAAGAAGAGGAAAAGAAGATGGAAAAGAAAAGAGGGGAAAGAAAAGAAGAGGAAAGAAAGATGATTAAGGAAAGAAGAGAAAAAAGAAGATGGAAAAGAAAAGAGGGAAGAAAAGAAGAGGAAAGGAAGAGGAAAAAGAAAAGAGGAAAGGAAATGAAGAAGAAAAGAAGAGGAAAAGAAGATGAAGAAGGAAAGAAGAAGGCTGTCTCTGTATCAGTTGAATAAAGTTTTCATTGCATCCATGTAGGTTACACACACATCCAAACCAAGACCAGGTTGTTGCAGTTACTTTTGGATCAGATCTATTTGTCACAGTATTTCGTCCCAGTAAAACAAATTAGAACTCTCTTGAAATGATGATTTGTCCACTTTTAAAGAATTATCTTTATCCACTTTGCATTCAAATGTTTTTGTTAATGAGGAATTGTGTGAAAATTCTGCTTTACACATATCACAATATTATAGCTTCTTTCCAGTGTGTGTTCGCATGTGACTTTTTAATGAAGAATCATACATAAAAGCTGATCCACACACTTCACAAGAATATGGCGTCTCTCCGGTGTGTGTTCGCATGTGATTTTTTAAAGAGGAATTGTACATAAAAGCTGATCCACACACTACACAAGAATATGGCTTCTCTCCAGTGTGTATTCGCATGTGATTTTTTAAACAGAAAGTGCGCGAAAATGCTGATCCACACACTTTACAAGAATATGGTTTTTCGCCAGTGTGTGTTCGCATGTGTGTTTTTAAAGAGGAATTATGCATAAATGCTGATCCACACACTTGACAGGAATATGGTTGTTCTCCAGTGTGCGTTCGCATGTGAGTTTTCACATTTGTATCCAGAGAAAATGCTAATCCACATACTTCACAAGAATATGGTTTATCTCCAGTGTGTGTTCGAACATGTTTTTTTAATTTTGAATTCTCTATAAATGCCAATCCACAAATATCACAAGAAAATGGTTTCTCTCCAGTGTGTGTTTTCATGTGGGTTTTCAAATGTGAACCCTGAGAAAATGCTAATCCACATACTTTACAAGAATATGGCTTCTCTCCCGTGTGAGTTCGCATGTGGGTTTTCAAATTTGAACTCAAAGAAAAGTAGATCCACATACTTCACAAGAATATGGTTTATCTCCAGTGTGTGTTCGCATGTGATTTTTTAAACAGAAAGTGCGCGAAAATGCTAATCCACATACTTTACAAGAATATGGCTTCTCTCCCGTGTGAGTTCGCATGTGGGTTTTCAAATTTGAACTCAGAGAAAAAGCAGATCCGCATACTTCACAAGAAAATGGTTTCTCTCCAGTGTATTTCTGCATGTGTTTTTCTAAATGGTTTACTAAGTAAAGATACAAGGTGAATTTAGCAATTGTTAGGTTGAATTAACAAATCTCGTAAGATCTTGATGTTACTCCTTTCTGGGTTTTCGTCGGATAATATGTACGAGAAAAACAGACGATTCTATTCTCATTATTTTGGTACTATATGACACATATACTTTTTTTGAAGATTTTAAGATTTTTTTCGGTTTGGCTAAGTTGGTAGAAATCGAAAGGTTATGAGTTCATTACCGGTCCCCGCCAACTCAGCATATGAGTAGCACAGATTGGGTAATCTTACTTGTGCGGTAAAGTTGGGACCTGATAATAGGTGTAGCACTTGTCTAGTGCTAGCGAAAAGGGGGTAGACCCTCTTGCTATCTGGTTGATACCGGTAATAGGCCACTCTGTCAACTTTACTTAACTTTTATTTATTTCATTAATTTCATATATATATTCACTACTAAAGGCTCCTTTTCATATTAAGAGATTACAATTCTGTATAAGATCTTCCTTGTATTTCATAACATGTTTGTATTCTATTCTGTTCAGTTTGCTTGGGGACAATGAAATAATCTTGTAATTACTTTGTCATGAATTATTCTCACATTTATTCTGTACAGGGAAATAATATCAAATCAACTATTGTTCTTCAAGATATATCTAAAGCAAAACTTTTTTTACATCTATTTTTTTAATATTTGTTAACTGTTGCACATTTTTTAAAAAATTCCAAGCCTTTTTATCTTATTATTTTAAGGCTTATCTAATATAACTATTTAATTCTTACAAAGATAATGTTTTTTCTCATAGGATTTTTCATATGTCACTTTTCAAAATTGGATTCTGTATCCCTTGAGTGAGTTCAAATTTTCTTTTCAGACTTGATCAATATAAATATACAGAACAATAAATTTCACAAGAATATGGCTTCTCTCTTGTATCTGTTTGGTATTTGTCTTTTTCCTGTTTTAAACTCTGAGAAAATTCTGATATACAAACTTGGCTTTAATAGGGTTTCTTCCCATTGTGTGTTTGACTGTATACTTTGAAGAGTGAATTCAGGAAAAGGCTCTTGTACAGACCTTGCAATAATAACAATTTTCTCCTTTGAATGTTTCGATGTAACTATTATAGATGAACTCTGTTAATAGGTAGATCCACACACTTTAGAAGAATTCCCTTTGGCATCTGCTTACATGTTGTCTTTTCATATTTGAATTCCAATGAACTGCAAAATATCACAAAATGCCTTTTTAGTCATAAATACAATTTTTATACTATTCAATAAACATAATTAAATGGGATAGAATTTAAATACAGATCTTTTTTTGTTTTGTTTTTACATAAGATTTATTTATTAGAAACAGAAGGATATATTTTAATGAAGGATTTGTAAAGAAGTGAGACTCATCATTTTTAATTACTTGAAGCTTTAATGTATATTGATTTTTTTAAAGATTACTTTATTATTTAGATAATTAAACAAGTTCTGATAATTTTTAACTAAGATTTTCTAAGTTTAAAAAAATAAAAATAAAAATAAAAATGGTAAGTTTATAAAAATTTTCTATGTTATTTCCTATAATTCTAACCTAAAAAGGGAAACCACTCTGAATGAATTTTATCTGTTAATTAATCTACCCATTATTTTCCCATTAAACTAACCCTAAACCCTCACCATAACCCCAAACCTTATCTTCTTTTTTCCTAGTAGATCAATAAATAAATAGATAATTTATAAAATTCATTCAGAGTGGTTCCCCTTTTTTAAGTTGGAGTTATAGGAAATAACCATTATCTATTAGCAATAAGGGGCCGGGTTAGCTCAGTCGGTAGAGCGTTCGGCTAGAAACCACAAGGTTCCTAGTTCGATACGGTCCCCGCTAACTCAGCGTATGAGTAGCATAGAGATCTGTGCGGTAAAGTAAGGAGCTGATGGTAGGTGTGGCGCTCCACCTCAGATGCTAAAAACAATCTCCTTGGTCTAGCGCTATTGAAAAGGGGATAGACTCCCTCGCTGACTGCCTGATACCGACTTTAGGCCGCCCCCGTCGACTTTACTTTATAAGGTAATCCAAATGACTGGTTGTAAGGGATGGTTCTATTTGGGATCTTCAAAACCTCACTGTATAACCATACTGTATGCTCTTGTAGGTGCAAACATATATTTATACAAGGATTTTTATAAATCTACAGGACGCCCCGTCGACTTTACTTTTTACTTTTACTTATTAGCAATAAAAAAAATAATTTAAAAAAGTTCAATTGATTAGATTTTTTAAAAGATGATTAATTTTGGAACAGCATTCATTTGAGGTGTGTATTGTAATGGTTATCATCTGAGGAAATGGACATGGCAAGTGTCATGTTACACATAATAGTTTAAAATCCTTTAAGAGTTACCTCCTTTAACTGCCATTTTAACAGTAGGACTAATCCCTAAATCATCACAGGTCGGGGGATTTCTGGCTTTCTTTCTTTTCCTTTGCAGATACAAAAGTGTAGACTCACCCTCCTCTTCTGAGTGAACTTTAATACGAACATAAAGGTAAGTGGCTTTATTTGAGTTATTTTACAATAACTTCTTTTGAAAGGGTCCAAAAATTCAAGGTATTATCAATACTTTGCAACTCTCTCCAGCAAACGAAATGCAATTCCTTTCTCAACCAAACACGCCACTCTCACTTCAAATAGCAGTCGTCAGCTTTCACTTGCTGTCCAAACACTTTCTTCCTCACTCGCCCTGTCAGCGACAGTCCGTCTTTATTTCTGCTCATTCGGCTGCGCTTATGCAAATTCCGATATACTTTATTTGGGTTCTCTACTAACAACACCTCAGCTACCATGCTGTGATGATTCTCTGTGAAAATGTTTGTTCTTTTTAAATGTAGTGTTTATCTCCAGTCAATAGTATTTCTCTTTATTGTAAAACTGATATGGAGGTCGATCTCCCTGACAAGCTGAAGCGACAGTTCTTCCAGGCTGTGGTTGTGTCGGTGCTGTTATATGGCTGCACTACCTGGACCCTAACTAAACGTCTTGTGAATAAGCTAGATGGGAGCTGCACAAGCATGCTGCGAGCAGTGTTGAACAAGTCATGGAAACAGCACCCCACAAGGAAACAGCTGTACGGTTACCTGCCCCCCATCTCACAAACTATCCGAGTGAGACGGACAAGGCATGCAGGACACTGCTGGAGAAGCAAGGATGAACTCATAAGCGACGTTCTCCTGTGGAAGCCAACACATAGACATGCAAGTGTAGGGCGCCCAGCAAGGACCTACATTGACCAGCTGTGTGAGGATGCTGGTTGCTTCACAGAGGACCTCCCAGGTGCAATGAATGGTAGGGAAGGTTGGCGAAAGATTGTCGTTGATACCCGAGCTATATGCGCAACATGATGATGATGATGATGATATTGTAAAACTCCTCTTATCCTCTTAATTCAGTAACTTTTATCTTATTTCCTCCTTAGTTACATCAATGTATTTACAGTCTTCAGATAATACTGTGGAAGACCATTCAGGGGAAGCGCAGTGATGTACTGGTTAGAGTCGCAGGAAATGGACTTGTTGACCCGAGTTCGATTCCGGACAAAGCCACAGTTCACATAGCACTAATACCCTTGGGAAAGGTATGAATCCAACTATGCTCCCTCCAGCTATGGGTAAATAGTAGGGCAGACTGGGATCTTTAATCTTGGTTAGGCAACCAGTCTAGGAGAAGAAAAACTCTGAATTCAAACCTGGTCACTACTAGAATAGACTTAGGCCTACTTAGTGATCTATTTGCTTGTTACCAATGGGCTACTAGGTTATAGGGTCAATCTTGATGAATTTTGATATGTGAATTCCTTTTAACTCAAGGTGTTTGTCAATGGTATTTGAGGTGCTCATAACATTTTAGCTTAATTAGATAGATAGATAGAATTATATTAGATAGATAGATAGATAGATAGATAGAATTAAACAAATGAATAATTAAAATAAAACACTTTATTTAATAAAAATAATATTTACATAAATAAAAAAATTAATAAGTAAAATAAAACACTGATTGATTTAATAAAAAAAATAAAATAATAAAATAGGCATTCAGAGTAACGTCCCTTGATGAAAAGCTGAAAATGGCGACCATTTTCGCTCGGTTACTTCGATAAATGTAAACAAATCGGATTTTTCGTAAAATTATTATCGAAGCATGGTTTAACACGGAAATATCAGAAATTCACTCCTGATAGCTAATTATATTCATTTCTGATAATGCCCAAGCCGAATTTTATGGTAGGAAAATACGAGAAAACTGTCCTTTATTACCCATTTTGTTTTAACTTCCATTATTTTTGTTTCAATAAATATAATATAATAAGTTATGTAATTATTTTAACTCTAAAAAAACTTGAAGTGTTAAATTATTTTCTAGAATTTTGGGTTGTATTATGTAATCATTTCACTTCGAAAAAATATATATTGGGTGACAAAACATTCGGACCACCCTGTAGACAGAAATTCTGTGATTTTTAGTATATTTTTTTCTATCCCGGATAATGCCGGGATCTCTAAATACGTACATAAACAGAGTATAGTTTAACATTATGAGAATATTGTAAATCAAACCCCCTATTTAGAACCACTTTATTCAAACATTTAAAAAAAATTCCCGGTTTAGAATAAAGTCAATATTTTCTTCGAAACAAAGAGGAGATGGGTATTATTAAAAAGAAAAATTGTTTCCGACGAATATACATGACGAAACGAAACAATTTATTTATTTTCATTTTATTTCATTATTTTATATTATTTTATTCCTTTCTTTTCTTTTCTTTTCTTTATTCTTTCTTTTCTTTTTTTTTCTTTCTTTATTCTTATTATTCCATTTAATTTATATCCTTTTCTGTGAGTAAACACCACCACCGACAAAAATGATTTACTTCTACGAGAAGAAATGAGAGAAAATGAATACTTACTTTTTATTGTCTTTCTTTTTTTTTTCCTCACTGATTTATTTTCCTTCTAGAACATCAGAGAAAAGAGACGAACTGAAATTTTAAATAAACTAATCTTTCTGGTATAATTCTCAACAGATGTTAAGAGTTAAAAACAGTCGTTGTTTGCGATTGTTGCAAAAAGTTTTTTTGTTTTTTAACAACAAAATTCAAGGGAGGTAATTAAGAAAATCTTTCATAAAGATTCAATTTTTGATGTGACTGTAATTAAATTCTTCCACTCATTGCAGATGACTGGAATTTTGTTAATCAATGTAAAAATACTGAATAAATGAATTAAATGAAATTTTTAAAATTTAAATAATACTTTTTTAGTCTTTGTTTTTTTTTTTGTTTTTTTTTGTTACTTTTTTAGTGTAATGTTCCATTGGGCAAGAACAATGATTTAACAAGTACATTTTATTGCCTGAGAAAACTTAATAGAATGGAATACAAACATAACAATGAGATACAAGAAATCAACTATAAAATCATTGTATCAGAGAAATGTCCTAATGTGAAAGAAAGTAAAAAAGTAAAGTCATCGGGGCTGCCTAAAGTCGGTGTAAGAAAGGTTCAAAGTTATATATATTGGATACATGACTCCGACGAAGGTTAACAGACAAAACATTTAATATAGTACAGCACATGGATATGACGAGATACAAAGTACATAGGTAAAACAAAGTTACATGTAGAAAGATAAATACACATTCATGAATGGTACAAGATATACAAAAAGTACAGACATGAGACTAGGGATAGTCCATGCTGTGTGAAGAACTTACAGTAATGTAAGTGGGGCCAAAAGCCCCAACGAGAAGGGGTACACCGTGTCTACCCCATGTGTCTTGTAGTTACTGGAACAGGAAAAGAGAGAGAAGCGTTTTGAACCAGCCGCTTAAATACTATATCCCCTAGCGGGCACCAGCAAACTAAACGGGCAGACAACTCTCCCTGGCAAATACGAAACTAACGCTACATCGGTATCAGCCAATCAGCAAGGGAGTCTATCCCCTTTTCACTAGCGCTAGATCAAGGAGATTGTTTTGGCATTTGAGGTGGAGTGCCACACCTACCATCAGCTCCTTACTTTACTGCACAGATCCCTGTGCTACTCATACGCTGAGTTGGTGAGGACTGGAATCGAACTAGGAACCATGTGGTTTCTAGTTGAAAGAAAGAGTCTTTAGTAAATTGTAGAGTCCTTTGTTGATAAAAGTATTTACGGATTCGAAGGGGCTTTTATTTCCCCGTAGTCGTTGGCAAATTGTCGGACAAAGAAGAAAAAACACAAAAGTAGAATGCAGACACTTGTATTACAAAATTTACAAGGTTTACAAAAGTACAAGGATTTACAAAAGGGTTTAACAACAAAAAGGGTTACAAGTGTAATAAACCGTATTAGCATGCAAGCGTATGGTGATGAGGAAATGAACAAAACACAGATTTTAAGTTTAAAATTGTATTAAAAAAACAACATGAGAACGGTGAAAGGATAGAAATGAGAATTACAGGATAAATTTGGTGATAGTTGTGGGTGAATATTAAGTTCGTAAAATGTCCAGCTTGACTGTGGTAGTGGGGTGGTGATGTAGGCAGAATATTGTGTGTGTGGTGGTTGGCACTGTGTCTTGAATAAAAGTCAGTGAGTGTCAGGTGGCCGAGTCAGTTGTAGTTAGGTAGGTGGGCAGAAGTCGAGTCTTGTGTTTTAGATTCGTTAGCGGTTGCTGAACGAAATGGTTTTTCCTTGTTTCAGTCGGTATAATCTGTTGTTGTTGTTGTTCTAGGCAGAATATTGTGTTTTAGTAGTAGCGTTTTTTTGTTTTCATCGAATGATGTAGAAATGTTCGTTTGTTGACTTGACTGCCTTGTGAGGTCAGGTTTGGGTAAGTAGGTGGGGTTTGTGATTGGCGCGTTTGATGTATCCTTCACTATGATAGCCCTCGTTGGTGAGATGTGTTCGCTCGACGCCTGAACCCTTGACTGTCGGTGGTTTTCAAAATGTTTATTTATAGAGGACGGCGGTCCCAAATCGGATCAATTGAAGTTATTTTCACTTCACCCGGGAATCGCTTTCATTGGATGATATTCGAATTTTATTTACCAATTTTTTTTTTTTATTTAATGTTAGGAATTGACTATCAAAGCAGAACTCCCAATCGCAGATATGTGTTAAAATGGTCATTCTATTTTAGACTCCGATAGAGGACATTTCCGGTCTTGGGGTCTCTGCCTTATGTTTGTTTTGTTGGCGAGTGTATGTATCTTTTATTAGTGAATCGGAGATTTCTACTTTGCTTATACAACACAAGGATTTACAAAAGGGTTTAACAACAAAAAAGGTTTGCAAATTAGTTGGAATTTGCGACCAGACTTATCTGTTCTAAGAGTTCTTGGTGTCGTGGTGATAGGTGTTCTTTCGTTGCTAGAAAAATGGCTCTAAGAAGCTTCTCGGGTCGTTTCTTGTTCTTGGGTTAGTTTGCTACTAAAACAGCCCATTACAGTTTGCTGAATAATGCCTTGAAACTTTGTTGAAGTTTCAGTTCTCAGTTTGCTATTAAAATAGCCCGTTACAGTATGCTGAAATTAATGCCGTTGAAGGTTTAGGGAACGGTAATACCGTGACTACCCTTAGTGCGTGGTCTGTGATAAGTAATGTAGGGTTTTGATTCTCCCGCCAATATCCCATTGGCGATTTGTCCCCCTAGCAGCAGGGGAAGACAATTGACATGGAATTTCTGACATTGATAGAGAATGCAAATGATAAATGAAGGCTTACATGTTTAAAACATACTATCATGTACCATGTGACACAAGCTTGATGGGGTGGGGCTCCATGAAATATAGGTAGTGTAGCGTTAGTTTCGTATTTGCCTGGGAGAGTGGTCTGCCTGGTTTAGTTTGCTGGTGCCCGCTAGGGGATATAGTATTTAAGCGGCTGGTTCAAAACGCTTCTCTCTCTTTTCCTGTTCCAGTAACCACGAGACACATGGGGTAGATTTTGGTCTAACCCTTCTCGTTGGGGCTTCGCCCCCCTTACATTACTGTAAGTGAATTAACACAGCATGGACTATCCCTAGTCTCATGTCTGTGGCTTTTATATGTTATCTTGTACCATTCATGAATGTGTATTCATCTGTCTACATGTAACTTGTTTTACCTTGTACTTTGTATCTCGTCATATCCATGTGCTGTACTATATTAAATGTTTTGTCTGTTAACCTTCGTTGGAGTCATGTATCCAATATATGTAACTTTGAACCTTTCTTACAGTAGTATTTTTTTAAAGACATTGTTGGGGTCAAAAGAGAAGGCTTGACTTTGGTGATTCTTTTTTATACTATGTTGACCATGCCACCTAGTGGCTATTAGCCAATGTGGTGAAAAGTGATTCTAGCACTCGAAAACCCATAAAGGAAAAAGGCCCAGCTTCGTCTCGCAGGGCTGGGTCTGTGTTTTCGTAGATCCCTTTTTCGTCGATATCGCGCACGTGCTCAAAAAGCGGAAGTGAGACAGGAGAAAAGGAAACAAGCAGCGGCGAGAGGAGAATGCGTGAAAGGGAGTCTGAACGAGTGTACGGAGACGAAGTGAATAAGAGTGAAGGAGCGATAAAAGAGAAAACTGAGAAGGATAACGAAGAGAAGAAGGAGACAAACGAATGAGAGAAAGAACAAATACAGAAGCGCAGAAGAAGAAAAACAAGGATAAAAGAGACAGATGCAGGTTGTAACGAATTCTTTGTTTTACTGTATTTTAACTTATCATTTGCTGTTTTATTTTTGGCAAAATAAATCAGTGACTCTCAGTAACTGTTAAGTTTTTTGTTTGGGCTAACTTCAAGGCACAGCCAACAAAGGAGGTAATTACCTTTTATGTTCCTAAGTGTAAATAATAGAAATTTTGTAGGTAAGTGATGTAATACCTACATTATTATTATTATTATCAAGATTGTTATACTTTTTAAATATTGAAATATTTTGCCATAATCCTTAAGTAAACATATAAACTCATTTAAGTCAATGTTAGATAATCTGTGGAAAGATTATAAATATTCTGTGGAATTAAGATGAATGTTTATAATGAACAGCTGACAGGTCTCAGACCTAATATACTAGCTGAAAAGATATTATTATTATTATTATCATATAAAATATTCTAATAAATAAATTATCATACTGTGGTATATCCACATTTCCTGCTTGTAATGGCTGCCCCGGTCTGGATAAATGTGAAGGTATGGCAATTCTTACTGATGTAATTAATTTTATTTAACAAACACCGTGAAACTAAGAAAACAAATAGCATTTAATAACAGCAAATACAACAAAGAAGAACAAATTAAAAGAATCTCAAAATACAGAAACTTCAACAAATAGACATATCAAGAGATAGAAACTCACAGCTTGCTGCTTCATTCCGACCAGCCTGGCAGCGATAATCTAACTAAAGTCCCCTTTCCACTTTTTGCTTAGGGTTCATAGACCGCAGAAACTAGTGCTCTGCACCAAATGATATTAACTCTTAAACTACCATAATTCAATACTCTTGGTGGTAGTTAATTTATACAAACAAAAAATATTCATATAAAAATAAAACATAATTAAAATGGTCAGTTTTTAGTGGCAGCTACACTGCTAGGTATTATTTACTCCTTTTGAGTTTTCACATCAGTGTTAGCTGATGGTCTTTCACTGGAGTCTGAGTGACAGCAAGTCTCCTCAGGTCTCCAGGACTCTTCTGAGTATTCTGGCAGATTGCAGCAGTGCAGTGTTCTGAATGGTTTCAATCCTTCCTCTGATATCCAAACTTTCCAAGCCCTTTTCTAATCCTTTTGGGACTGTTCCAAGTGTACCAACTACAATTGGTATCACTTTCACTTTCATATTCCACAACTTTTTCAGTTCTCTGGCAAGGTCCAGATATTTGTCTATTTTTTCATTTTCCTTTAACTTCACCCTGTGATCTGCTGGCACTGCAAAATCCACCAGTTGACAAGTTCTTTCTTTTTTGTTTATCAACACTAGGTCTGGCCTTCTTGCTGGGATAATGTGATCCGTTTTTATCTCAAAGTCCCAGAGAATTTTGTGCATTTCGTTCTCAAGAACAGATTCTGGTTTGTGCATATAACATTTTGTTGTGTGGTCAAAATTTAATTTTTTGCATAATTCCCAGTGGATCACCTTCCCAACCCAGTCGTGTCTAGTTTTGTATTCTCGTTGTGCTAGTTTGCTACATTCACAGAGTATATGGTTAACAGTCTCATCTCTATTACCGCAAAGTCTACATTTACTATTCTGTTGGGTCTTATCAATTTTCGCTTTGATGTAGTTTGTCCTTATGGCATTATTTTGTGCAGTATTATTATTATTGTTATTATTATTATTATTTCACTCCTTGTGAGTTTTTCACTCATAGTAATCAGTGGCTTTCACTCTGAATCTGAGTAACAGCAATTCTCCTCAGATCTCTTGGACTCTTTCAAATATTATAGCCAATCTCAGCAGGGCTGAGTTCTAGACAGTCTCAAATCATCTTTGGATTTCTAGTTCTCTCATTCATGCTTCTATATTCTTGGAGATTGTACCGAGTACTCAGCCTATAATTGGTATTACCATCACCTTCATATTTCACAACTTTTTTTTAACTCTCTGGTAAAGTCCAAATATTTCTCAAGTTTTCCCCCCTTCCTTTATTTTAACTCATTTCAAAGGCTGATACATACATGTATTTACCAAGCGCTTTGCATGAGCAGGATGTGACACAAGGTCAATTTTTAATTGGAGTTAACAGGTTTCAGTTCAGTGATTTCTCCTAGACCAGTTGCCATACCAAGCTTAAAGTTGGATTAAATACTTTTCATTAGTGATATGTGAAATGCAAAGGTCATATGGTCTTAAAATTACACAAAAAAGCTAGGGTGATGACCAAAGGCTAATATAAACATAGTATGAATTAAAAAAAAAAATGAAATAGATCACTAAGTAGGCCTAAGTCTCTTCTAGTAGTGACCAGGTTTGAATTCAGAGTTTTTTCTTAATTATAAAACTAACCCCTAATCCTAACAAACAACCAGATTTGACGGTGTAAATGAGAAAAATGTCCTTGTGAGTCGAGATTGTGGAAGGGGTGCCTAAAGGTCACATGGTCATTTTTTTTACATTCAAGTGAAATAATAATAATAGGGGTCTTCTATTAAGTTTTCACATGGATTTTAATCCACACACAATACAATGGGTCCACTTCAGTGTCTATTATTATATTATATTATAATATTCAGTGTCTACTAGCAGGACCTGTGGATATACCACAGTATGATGATTTAGTTATTTCTAAGTTTGATATGTTTTCTTAAGAGCTATTGGAAAATAATTCAATATGAAAAAAGTATATAAATGTTGATTCAGTGTTTATTACAATCTGTTATATCCTAAGATGTTAAGAGCTGTAATGAGAGAGGAGACCTACCTTGTGCAACACGGTGTGACAGAGAGAATGGCAGGCGTGAAGACTTGCCGTATTCTCGAAGGAAGCGGGCTAGGTTTTGCCTGACGTGTAGGACTGACCTAGAGTTGAACCCGCTTCCTTCAGAATGTGAGAGCTGTGGACAATCAGTGAAATAGGAAATAGGAGAGTGGCCCGGATGTAGGTGGCTGCGCTGTAAGGATTGATACGTACTTGCAGTGCTGACGAGTGTCGCACGTGCTACATGGACAATTCTGAGTGAGGAGCCAGGGTGTGGTGAGATTGAGGTATATTTTAAGGACTTGCCTTCCCAGACCAGAGAGAACAACTGCAGTAGCATTTTTGTTGTCGAGACGAGTGGGATAGAGAAATACATTTGGATATTGTTGGTGAGACGAGCGTGATAGAGTTGGGAGAGTCTTTAGACTGAAGACTGTCGATTCGAAGAACATTGCATCAGACTTGACTGTGACCCCCCCCCACTGATTTGAGGAAAAATAAAATATAATAAAACAATATAAAATACAACAATATTAATTTTTATTTTCTCACCAACCAAGATACAGTAAGATGAGTTTGGACAAACAATTTACAGTCAACAAGTTGTCTATTTTTCAAGCAGCCATGTTGTTCTCTGATACTAAATTCTCTCAGTGACAAGTCAATAGTTCATTATGGGAGAGTGAGATAACTCTCCCATAATGAACTATTGACTTGTCACTGAGAGAATTTAGTATCAGAGAACAACATGGCTAACACAACTGAAACTCATCAAAAATACTGAATTACTGTGAACAATAAGGTTTTCTATCCAGTGTTTGTTCACATGTAGCTTGTTAAATGCATATCTTATTATAATGGAGATTCAGTGTCTGTCTGTATAAATGTATATCTGAATAAAATATGGAACAACACACTTCACAAAAATGTTTCATCAAAAGCGTAGTCTGAAAAATTGATTCCACACACTTTACAAAAATGTATCTAACTTGTAATTGCATGTGTCTTTTCTATCAAAAATGTATATCTAAATAAAATATGGAACAACACACTTCACAAAAATGTTTCATCAAAAGTGTAGTCTGAAAAATTGATTCCACACACTTTACAAAAATGTATCTAACTTGTATTTGCATGTGTCTTTTCTATCAAAAAGCTGCAAAAAATTGCAGATCTACACACATAATTTCTCACTAATGTGTATCAAAATATAGATTTTCAAATATGAATTCTATAAAGTGTCATTTATGTGTGTTTTTGCTTGTGTCTCTTTAAACTACAATTCTGTGAAAATGTTGATCCACACACGTTGCAAGAAAATGGTTTCTCTCCAGTGTGTGTTCGCATGTGTTTTTTTAAATTGGAACTTCCTGAAAATTCTGATCCACAAATTTCACAAGAATATGATTTCTCTGGGCTGTGTATTTGGCTTAACATATATGACTTTTTTGAAAATACAGAAGCACGCGTTTCACAAGGATGTAAACTTTCTTCCCTATGTGTCTGCATGTGTTTTCTTAAACCATATTTGTGTGAAAATTCTGATCCACACATTTTACAAGAATATGGTTTCTCTCCAGTGTGTATTCGCATGTGTACTTTTAAAGAAGAATTGTGCATAAATGCTGTTCCACACACTACACAAGAATATGGTTTTTCTCCAGTGTGTGTTCGCATGTGAGTTTTCAAATGTGGACTCTGAGAAAATGCTGTTCCACACACTTCGCAAATATATGGTTTTTCTCCCGTGTGTATTCGCGTATGGGTTTTCAGATATGTACTTAATGAAAATGTCGCTCCACATACTTCACAAGAATATGGTTTCTCTCCAGTGTGTTTTCGCATGTGCTTTTCTAAATTGGAACTCTCTGCAAATGTTGATTTACACACCTTACATGAATATGGTTTTTCTCCAGTGTGAGTTCGAGAGTGATTTTTTAAAGTTGATTTATGCGAAAATGATGATCCACATATTTTACAAGAAAATGGTTTCTCGCCTGTGTGTGTTCGAATGTGACTTTTTAAATGTGAATTCTGTGAAAATTTTATTCCACAAATTCCACAAGTATATGGCTTCTTTTTAGTGTGTGTTTGCATATTTTTTAAACTGAAATTTTCTGGGAAAGTTCATCCACACATTTTACAAGGATTATGTTTTGCTATGGTGTGTTTTCATATGTCACTTTTCAAAGGTTAATACTGTATCATTTCATTTCAGTGGATTCATGTTTATTTTCAAATTTGAACCATATAAATATATAGGAAAACAAAAAGAAAGCAACTATTGTTCTTCAGCAATTATCCAAAGCAATATCTTTTTTTACACCTATTTTTTAATATATTTGTTAGCTTGCACAGTTTTTAAAAACATTAAAGTCTTTTTATCTTATTATTTTTATCTAATTTTTACAAGAATGATGCTTTGCTCTTATGTGTTTTCATATGTTGCTTTTCAAGGGGGAATTTTATTTCATTTCCCTTTAGTGAGTTCAAATGTTTATTTTCAAATTCGAACTATATAAATATACAGAAAAATAAATTTCACAAGAATATGGCTTCTCTCTTGTATCTGTTTGGTATTTGTCTTTTCTGTTTTAAACTCTAAGAAAATTCTGATATACAAACTTGGCTTTTCCCATTGCGTGTTTGGCTGTATACTTTGAAGTGAGAATTCAGGAAAAGGCTCTTGTATAAACCTTGCAAGAATAACAATTGTCTCCTTTGTATATAACTATTATAGATGAACTCTGTTAATAGGTAGATCCACACATTTTACAAGAATTCCCTTTGGCATCTGCTCACATGTTGTCTTTCCATATCTGAATTTCAATGAACTGCAAAATAAAACAAAATGCCTTTTTAGTCATAAATACAATTTCTATACTAATTTTCAAGAAATGTTCAATACCATTAACTCTGATTATAAAAATTGTCTTGAACATACTGTAGCTATTGCCTTAGGGTGCACCAATAATAAGAGCTGGAAATTTAATCATTTAACATGGACAGTGTAAGGGAAACAACTACATAGGGACCAATATCTGTTAGACATCCCTTAATGCCCCTGTGGGTTCTATTAGTAGCATTCCCAGTTAATTTTTTTATTTGAGGTTATTGTTATTTAATCACATTAGTTATATAGAGCTTTGTAAATGGAGTTCAAAACTGTTTGAATTATACAAATATCCCCAGTGGTTCAAAAGTTATGAGAATTTAAAGCCCTGAAATTGGGGTAAAAAAGTGGACATGATTTTGATTAAAAAAATCTGTCAACTCATGGACTGATTCAGAACAAGAAATTCAGTAATTTCTTCACCATTTCTTTATTTTTGAAGCAATTTTGATAAAACTTTGCATTCTTATGTAAACTTCTATGTTCTTTCTGATTCTGGTCTTAGATTTTATGTATCTCCATGCTAGATATCCAACAAGGCAATGTAATTTCCACTCAGGTTAGTAGCAGTTAAAAGATTTGGAGGAAAATTTGTACTATAAAGAATTGTTCTTAGTAGTCCTTTGACACAGGTTACAGCGCTCAGTGTTACATACTCATACACATATACCCATGTTGGGTACATACACAAGTGTTCTTTTACTGGAGAGAGGGGCAGAGATAGACACAGGTAGATAGAAAGATGCATAACTTACTTCTTTGGCCATTGGTGATCTCTAGTCGTTTCTATTCTTTCTCTATGACTTCTATTTCTCTGTTCTTGCTGGTTGGTCATCCTTAATTCATTTCTTCTTCTAGGTCAGTCTTGTTGCCAAGATATTCATCAACCGCAAAACCATATTATTTATTTAAACTTTTATTTACTTAACTAAACATCTTCTTCTAACTAAACACAGCGTGCGTGTGCAATTGAGCCCCAGCTAAGGCAGATATATCTTCTCTGTCTGACGTCCAAGATGAAACTGCGACCCAACCAGGTCCCACGTGACTTCACATATTTCGCGGGCTTTCTGTAATATTCCATGGAAAGTACTGCCCGTGACATGAAAAGGGCCATCCCTTCAGAAATACAGGGGATTGACAATAATCTTATGCAACCGCATAGATTATGCAACAACAGGATACAGGTAAATTTATTTTCCCATGAAATTTCTGGAATTGGTAAGATCCCTTATTGTAAGTTATTAATTGTTGTGGACCATATGACCTTAAAGCACCCCTTTTTGATCTTGATTAAGAAAGGACATGTTTTTCATTTACACCGTCAATATCTGGTTGTTTTAACAGACGATTTTTAGATTTTAAAATTTTTTTAAAACTAACCCCTAAAAAACAACCGGATATTGACGGCGTAAATAAAAAAAATGACCTAATGAAACGAAATCGAAAAGGGGTGCCTTAAGGTAATATGGTCCATTGTTGTTTAAACACCCCTTTTTCCAGTATTTCACAGTGTTTTAGAAGTGCAATAAAATTGCTCTTGATTCAAACATCAGTCTAGTCTTATCTTTTAATTTTCTACCAGAAGAAACATCAAGGAGCTGCGACACATACTTATTTTGTAAATTCCTTAAAACAATGAAAGTGTTTAAATATTGAATGTTTAATGACTCAAATAGAGAAGATTGATTTTTCAGAACTGTAAACAGTTATTTCCTATAACTCCAACCTAAAAAAGGGGAACTACCCTGAATGAAATTATTGTTATCATCCTGCAACACCCTCTGGTTAAAAATGAGACCATCCAAATTAGCCAAGATGAAATGTAAAAAATGTAAGTCCTTATTATCTGGTGTTGCTTATTTGCCAAATTCTTAATTCATATGAGTGTCATCTACTCAACTAAATAATGGACCCTTCTGAGTTTTTTTTGTAAAGAAAGAAAAGAACTACACAAAAAAATATAAGAAGAAAAGAAAGAAACAAAGAAAGTAGAGGAAAGACAGAGAGAGAGGGTGATTGTACGGAAGTGATAATGCTAATCTGTTTCAATCGAACATAATGAAAAGATAAAAAGGAGAGAGAAAGAGAGAGAGAGTTAAATCAAGATTATCATACTTTTTACGTATTGAACCATTTTGCAATAGCTCTTAACTCTTAACATCCTGTTAAGAATTTTCTAAGTCCAGAGCCCCATTCCTATAAGGAAATCCTTATAGGAATGGGGCTCTGGACTTAGAAAATTCTTAACAACAAATGGCTAAAAATGGCCTTTTCCTTTAAAATTACCTGTTATTTCCCTTAAATCAAAGACTTCTAAATATGTTTAATATTACATTTAAACAAAGGCTATCATTTGGGGTGGATTAGGAAAATGAATGTGACTTCCGACAAGGTGGAATGAGGCAGTATAGGATGTTACATAAGTAAACATATCAAATGTTGGAATAATTAAATTATCATACTGTGGTATATCCACAGGTCCTGCTAGTAAAGATAATTATTTAATGGTGAAAAAATAATTGTTTTACTTTCAACTTTGATGCATATTTTGTAAATTTAATGATTAATTCAAATTGCATTTTGCTTTTTTGATTTCATTGTTTTATTCTTCTTTTGATTTAAAAAAAGAATTAAAAACAACATGCACAACAGTTGAATTATCTCATCCTAGGTATACCCAAAAATTCGGCTGCTATTCATTTTAAAAACGAATTAAAATTAATTAAATCGATTATTTAAGGTCAAATTTTTGTCTAGTAACACATTGAGCATCAGTATAAAAAAAAGAAGCAAAATAACATTACACATGTAATTTATTTTTAATACATTTAAAACAATTTTTTGGATCAATTTCGATCGCATTCAGCCTGAAACACTGTTTGAGATCCATGTTTACAAAATAAATGTAACATTTGTGACTGCAACAAAAAATTTACCAAAAATCATGGAATTATCCGAATTTAATGAAATTTTCAGTATTGATTTATCAATTAATAATTTTTATAATGCATCAGTTATTTTATTTCAAAAGTAAGTATTTCTTTTTTGATAAATTATAGGTACCACCAATTTGACCCTGTGAAATTTACCCCCCCTACATTTAACACAATGAAACTTGCAGAAAAAATAATATTTTCTTGAAAAATTTTTTCCATTCAAAAGAGAAAACATTAAACAAACTCCTGATGATTTTTAAAATTTTTTATCAGCTTACGAAAATAATGAAAATTATGATTGAAAAACAATGTTTTCATTTTTGCACTGTTAAATCAACTGAAATTTAACGTAGCTAAAAACAAGTTACGATAAGAGGATTTTTAAAAAATTCTATGAAAAATCAATTAATAATCTGATTTTCACAAAAATTTCCATAAATGTTTACCATTGGATGTAAATACATCTGAAATAGTTTTTTCTAAAATATATTAGGGGAAATATTTTTTACGAGGTCTATTTCCCCCGCCCCCCACTATTTTATTTTATGAGATAAAAAAAAATGACGCGTCAGAAAAATTTTTTTTCTTTTTTTCTATAAAGATAAAAGTCTGAATTAACTATATCAATGAAATTGTATGAATGTACGAGGTCTAGTTTTTTAAGGAAAAATTAATGAAATCGGAAATAAAAAGTGCAAAAAAATGTCATAATATTAATATTTGAAAACTTTTTTTTGCTTTTATAATTGGTATGTACTATATTCTATTAAATTGTCAACAAAAAAAAAATTTTTTTTAAAGAAATTAATTTTTAAGAGATTTTCAATCTTTTGTGTGATTAAATATTTTTATTTTCTGCGTGAAATAAATTAAATTTTTTTTTTTTCCTGCGTCAAAAAATCAAATTTTTCACGGATATTTAAAAATATGAATTTTATAATTCAGGTGAACTAAACATTGGTCCGATACGAGCTCGATTAATATTTTAAAAAGAATTTGTAATTTTTATTGTTGAATAGTAATGTGTGATCCTTAGAATGTACGGAAAAGCATTGCTGAAATATTTGTTTTACAAAGAGACGAGACGCTTCTAAGTAACCGAAGTTTGTTTCTGTTAGGCTGACAGTGTTAGCGTGAAAAAAATTATTTTATTTAACTTTTTTCAATAATTAAAATAAAAAGTAAGTATAATAGATTATTTTATCAGTTTTTCTCTTAGAAAAAATATTCAAATTTTCATTCCATACTTTGACGGGTTAATCGTAAAAGGGAAATAATTTGTAACTTTTCTGTCTATATTACGGTCTGAAAATTACCCTTTCGCATGTAATACGGGCAGGTTTGTTTATTTTTTAAGATAACGATGTAATTTTTCCCAATCGGATAATTTGATCTTTGAATTAACTATTTTTCTTTGTAACAACCCTGTACGAGATTTTTGATAAACAAAGTTCGGAAATATCTATTTCCGTTTTATTCAAGATGGCCTAAACGGTTTGGTGGTACCTAATAAATTAATATATAAATTCATTTAAAAGATGATCAGCATGATTTTAAGTTTAAAATGTCATTATTAGATTCTAAAAAAATATTTTTTTAATAACTACTTTACTTTAGTATCAATCACCCATACTTTTTTGGTCGAAAATTTAGCGCCCTCCCCTTTTAAACGGAATAAATATTTTTCTTTTATAAAATAATAGCCAATCATATAATTATCGAAATGAGTAAAAAAAAAAAAAATCTCCAAAACTTATTTTTTTATTTTCATTTTATTTTCCGATTTTCAGTACTTATTTACTACCCGTGCAGATTCTTTAAAAAAAAATTATTTTATTCACACGTTCGGTCTTGTGTCTTTGTATTTATGTAGAAAATAGTATCAATCACATACCACACCGCCCCCCAAAACAAGGGGGGTCAAAGTGACCTGAAAGAAATCAGAAAATTTTGAAATAAAATAACTGATGCATTATAAAATTCATTCATTGATAAAACAACACTGAAAATTTCATTAAAATTGGATAATTCCCTGATTTTTGGTAATTTTTTCAAACGGGGGTGGGGTCAAAATTGTATTGTAAAAAAACGGATTTTTCGATAAATTGGGTACACTGCTACATCATCCCCACCACACTGAATTTCTCCGAGCTAAATAGAAAGTTTCTACAGAAATTATACTTACTTCTGTCTAACCTCCAACGATTTCTCCTCTGCCACGTTTACAACAATGTCCCAGAAGAGAAATTTTAAAATTAATAAATCTTTTCTGGTTGAATTAAATCTAAGACCGTTGTTAATGAACGATGTAAAATCTTTTCTGAAGAACGAAACTAAAGGGAGATAATTGTTGGGAGTTATGAAGAATTTTTTTTTTTTTCACGTTGTTTATTATTGAGCAAATTTAAAATCTGATCAATTGATTCTATTGATCAGATTTTAAATTTGCTCAATAATAAACAACGTGAAAAAAAATCTTTTCATAACTCCCAACAATTATCTCCCTTTAGTTTCGATATTCAGAAAAGATTTGTAGTCTTTTTTATTTTATTTTTTTTATTTTGTTTTGGTTATCTTCAACTTACGTATTCCAAAATTTTTCAGCGTTTTTTCTTTTTATAGGACGCACCCTTCCAATTAACAACAGCCTCGTACGCTTTTTTGATCTGCTTATTTTCCACAGGAAAATAAACTTGTTTTTCATCTTAATTCTTAAATAACTTTCTTTACTTTTATTATTAATCATTTTGGACATTTTTCAAAATTCATTGTTAAAAAAAAAAAAAAAAGTAGATTCATATAATTGAAAGAAATCGTAAAGTGTAAAAATGCCGATTGATTTATGTACAAAATTCCGCCCTGTCGGTGGGGCGTTAGAATGCACCGACTGCACCTCCGCAGAGGGCTAAGACTCCCCAATGGGGCCACCTGTTTGCCGTGGGTGGCGACCCGTGATGCTTAAGGATAGAGCCCAGGTGGATGAGCAGTTTATGACTTGCAATACTCCACTATCTTGGGCTAGACGGGCGGTCGGCTGGTCACGTCAAGCCCTACCATCTATATGATTTTCCCAACCCTATTGCCCTTATGGCAAGCCCCAACCCCTTTTTTATCATATGGGTGCTAGAAGGCGGTGGCTGCGGGTCTACATGTCCTGGGAATGACGTTAAATTCTATCTGATGGTGAGGTTTGGGGAATGTGGAGCACCCCATTCATCACCATTGCTCCCTGGTCCACTCTGACCCGGAGTGGTAGTACCTGTTAGTATGTATGGGTTAAATAGAAAAATGTGTTTTTAAAAAAAATTGTATTATCCATTAATTGATTTATTTCAAAACTTTATCGGCATTAAATGACCCACTGAGGTTGATATGCTGTAAAACAAAACAAACCAAAAAAAAAAAAATTATGTACAAAATTATATAATCTTTTTCTTTTCAGTCTTGTGCAAATAAAAAAATGATTATGCAAAAAATAAATATGAAAAAAAAAAAATTTATGCAAAAGAAATTGTTTAGAATTTAAAAAAATAATTATGCAAAAAATAATTAAGAAAAAAATATATATGCTAATGAAAAATAATTTGAATCTGGCTTGTAATTTGTGTTTGGTTTGAGGAGAAATAAGGAAAAAATCTCACCTATGTACGGACCGTTGAACGATAATGCTCAAGTTACAGAGTAGTTGGTTTAAAATAGAAAGGAACCGGAAATTGAAATTGAATTGTGAGTGAGTGGTTAGAAACATAAAACCCTGAGAGAAGGTGATGGGATGCTCCATGTCTCACTCTCGATGCATAATTCCAAACTCAGCCACCCTCTCACCTCTCACCTCTCCAGCTTTGCCACATCTCATGGCTCATCCAATAGAAACTATGATGATTCATTCTGAAACTTTTCCATTCTGATCTAACACATATTTTTGCTATGCTAATTTACACGTCAGTGTTACCCTCATGGCCCCCCCACCCCATTGTTACACTAGTTTTAATGTCATTCTTCCAACTGGCAAAGTTGTAGTCTACTTCCAGGTAAAAACTAGCAGACTTGTGGCGGACCGGAAGTTCTTACTTCAACAAACAAAAATCAAATGACAAAAATGAATAGTTTGTGCATGGGATTGCGCACCCTAGTAAAAGAGAAAAATTAAAATAAAAATCTGTACAATTTCAACCAATCAGAGACGTTCGCGCCTAAAAGGAAATCTATCAAATAGATCCCTTTTTGGAGCCTACTAAAATACTATATAAAGCCAAATCCACGCCATTTTAAAGTAAGACCAAACTCATGCAATTTTAAGAAGGTAGGAACTAATATCTATCTGTCTATCTCTCTTCATCAACCTTTACGAGATCTGCAGTACATCGTGCTACTGACTGCCGTGTGACTTTGAACTGTTACCCTTTCTTTCTCACCTCAATGCTTATAACATATTTTCTTATTGTTTTAAAGAACTAAAAATACAAAATTACCTTTTTGTATACAAGATAACCTAAAGAACTTTGCTCGGTATTATGCGTAACCTTTTGTAAAATCGTTACTCAATACAAGTTGTTTTATTTAATATTGAGTTTTTGTTATCTTGTGCTTGATTATTTTATGGTGTTTTTAAATGTTTGAATATTTTATTGGTTATTGACTTCAAACTGGTGACTTTTATACAAAGACTTAAAAAAGTTCTTAGATACATCCACCATAGACTCTTTATACTTGTGGGTAATTTTTTTGTTTTGTCTTTTTAATCAGCAAAACACCACAAAATTTCCTTTTCAAAATTTGACCTTTTGATTGACCTTTCAGCTATTGACCTTCCAGCTTTTCATTGCTACCATATTGACTTATGATTTCTCTTTCAGTACTCAGGTCTTATCTCATATAAAAAAAGAGGTTTTATACACAGGAGAGTTATCCAATTATTACCTGATTGGTTGAGATAGCACATCGTAATTCATATTCTGCATACATACATACATTCATACAAACATATATACATTAACTGGAAGTGCATGGTATAATGATTAAAGTCATGGGAAATGGACTCGTCGCCCCAAGTTCAAATCCTGGACGTGGTAATTGCATTTCCCTTAGCGCTAATACCCTTGGGAAAGGTATGAATCCTACTCTCCCTCCAGCTATGGGTAAATAGTAGGGAAGACTGGGCTCTTTAACCTTGGTTAGGCAACCGGTCTAGGAGAAGGAAAACTCTGAATTCAAACCTGTTAAACTCTGCTTAAGAAATTAATCATGTGTCACATCCTACTTATGTGGAGGGGTTGGTAAATATATATATATATATATATATATATACATTAACTTCTCTCCAAATCTATTTCTTCTTTCCTTCATTCCCACCTGTGTCCGACCTCACCATAAACTCTGTGGATTACATGATCGACATGCATGTACACCCTACCCCTACACCGATGTGTATATGATGATGAACATGTACTCCCCAAGGGCTCTTTCCTGGACGTTGGGACAATTAGCGAGTTCTTTCCAAAACACGAAGACAACACCACACACATCTAATAATAAGATTTTATTATTTCAAATTGTTTGATTTCCAGTAATGTGGTTATTGCACCTCACCTTGTGCATCTTCAAGTGCTAACCATTTGAAAGACAGAACAACCAGAGTGGAAATATTTCAATGCTGAATTTCACATTTCTTGCACAAAGAATATCATGGAGTGTTCATGTCATTCATGAATGGGAAAATAACTATAGCACTGACATGTCATTCAGGGAAAAAATGTTATAGTTTAGACATGTCATTCATAAAAATGGGATTTAGCCCAGACATATCATTCATGAAAAAGAAATAAATGATATAGCTCAGACATGTCATTCATGGGGGAAAAATATTTAGCCTAAGCATGAAACCAAAAAGAAACTCCTAAAATTGTTCAGTGTATTGGTGGACCAAATGAAGAGACCAAAAATGTTACTTTCAAAAAGCAAGGTAAACTCAGGGGTAATGTTTTTTTTTTTTTTATATCCATGTATACAAAAGAACTGTAGTACCACCTATTCTTGGAGTTCTTTAATGACTTACTTTTTAGTTGCTTTTTGTGTGTGTGTAAGCAACACAGTGTTAGTTTTTCTCTAAAACCACTATTCTTTGGAATTTAAACATTTTTTTTAATGTGTGTAGCATGAAGATAGATGTTCTTTCCCTTTCTTCATGAGGGATGATATACACAACCATCTACTTTGTCTGAAGTTCTGGTCACTGTTTATTAATCTCTCTGATACTCAATACTTTTTTTACTGCGTGAGGTCTGTTGAGAACTTTTTATCCCTTTTATTATCCCGTTAAATTGTTTATTTGTGTTTTAGTTTTGCTCTTTGTAAAATCTTCCATTTTGTTTCATTTTTTTGTTGTTTTCATTGAATTGTTTGATGTCCTCAAAGACTGGTTAAGCTATCTGTCCGACCTTCGCAGACAAGAGAAGGCAGAATAATTCATATCTTAATTAACATTCATCACTTGACAACAAAATAATTCTAATAAAAATGTATATTTTCCTGTTTAAAAGGGTATTTTTATATTCTGTAAAAAAAGAAAAAAAGAAGTACATTAAAGGATTTTTTAATAACTTTTAGCCTATCTTCTTGTATGTGATGTGAAAATGAAATTTACTTTTTCTAATAATTTTTAAGGCATTTTTGTTGCAAAAATCATTCTTACTGCATTTTTATAGTAAAAATCATTTCCAATGCAATTTTATGGTAAAAATCAATAACCAATGCATTGTTATAGTGAAAATCATTCCTAATGCATTTTCATAGTAAAAATAATATCCAATGCATTTTCAAGCTATAAATTAAAGTCTATTTTATTAGTGCAAAATAAATAACAACAAATGAAAATAATAGAGAAAAATCAACTTTATTTCATGTTAAACAATAAAAAAATGTGTCCAAGTTATGAAATACTTGATTATATTTTATATGAGAAGTGTCCGTCTGAAATGTTCATATGTTGACATCAGATCTGCTGTTGAGGACTTTTTGATCAATAAGATCCAAGTGCTGCAACAACAATGGAAGAAATGTGGACCACAAAGGGGGATTGTGTTGAAAAACCAACCTTGTTACGTCACATTCCATAAGAGTATCTTGGTTAGCCTAGGAACTTTTCAGCTGACCCTAGTATTTGTCCAAAAATATTAATTTGCAAATTGCAAAGTGGTTAAAAGCAATTGGTAATTTGCTTGAAGCATTGTTAAGTATGTTATGATATATTAATATTTTGAAGGCCAGTACAATGCGTGTGAAAAATAAAAACAAAAAGATGTTATTTTTGTCTTATCGATTTCGAAGCAAGAGCTTCATCATCAGAGTTTATTTTCAGAAATGACGTGCTCATGTTTTATTTGTGTGGTTACAATTTCTCTTCTTATATTCTTTTCCTCTCCTTTTTTTTTCTCTTTCTTCTCCTCCTCCTTTATGAATGAAATAGGCGAATGCAACATACTTGCAACATTTGACCAGATGACAGCCGATGTTAGGAATATTTGTTCTACACAGACTTTAAAAAAAAACAGAGAAATAAGAAATTACAGTTATTCGCCCATTTCATTCATAAAGAAGGAGAAGAAGAAAGAGAAAAAAAAAGGAGAGGAAAAGAATATAAGAAGAGAAATTGTAACCACACAAATAAAAACATAAGCACGTCATTTCTGAAAATAAACTCTGATGATGAAGCTCTTGCTTCGAAATCGATCAGACAAAAATAACATCTTTTTGTTTTTATTTTTCATATGCATTGTACTGGCCTTCAAAATATTAATATATCGCAAAGTGGTTAATTTTTCTTTTCACTCCAAATGGAAAAAGAATAATTCAGCCAGATATTGAAGAATGAATCATTTATTTTATCCAAATTAATTTGGTAGTTCTGCAAATTTACATCAGAATTTATATTTTATATTCTGAGCACTCATCTAGGAATCGCAAGGGTTATACCAGTCCCCGTCAATTTAGTGCATGAGTAGCACAGATTGGGTAATCTGATGTGAGGACTTCAAATTAATAAAAATCAGACTGAGGAGGCAAAGAAATGCCCAAATAAATTTATATATTAACCAAAGGATCCATTTATTCATAATACTCCATATATGTAAAACTATATATACAAATCTTTATATGTATGTCTGAGTTCTCAATCTTGGTTGAATCCTATCAAGGAAACATTTGATATCATCCATCTATATATATATATACATATAAGTTAAAAGAAAGGAAATGAATCCGACAATATGAGTATGAAAAGGTGGAATGAAAACATCACACAATGCTGTTAAAGAGAAAACAATTTATGTTTATTTAAATTGTTTTCTCTTTAACAGCATTGTGTGATGTTTTCATTCCACCTTTTCATACTCATATATACATATGAAAATTGCCTCACATCGTCTTCAGACCACGTGCCAAATGCATCTAGCTGGATCTGGTCGAGGTTAAAAAGTATTCAGCACAAATGATATGCATGCGGAATCATCATTCCCGTGTTATTACATAACATCAACAAATGGTTTCTGCAAGTGCGTAATGACGTCAACAACCAAAAGTAAATGTGTTTTTAAAAAATCACAAACTGTACTGATAACAAAAATCCTAAGATGAACGAATGTTATAATTTCTTCTCTGCATTTTTTTTTTAATACCGTGTCCAGTAGCAAAAGCTGCTTGGTAGTGCTGCGTGTGGCAATCCTGCCTTGAGCTACTGAAACTGTGCTATCACTCCTAGTTAGCGGTATGAGGGCAGGGTATTGCACATGCTATCACACGTATGATGAAAAAAAAATATATATATATGGAGAAATGTAGACAAACACAGGATGTTACAATGGATGGAAGTTTATTACTGGTGATAATTCGATGCTATAATGCTCCTGTTTTTCAGACCCTCTTCAAGAAATGAGCTGAGTTCTTGTATTGAAGGATTCAATTCTCTTACTAAAAGTATCTTGTGGGAGGGGGTGAAGTCAACTGCTTATGATGTGGGCTGGAAAAAACTTTTATACAGATTTTTTTGTATACTTTGTATAAAAACACATCAACATCCCCACTTAGAATTATATGTACACAAAAAAATTATCTTCAGTGTGCTCCATTGTGTTTTTTCAAATGTGAATTTCCTGAAAATGTTCAGCTACAAACTTCACAAGAATATGGTTCATTTCTTGTGTGTATTTACAAGTGCATTATCAAAGAGGCTGTTCAATACATTTCCTAAGATTATGGTTTCTCTTCATATGTATTCGCATGTGAATTTTCAAATTGGCACTCTGTGAAAATGCTGATCCACACACTTTACAAGAATATGGTTTCTCTCCTGTGTGTGTTCGCATGTGTCTTTTCAAAACCGAATTTTCTGAAAATTTTGATCCACACACTTCACATGAAAATGGTTTCTCTCCTGTGTGGATTCGCATGTGTCTTCTCAAAACTGAACTCTGTGAAAATGCTGATTCACACACTTCACAAGAAAAAGGCTTCTCTGTTCTGTGTATTTGCATGTGGTTTTTCAAATGTGCATTTTGTGAAAATGCTGATCCACACACTTCACAAGAATACGGTTTCTCCCCTGTATGTATTCGCATATGTCTCGACAAGACTGCACTCTGCGCAAATGTCGATCCACAAACTTCGCAAGAGAAGGGTTTCTCTCCTGTATGTGTTCGCATGTGAGTTTTAACAACAAAACTTTGTGAAAAAGTTAATCCGCACACATTGCAGGAAAAAGGTTTTTCTCCTGTGTGTGTCCGCACATGGTTTTTTAAACCAGTACTGTCTGAAAAGGCTGATCCACACACTTCACAAGAATATGGTTTCTCTCCCGTATGTGTTCGCATATGTCTTTTCAAACGGGAATCCCCTGATAATGTCAATCCACAGATTTTACAAGTAAATTGCTTCTCTCCAGTACGAGTTTGCATGCGTTGTCTTTTGCATCCTGAAGGCTCTGAAAAAGCAGGTCTACTTACTGGTTGTTCGACAGTATGTGTTTGCATATTTTCTTTACAAATGTGAATGTAGTAATACTTTTTATCTAAAGACTTTGAAAAAAAAAAAAAAAAAAATGATGGCCTCCTTTGTGTGAGTGTCTAATTGATCAAATCTGAATTCTGTCAAAAAGCAGTTTCATACCCTTTATAATAATACATTTTGTGTTTGGTTGGGCATTTACATGTATTTTTTTTCTCTTTTAGGTGTGAAAATTGTACTTCTTTCTTGCAAGTCGTATCTGTGGATGAAGAAAAAGAAAGATTATTTGAAAAAAAATTAAAAAAAACAGAAATTAATAAACTCTTGCATTTTCTGCAATTGTAAGATTATAATAAATCAGTATGTTCAATCATAAATAAATTTTTGTTTTGAACAAAGTTTTTTTTTTTTTTTCAGATTTCATATGATGAAATGGATTTCCACTATTTTAGAAAAAAATATTTTAAATATAAATTCATCTAAAGGTGAATAAGTATCGAAGTTTTTGTGAAAATTTGACTCTTGATTGATTTTTCATAGAAGTTTTTAAAAGGTCTGCAGGCGTAACTTAGGATCTGCCAATTTTGACTTCACAGACGTACTTTACAAAATAAATTTAACCCCCAAGATTGAAAGAAAAATACCAAACATCAGGCAATTATCCGATTTTAATTAAATTTTCAGTGTTGATTTATCAATGAATGAATTTTATAATGTATTAGTTAATTTATTTAAAAACTTTCTGATTTTTTTTTTTTGGGTCACTTAATTTTGTCCCCCCCCCCTAATTTGGGGGCGCAAGATATCGGTGGGGTTATATAAAATTGAAATTAATTACAGTATGAATACAAAAGACAAAAGACCAAAGGAGTGAATAGAAGAAAATGAATTTTTTAAAGAACCGAATATTGGAAAATTAAAAAATTTTCAGGAATTTTTTACTGTTGTATATGAAATAAAATTTTCTTTTAGAATATCAGTGAAAAAAATATACACTAATACTTGTTCTGTCTAAAAGGGTGGGGTCTAACTTTTCAAATGAGTTTTCTCCAAAAAATATTAGATAACAATACTAAAGTAGGCTTGTTATAAAATAAATATTGCTTTTTAGAATCTAAAAATATGAAATTTAAAACTTAAAATTAGGAGTTTCATATTTTAAATGAATCTTATCTATTAATTAGGTATATAAATTGTTCTAGATGCTACTAGGATGGCTGTAATAGTAATATTCAATTTAAAGTATTTTGATTTATTTCCATTGAATCAGTTTCATTGAAACGATGATTAAAAGTAAGAATTCATTGATTAATAAATCAACACAGAAACTTTTATTAAAATCTGATAATTCCCTGAATTTTTTTCCCGAACTCCTTAGTTTTTCTGTGTAATTTGAACAAAAAAACTTTTCATTTAAATTAAATTTCATTTAAATTGTTAACTAAAAGTTATTCATTTTTCAGTACATAGTGTTTTTTGTAATTTATTTCTAAGAAGAAACTATTATAAGTTTTTAAAACCTTTTGATAACATATTTGTTAACTTCACTTACGTCATTTTTTAAAAAATTTTGGGGTTACTTTAATGTTTAAAATGTATCAAGACTAAATAACATATGTAATATTATTTTGATCTTTTTTTTTTTTTTCTTACTGATGCTCATTATCTTACTACTTTTGGACTTAGACAAAAATTTGACCTTGAATAATCGATTTAATTAATTTTAAAAATAAAAATGAGTCAACATTTTGGCTTCACCTAGTGTAACTAGTATTTGGCCACTAGGTACCACCAAATTCACGTCATGTGATCAGTCTAGGCAATATTGAAGGAAGAAACGTAAATATTTTTAACTTTTTAAAAAAATCTTGCAAAAAAAAAACAAAAAAAAACGAACATAAAGAGTTGTTACAAAGAAAAACAGTCAATTCAAAGATCAAATTATCCAATTGGAAAAAAAAAATACTCACTGTTATCTTGAAAGATAAGTAAAACAGTCCATTTTTTACAACAGGCTCATGATAATTTTTAGTAGAATTCTGTATTCATGGTTCTTTTACTAAAATCTCCCGTATAGAAACTCATAAAAATCTTCTGATATAATTATTTAGACTCTTATCTTTATCTTATAATTATTTAGACTCTTCTTTATAGAAAAAAAAGTAAAAAATCGTTTGTTGTCGGTTCATTTTTCATATTTCATAAAATAAAATGGGGGTGGGGGTTAGTCCTCATAAAAAAATATTCCCCTAATATATTTTAGGAAAAAAATATTTCAAACATATTTTCATCAAAAGGTCAGTAATTATGGAAATTTTCGTGAAAATCGGACCATTAATTGATTTTTCATAGCAATTTTAAAAAAGCCTCTAGTCATAACTTGTTTTTGGTTACTTTAAATTTCAATTGATTTAACGGTGCAAAAATGTAAACATTGTTTTCATTCATAATTTTCATTATTTCCGTAAGCTGAAATTTTTTTCTTTTTTAAATCATTAGGAATTTTAAAAAATTAAAAAAAATTTTTTTTTAATGTTTCTTGTTCTGAACGGACAAAAAGTTTTCACGATAATATTAACCTTTATGCAATTCTCATTGTGTTAAATATAGTGGGGGTGATATAGTGGTTAAATTTCACAGAGCAAATTGGTGGTCCCTATTGCCTCGTCAAAATTCAATTGATTTAATGGTGCAAAAATGTAAACGTTGTTTTCGTCATAATTTTCATTATTTCCGTAAGGTGATTTTTTTTTTAATTCATCGGGAGTTTTTATTAATTTTTTTTTTTTTTTAATGTTTCTTCTTTTGAATGGTCCAAGAATTTTGACAATAATATTAACTTTTATTCAAGTTTCATGTGTTAAATATGGGGGAGTTGGAATTTTACACTTCGAATTGGAGGTCACTGGTGTAAAACAATTCTTAATTGTTGCATTTGATTTTTCGTTTAGTTTTCAGGAAAGAAAAGAAAAATAGGCCGAAAGAAAAAAGTGTTTACAAAGAGGGACAAACAGTTTTGCCGACGACAACAGATGAAAAAAAAAACCCAAAAAACATCAACACAAAAAACGATGACGTCACATTAAAACACGAAAATTATGCCGATTCGCCTATTTTCAGATTAATTTGGCATTTATTTCAAGATTAAAAAAAATCTTCGGTAGATTTTAAAAATATTTTAGGTTATTAATAATAACCTAAAATATTTTTAAAATATTAACTCCCAAAGAAGAATTTATAATAACTTATAAATTCTTCTTTGGGAGTTTAAAAAAAATATTTTAAATACGTATGTTCTACTTGAGAGAGAGAGAGAGAGAGAATGAAAGTTATATCACTTACTTTTTATGTCTGTCATCTGATTTAATTTCTTCAAAGCAATGTGACATCAGAGAAAAAAAAAAAAAAGAAACTGAAAACTTTTAAATAGAATATTTTCTCGTAGAATTCAACACAACCGTCATTTACGATCGAAACAAAAAAATTTTCTAAAGAGCGAAATTCAAGGGAGATAATTTAAAAAAATCTTTTTTCTGTATTGTATTGGGAATTCAGAAAAATTAAGATTGCCTACATTTAAAAAAAGATAAAAAATAGAATCGTTTAACTGTATATTAGTATTTTTCTTTCTTTTTTCAATAAACAAAAGAAATGGCAAATTTTTTTAAAAAAGCTTAAGATCTACAAATGCTTAAAAATTAATAATTAAAAGATTATTTTCTTTAAAAAAAAGAAGATTGGCCTTTGTGGCAAGAGGATGGGCAACTAGCAAAGGGAGATAATAATTTTTCTAGAGATTGCTTAATTTTAAAACAATTACCAAAAAGCAGGGAATTGTCCGATTTTAATGAAATTTTCAACACCTTATTCAATAACAACTTAATTTGATAATGAATAGCTTATTTTATTTTAAAAAAATAACTTGAAAAATAAAGTGGGTTATTTCCTATAACTCCAACCAAAAAAAGGGGAACCACTCTGAATGAATTTTATCTGTTAATTAATCTACCTATTATTTTTCCATTAAACTAACCCTAAACCCTAACCTCTTTTTTCCTAGTAGATCAATAAATAAATAAATAATTTATAAAATTCATTCAGATTGGTTCCCCTTTTTTTTAGGTTGGAGTTATAGGAAATAACCAAAAAGTGTTTTTTTTTATAAATTCCGAATGAAGGGGGTCATTTGAAGATAAAATTTTCCGGTCCCTAATTTTTACATTTCTAGAAAGATCAAATCCTGAAGAACATTAAAAACAAAATAAATAAAAAAATTCAATACCTGAAAAAAGTGATTTGAAAATTTAAAAATTATTCATGTAGCATGTTTTTTTCTTTTTCGCTTTTTTAAAAACAATATTATCCTTTGAATTGATGCAAAAAATCTATTTTCTTTTATTCAATTCATCTATTTTTGTTTAATAATCAATAAATAAATAAATAATTTATAAAATTCATTCAGAGTGGTTCCCCTTTTTTAGGTTGGAGTTATAGGAAATAACCAAAAAGTGTTGTTTTTTTTTAATAAAATCCAAATGAAGATAAAATTTTCCAGTCCCTAATTTTTACATTTAAATCCTGAAGAACATAAAAACGAAAATAAATAAAAATTCAATATCTGAAAAAAGTGATTTGAAAATTTAAAAGCTATTTTTTTAACTAAAAAAATTATTCATATAGCATGTTTTTTTTTTTTTTTGCTTTTTTCATAGTTTTAAAAACAATATTTGATTTGATGCAAAAAATCTATTTTCTTTGATTCAATTAATGTATTCTTATTTAATAAATATAAATTCAATGGTGAATTTTTAACGTCCAGGAGGTGCCATGTTGAATAAAATATTTTCAACATAGATAAAGCTTTATTTGATCAATCTAAAAATATAAGTTTAAAAATTAGCAATTTTGCACATCATATTTACCAAGATTTTTATATATTTAAAAAATTATTTCTAACAATTGTTCTTTTTCATTACGAAAGACTAAAGGGACATAAGTTTTTCCCCTTTTTTCAAAATATCCGGAATTTTACTCTGGGGCCTGAACAACTGATCAGTGCACATATCTTTGTTGTGTTCAAATTTTTTCTCACATCTCATTAAAGGACAACTTTAAATTTATACAACATTAACAGAAATAATGTAGTGAAATAGTATCTCTGTAGTAAAGGAAAGGAGACAAGGCAAATTATAGAATTTATAATTGGGTTAACAGTTTATTGGGTTAGGTATTAATGTGTGAGTATACAATTGTGTAAATGTCTGTAAGTGGTTGCCAGAGGATTTCTCTTGGTGGGATATATAAAAGTAATGCATTGAGGTACAAGGACACTTATCTTTGTTGTATTTGTCTCAGCAATGTCTCGGTGTTGTCCGGTAAGGTCGCTGTGGTTCTGTGATGTCTGCCTGTCGGAGTTGTAGTGTTCCTCTCACGGGTGTGGACTCTGTTCTTCTCCTAGTGCCTGTCATATCTGTTCTGCTGAATCAGGGTTCAGTGTCTCTGCCCCCTATTGTCTGGACTTCTGGGTGAGGGCAGATAACCCAATTTCCAATAACATCAATTAACACTGTCCTTTGATTAAAAAAACCCAAAAAAAACTTCTAAATGAATTAATGTATTAAGTTATGTTTTCCTTAGAATTTCAGTTTTATTAAGTATTAATCCCACTTGAGAAATTAAAAAATATATACATTGGACTTTTTCATATTCCAGCAACATCTGTCCGGTAAATCATGGTAAAAATTTATGTCTCTGGATTCATAGTCTACCATAAAACAATTATTCTATTTGACTCCCATCTAATACTCAATAACTGTCTGTAAATGATGATTCACACACTTGACAAGAATATGTTGTTTTTTTCTTTAGTATGTATTCACATGTGACAATTTTTAACATTTATTAACATAAAAAAAAAATGTATTATTATGCTTTTGGATCACCATACTTTCTTTAGGAAACTGCTTCCTTCAGATTATCAGTGGTGCCAAAACCCGGAAATGAACCAGGGACCTTCAGATTATCAGACAGTCGTAGTCGTCGTACTTGCTTTGCTCTCCCAGCAGTTCTAGTCTTCTCACTAGCACTATTCAAATATATCTTCTCTTCCACTCGTTTCGACACCCAAAATGCTACTGCAGACTTTCTCCCCAATCTTGGAGGGCAGGTCCCTAAATATCCCATTGCTGTGTTTCATCCGGGCTCCTGACTCTGAATTGCAAGTTCGACATTCATCAGCACGTTTCAATCCTCACGACGAAACATATGGGTTACTCTGCACTGCTTGTGCGGAATTTCACCAGCATTTCTGCAACGAAGAGGTGATGAGTTCAATTTCCGTGGTCACTCGCCACACTCCTCCTCACACAGGCCACAAATATCCAGACTTATTTCGTTCGAGGGGGCTGGGAATCTGCTCGTCCACACTTTCGAAGAAATGTTTGATGATATTGTTGGTGGGAAACATTTTCGACTTTAACATAGCTCAAAATACAGTACTTAACCTTTTTTCTTTTTCATTTTTTATATAGAAATCTGAGATCTATTCTATATGTGAAAAATGAAAACAAACTTGAAAAAGTCATTGTCACAGTTTTTTCTTTTTTTTATTAATACCAATTAGATTTTCCCACCATAAAAAGTATTTTTGTACATACATATTATTTGTCATAATTGATTGTTTTCAAAGAAACACTGTAAGTGTTGCAACACTATTATTCTTTCAACAATGACTGGTCCTTATTCCACAAACTAAAAAAAACCCAAAAAAACGCAATATGAGTCGAGGTAAAAATCATACATGAGTATAAAGTGAATATTCTAAGTAAAATAGGACATTAGGTTTATAAAAAATTGAAGTCATCAGGGTCACCTGAAGTCAGTATCAGCCAGACAGCGAGGGAGTCTTCCTTTTCACTAGCGCTAGACCCTGGAGTTTTGGAATCTGAGGTGGAGTACCACACCTACCATCAGCTCCTCACTTTACCACACAGATCCCTGTGCTACTCATATGCTGAGTTGGCAAGGGCCGGTATCAAAAGCAGAACCTTGTGAATCCTAATCAGACACTCTACTGACTGAGCTAACCCAGCCCTAATCTTTTTGTTATATACACGTTTTGGCCAATGTGCTCTCCAGCATTCTTCAGATGTTTCTTGCTGGAATTGGGAGCATTTACTTGTGAAGTGAAAGAACTTGGCAGTACCTTCACCAAACAGCGACAAAAGAATATAAAACAATGAAATAAAAATCAATACAGAGAAAACTCAAGACAGTAAGTGTAATTTAAAAATTAGGTATTATTAAATAAATACATACATTTAAGGAAGAAAAGGAAAAAGGAAAAAAAGTTGAATATTCCCTGATAGCCTCAAAAGATATCTCAAGACTGAGATAGATAGATAGATAGATAGATATGAACAGACTGAGATAGATAGATAGTTAGATATGAACAGACTGAGATAGATAATAGTTAGATATGAACAGACTGAGATAGATAGATGTTAACAGACTGAGATAGATAGATAGATAGATATGAACAGACTGAGATAGATAGATAGATAGATATAAACAGATTGAGATAGATAGATAGATAGATGATAGATATAAACAGACTGAGATAGATAGATAGATAGATAGATAGATAGATTAGATAGATAGATAGATAAACAGATGAGATAGATAGATAGATAGATAGATATAGACTGAGATAGATAGATAGATAGATAGATAGATAGATGACAGACTGAGATAGATAGATAGTTAGATATAAACAGACTGATATAGATAGATAGATAATAGATATGAACAGACTGAGATAGATAGATAGATAGATAGATATAAACAGACTGAGATAGATAGATCAGATAGATAGATAGAACAGACTGAGATAGATAGATAGATAGAATATAAAACAGACTGAGGATAGATAGATAGATAGATGTGACAGACTGAGATAGATAGATAGATAGTTAAATATGAACAGACCTGAGAAATAATCGATAGATCTTCTCTTT